>OZ030025.1:32082096-32094596 GCA_964023405.1 Apodemus agrarius | reverse complement strand
AGCTGTTGAGCCTGAGACATCTGTAGACTTTCTGTTCATACCAGCAGCATGTCTGTTTGGGAAGTAAAGCCTTAAAGGGAAATGTTCAGGGCCAGGTTGACTCGGTGGCAGAATTCCTGCCTTGTTGGATGCCCTCGTTCTGACTACATTACAGGGGAAAGAACATTACCATTCCATTATTTTCAATCTGTCTAACACCTTCACTAAGTTTACAGTTGGAGGTGGCAGATGTAACCTTACGACCCACGTCTCAGTTTTCATTAAAATATTGGTGAGTGACTATGTGACTAGATGCCCCACGACCTTTGTGAGGTAGCTACGTTAACGGCAGCGTTACTATAAGGCTGGGTGTGCTGGCGAGAGTTGGAAGCATGCAGATCTTCAGGGGTTCCAAAAACCCCAGGGCTTCTGGGGGATTTCCAAAATGCACGCACCATAAATTAGCCCCCTTTTGAGAAGTGTTTGTAAGAGCCAGACTCTCAGTGTGTTGAAGCAGTACTCCAAGCAAGGATGGAGTGACTGAAGGAATTCTTACCTCATCAGGAGGACTTGGTCATGTGTTTATCAACTCACAATACTAAAAGGCAGAGCTAATCAAAACTTGTCCTTTCTTGTTATTTTTAGCATATTCTTCCCAAACCCGGAGGTACCGTAAGCATTGGCGGATGTCCGTGCATAGCTATCTGGATGGTTTTGGATTTGTTATTTCAACCATTGACTGCTATGGAGAGCACAGAACGTGGATTTTTCATCACTGACCTGGGTTTTGCTCTGTTCGGTTAGAGGTGGACCAGAACCTTTTTCTTCTCACGATTTTCCATGTCCATAATGTCAAACGCAAATTTGTTTAGTCTCTCTGGGAATTTTTTTTTTCTTTTCGACGTATGGACCTAGGGATTTTTGAAGCTGGTAGCTGTGGGGCCAACCTACATCCCCAGCTATTTTTGCTTTCTTTTGGCAACAAGGTCTCATTACATAGCCCAGGCTGTACCAAAACTCACACACAGTCTTTCTGACTCTATTTCCCAAGCACTGTAGTTATAGGAACAAGACATCCTGCCCAGCAAATTTACCTCATGTGAAATAGCTGTATAACTTTCCACACAGTGACAATTTGATACTGCAAACAATTATTCTTTCATCGTGTGATATATTATTTCCCCCACTTTCCCATATTGTAAATAATAGTGCAGTGTGTGTGCATTATCCTGACAATGTGTGCAAAATTAAATGAATACTCTTTATTCCTTTAATAAGAAAGGATCTACGTCAGCTGCTCCACTTACGGGCTTTGCAGTCACCGTGAGGACTCTTCATGTGACTAGCCTTCTCTGACTCAAGACAGGAGGAAGCCTGCATCCTTGCGGCACTTATGGGTTCAGAAGGATATGACGTCATATCTGTCATGGTCTCCCCCAATTTTTCTGCGGGAAGACCGAGAACGTTTCAGAGCTCTCTGATTCATCTTCACTCAGCAATTCCTTTTTATTTCCTGCCTACTTAGCTGCTTCACACAGAGGGCTGTAATTAAGGACAGGATAGATGTCAACACGACAAGCTATCAGTGTGAAGATCAAGTCGTTGAGTTTCCATACTCCTGAGTTACTCCTTCTAATAAGCACAAGGAGTCTTCATCGTGGAGCTTCTGTCCTTGCTTAAAGGTCTGTCTATTTGTTTATATGTTTGCCATTCTGGGGATGGAATCTAAACATGCCAGGCAAAGGGCTTTCCAGTTAAGCTGAACCTCTTGGTCCGAATAAGAGTTTGCCAAATGTAAGAAAAATGAAAAATTTTTTTAAAGAATCCTTAAAGTTGAACAGGAAGGAAAAACCCTTTAATCCGGCATCAAGACTCAATATGAAACCAAATAAACAAACAAGGAAAATTACAGGGGGGAAGCTGGTCATAGTGGCCCATGGCTGAGAACCCATCGGTCCTAAAGTAAGGACTGAGCTGTGTGGCTGAGAACGCAAGGAAAGCTTGGGTTATGTAACAAGACTCCATCTCACAACAAGAAGAAGGGTGGGCAAGAGTGGACAAAGAGAGTGGCTAAATACAGGATTTTCTTCTCCGTATGCCCTGCAGGTTTTGTTGTCATTGCTGTTATTGTAGTTGTTGTTGTGGCGGTGGTTGTGGCTGTGGTTGTGGTTGTTTTATTTTGAGACAGGATTACACTTGTAGTCTTGATTGACCCAGAACCGGCAATGGTGATCAAACCAGCCTCAAATTTGTAACCACCCCTGTCTCTAACTTCTGGAGTATAGAGATCACAAACATGAACCTCTGTGACAGTGCTAAGAATCAAACTCAGGACTTCCCGAATGCTAAGCAAGAGCTCGACCAAATGAGTTACTATATTGTCAAAAGCATTATAGACACTTTTATATGCAAAGCCATACTCTTCAGCTGTTAGTTATAGTTAATCCTGGAGTGTTTTCCTTGTGTAGTTTTCTTGGCTGTGGCTGGGTATGCACCCCAGAGTACATGCTATTCAATCTACCCCTGTGCTGTATCCCTGTTCCAACACACAGGTTGGTGATGGCAGAAGTCCTCAGGCATCGCGACCATAATTTATATAAAGGTTCTTCCATGGGGAAAATATTTAACTTACTCCATGAACTGCTATTGTGTGTAATATATACTAAACAACATTGTTTTCTCTTTGAAATTTTAGGAAGTGTCAAGTATAAATTTTAAGAATTAGGGTCAGGATTTTGAACACTGATCTCACACTATAGTTCAGACTAGCCTGGGATTTACCACACAGCCCAGCCCATTGTCATACTCATGTCCATCATCCTGCTTCAGCCTCTTGAGTGCTAGAATTTATAGGCAGAAGCCACTGCATACAGCTTTAAGCCTTTTAAAAACTCAGTTTAGCAAGAGCTAAATTTGATCAGTTTTTTTAGTTGCTATTTTGACATGAAAAAATACACTAACATGCTTCTTTAATTAACAGTGATACTGGTTAGAAATAAACCTGTGGTAGTTCCCTCATTTAAAATGACTGTGGTCTGCTGGGCAGTGGTGGCGCACACCTTTAATCCCAGCACTTGGGAGGCAGAGGCAGGCAGATTTATGAGTTCTTGGCCAGCCTGGTCTACAGAGCGAGTTCCAGGACAGCCAGGACTACACAGAGAAACCCTGTCTATGACTGTGGTCATATTTTTTGCTGTTTTGTGATCTTAATGTTTTGATGTTTCTGTTCTTTTTCTTTAATATATTCTTTAATCTCTGTTTAGAGTCCAGACATTTTCCACTTCCTGATCCATCCTCCGACTGTTCCACATCCCATACCTCCTCCCTCCACCCCTGTCTCCAAGAGGAAGCCCCTAACCCCATCTTTTCATTTTAAAAATTTTATTTATTTTTATTTCATGGACATTTGTGTTTTGCCTGTATGCATGTCTATGAGAGAGTGTCACATTTCCTGGAGCTGGAGTTATAGACAGTTATGAGCTACCATGTGGGTCCTCAGAATTGAACCCAGATCCTCTGGAAAAGAAGTCAGTGCTCTTAACTGCTGAGCTGTCTGTCCAGTGTATGTATGTATGTATGTATGTATGTATGTATTTATTTATTTATTTATATTTTATCTTCCTACGTAGTCCTGGCTGTCCTAGAATTCACTCTGTAGAGCAGGCTGACCTCAGGCTCAGAGATCTGCCTGTCTCTGCCTCCCAAGTGCTGGGATTAAAGGAGGTACCACCCCTGCCTAGTTAGTGTTTTGATTTTTAAAGCTGTTATGGTGGGAGGTCTACTCAGTTGGTAGAGTGCTTGCCTTTTATGCAGAACTACTTGAGACTCGTCCTTAGCACTGCATAAACAGGCAAAGGTTGTACATGGCTGTGATCCTAACTCTTTAAGGGTGAAGGAAAAAGGATCAAGACCATACATCAGCTAAACAGACCATATATATATATAGCCTAGGCTGACCCCAAATGGTGGTGTATGTGTGTATGTATATATATATATATGTGTGTGTGTGTGTGTGTGTGTGTGTCTGTGTCTGTGTGTGTATGACATCCTGTCTCAAAAGAAAATATAAAATTTATATATGTGTGTGTGTGTGTGTGTGTGTGTGTGTATGACATCCTGTCTCAAAAGAAAATATAAAATTAACCATGTGTCTCTCTGACCCCAATGACTCTAACTTATTATGGAATTTAAAATTTTAAAACATGGGGCTGGGACTGGAGAGATGGCTCAAAGGCTAAGAGCATGTGCTACTCTTGAACACAGGACCTGAGTTCAGTTGCCGGCACCTTGAACCCACACCTACTCTAGCTCTAAGAGATTCAAAACCTTCTTCCGGCCTCTATATTCCACCTGCGCTCAAGTATGTAACCACATACATATACATACATATAATCAAACATTAAATAATAAATATTGATTTTTTTTTTTAGATATTTCTGGTTTGGGTATGAAAATTGTTGGATCAGCTTGACTTTCAACATTAAAAGATCTTCCCATTAGATGGAGATTTGGAATTCAACCACATTTCCTCCATATAAGGTATGTAGTTGTGTCCGGCCTAGAACTATTCAGACCAGGCTGGCCTCGAACTCACATAAATCCAGTTTCCTCTATCTCCCGAGTGCGGTGATTACAGCAGAGCACGGCTCAATCCGGCCTAGTTCCTTATTGTAGGCCTTTTAAATTTTCATTCTTTATTAACCTTGCTCCTTTGGAAGGAAAAATAGACAAAGCATCCATTGAGGGACCTTGGATGTGGTTCCGGTGATAGAGTGTGTCTTAGAGTTTTACTGCTATGAACAGAGACTGTGACCAAGGCAACTCTTACAAGGACAACATTTAATTGGGGCTGGCTTACAGGTCCAGAGGTTCAGTCCATTATCATCAAAGGCAGGAACATGGCAGCATTCAGGCAGGAATGGTGCAGGAGGAGCTGAGAGTTCTACATCTGAAGGCTGCTAATGGAAGACTGACTTCCAGGCAGCTAGGATGAGGGTCTTAAAGCCCACACCCACAGAGACACACCTACTCCGACAGGGCCACACCTTCTAATCATGCCACTCCCTGGGCCGAGCAAACATAAACCATGACAGGGTGCTTGCCTAGGATTTATAAAACCCTGTGTTGGATTCTCAGAATAGAAATTCGAGGTCACCTTCAGCTATATAACAAGAACAAGGCCAACCTAGGACACATGAGATCTTGTCTCTGGAAAAACAAAAACAGTGAGGCACACACTGAATTCTTTTTCTTCACTATCCATCAATTAATTGAATCTTATTCTTTTGCTCTCCTTTTTATTGAGACAGGGTATCTCTATGTGTGTCAGGCTGCCTACAACTCAGTACTTGTGATCCTCCTCCTGCCTCAGCATGTACAGTGCAGGGATTATAAGCATGTACTCTGACACTAGGCCTGTTTTCTTTTCAACAACAGTTTTTTTTTTTTTTTTTTTTTTTTTTTTTACATTGAGGCAGAGCTACCCTCATTAACCCTTTGGTGAGACATTGTGCCTATGACACCAATGAAGATACTCAGAGCAAGAAAGCGTGAAGTCAGCATGATATGTAAGAAGAAGAGCCCTACCACTGGAGTAGAAGGAGTCTGTACAGGTGATTGTATTGGCAACCGTGTAACAAAGCGTGGGCCCACAGGAACAGCCTGCACAAAGCCCACACTGTTACAGGAAGAGCATGAGCCCACAAAGTTACAGGGAGAGCACGAGCCCACACAGTTACAGGGAGAGCATGAGCCCACACAGTTACAGGGAGAGCATGAGCCCACACAGTTACAGGGAGAGCATGAGCCCACACAGTTACAGGGAGAGCATGAGCCCACACAGTTACAGGGAGAGCATGAGCGGCCAGGTGATGACGGTGAAGCAGACCCAGTCGCCTCCAGTCCAACACTCTGGAGCTTTCTCAGGAAAGGAGGAAGAATTAGGACTTTCACTCTCTTTTCTTTTCCATCTGAGGAAAACTACCTTTTGTTCCCCACTCTCTTCTGATATGAGACTGAAGAAAAAATGCTAGGTTTTTTGTTGTTGTTGTTTTTGGGATTTTTGTTTTGTTTTGTTTTGTTTTGTTTTTGAGACAGGGTTTCTCTGTGTAGACCTGGCTGTCCTGGAGCTCACTCTGTAGACCAGGTTGGCCTCGAACTCAGAAATCCACCTGCCTCTGCCTCCCAAGTGCTGGGATTACAGGCGTGCGCCACCACGCCCTGCAGTGTTTTTTAAATAACTTTTTTTTTGGTAGAAATTTCCAAAACTATAAGAAATTCATAAAGTAAATCTTCTCTAACAATCACTGGGTCTTTCTTAATTTGCCTGAGAGGTGTCCATTTTTTAAAATCTGGTGTCTAGCTCTTTCTTTCATTGATATTCTCTCTCTCTCTCTCTCTCTCTGTCTCTCTACCCCCCCTCCTTTTCTTTCATAAAACTTGTTTTGTTTTGAGACAGGATTACATCATGTGGTCCTGGCTTACCTGAAACTCTCTGTGTAGACCATACTGAAAACAAACTCACTGTGATTCAGTTATCCCCACATTGGAACGTTTTGTGTGTGTGTGTGTGTTGGGTTCCTGAAGACTAGTTTTGAAGTCACTATGTATCCAAGATGACTTTGAAATTCTTATTTGTAATTTTGCAGTAGAACTTCTATTCTTCCTGTCTCCACCTCCGACCAACTGAGGTGACATATCTGAGTCACTTTGTCTCGTTTTATGTGGGGCTAGGGGTGGAGTCCAGGGTTGCATAAAGGCTAGGTAAGTATTCTACGAACGTAGTTATTCTCTCTCTCTCTCTCTCTCTCTCTCTCTCTCTCTCTCTCTCTCTCTCTCTCTCTCTTGTTTGTTTGTTTTCGAGACAGGGTTTCTCTGTGTAGCCCTGGCTGTCCTGGAACTTACTCTGCAGACCAGGCTGGCCTCGAACTCAGAAATCCACCTGCCTCTGCCTCCCAGAGTGCTGGGATTACAGTCGTGTGCCACCACCACCCTGTGAACGTAGTTATTCGCAAGCCCTCCATGTTTCTCTGGAGAAAGGTACCTTTTAAAGTATAATTTTATGCCATTATTCCACCTAAGAAAATTAACTAGAATTTGTTAAATCAGCTAATCTTCCATATGTAGACTCTCCTGATACTTCAGAGTCTTTTTAAAAGTTCTGTTTTAATTTTATGTGTGTATATGCATGCATCTGTACAGGTGAGCACAGATGTCATCCATCCTGGGAGGCTAGATGGGTTGGAACTGGAGCTCCACGTGGTTATGATCCACATGTTGTAGGTACTGGAAACTGAACCCGGGTCCTCTAGGAAGAATAGGGTGTGTTCTTAACCACTGGGCTACCTCTCCATTTCCCAGAGTCTGCATGAGATTTCTCTAGACCAGCATGGTGGCACAGTCCTTTCATCTCAGCACTTGATAGCAGAGGCGGAGTAGAGTTTTGTAAGTAAATCCAGCCTGGTCTACAAGATGAGTTTCAGGGCTGTTGGGGCTACAGAGTAAGATCCTGTCTCATAAAAATATAAAAAGATATAAAAATAAATAAATAAAATAAGAAATAAAAATTAAGAAAAAGAAGATTGAAAAGGGACTTGAAAGTCACATGCTTTAATCTTTTACTTAACAATCTTTATCTATAATGCTGATTCCCCTCTCCTTGGGTTTTTTTTTTTTTTAATTGTTGTTGTTGTAGAGGATGTTGTTTTCTCACCAACTTTAAAACAATATGTTATTGTCCTGGCTAGTTTTATGTCAACTTGACATAAACTAGATTTATCTGGGAAGAGGAGTGCTCAACAGAGCAAAATTCCCAACCAGATTTGGCCTATGGGCAACCCTATGCAGCACTTTCTTGACTGAGGATGGATGTGCAAGGGCCAAGTTCACTTTGTGTGGGGCCACGTTGGCCAGGTGGGCCTGAATTATATAAGACAGAAGGTTGAACAAGCCACGAAGAATAAAGCAGTGCTCCTTCGTGACCTCTGTAACAGTTCCTGCTTTCAGGTTCCTGCCTTGAGCTTCTGCCCTGAAGTCCCTAGAAGATGGACTACAACTGTCAATGAAATAGATAAACTTTTGCCCTCACTGTACTTTTGGTCATAGAGTTCTATCACAGGGGAAAAAAAAACCCAAAGACATTTTTTTTGGTGGTGGTGGGGGATTTGGTTTTTTCAAGACAAGTTTTCTCTGTATAGCCCTGGCTGTCCTGGAACTCACTCTGTAGACCTGGCCTCAAACTCAGAAATCCTCCTGCCTCTGCCTCCCAGAGTGTTGGGATTACATGCCTGCGCCATTACTGCCCAGCCCCAAAGACAATTATTAACAAAGTTTCTATACATAAAATAGGTTAGAACTAGGAACTAGAAAGTGTCATCCAAGCCGGGCATGGTGGTGCACGCCTGTAATCCCAGCACTTGGGAGGCAGAGACAGGCGGATTTCTGAGTTCAAGGCCAGCCTGGACTATAGTGTGAGTCCAGGACAGCGAGGACTACACAGAGAAACCCTGTCTCAAAAAACCAAAAAACCAAAAAAAAAAAAAAAAAAAAAAAAAGAAAAAAGAAAAAAGAAAAAAGAAAATGTCATCCTGAGCGAGGTAACCCAATCACAAAAGAACACACAGGGTATGCACTCACTAATAAGCGGATGTTAGCCCAAAAGCTCAAAATAAACAAGTTACAATTCACCAAGCTCAAGAAGAAGGACTTAAGTGAGGGTGCTTCCGTTCCTCTAAGAAAGGGAACAAAATAGCCACAGGAGCAATAAGGGAGACAATGTGTGGAGCAGAGACTGAAGTAAAGGTCACCCAGAGACTGCCCTACCTGGGGATTCATCCTATAAACAGTCAACAAACCCTAACACTATTATGGACGTCAAGAAGTGTATACCAAAAGGAGCATGCCATGGTTGTCTCCGGAGAAGCCCTGCCAGAGCCTTACAAACACAGAGGCAGATGCTAGCAGCCAACTATTGGACTGGACATGGGGTCCCCAATGGAGGAGCTGGAGGATGGTCCAGAGGACCTGAAGGGGCTTATAGCCCCATGGGAAGAACAATGATTTCGGCCACCCAGACGCCCCAAGAATCCCAGGGACTGAACCATCAACCAAGGGGCACACATGGTTTCAGCCAAAAATGTGGCAGAGGAAGGCCTTGTTGGGCATCAGTGGGAGGAATCGTCCTTGGTCAGGTCAAGGCTCAACAGAGACCCCAACAAAGGGAAACTGAGGGGGGAGGGAGGGAGTGTGTTAGGTAGAGAGACATATAGGTGGAGGCAGGGGGAAGGAGGAAGGAGAAAGGGAAGGGGTTGGGGGTCTTAGGGGAGGGGGGATATTGGGAAAGATTCTACCATTGGCAATGTAAATGAAGATGATATTCAATTAAAAAAAGCAAAAGAAAGAAAAGAGGAATGAAAGATTGGGAAGTAAAAAAAAAAAAAAAGAAAAAAAAAAGAAAAGAAAAGATAGGTTAGAACTATCAAGTTAGGTATTTTCCCAAGTTGGCCTTAAACAATCCTTCTGCCTTAGATTCTGAGGTACGAATATAACCAGTGTGTATCACCGTATCTGTTTTCTAGTATGCTTTAGTATGCCTATGACCCCAGATACTCAAAGACAGAGGCAGGAAGATTATAAGGTCAAAGGCAGCCTAGGAGACTTAGTCCCTGTTTCAAATTTCAAAAACAACAACAACAACAACAACAACAACACCCCCACAATATAAAAAGAGCTGGGGATATGACTTGCTGGCATAAACTGCCTTGGCATGAGCCTCAATCCTTAGGAATAAAATAACCTCACGAGAGTTACTTTATGTTCAGAATGGGCTTTATTGTCGACAGGAAGATTTACGATTCGGTCAACCACTTTTGAATGTATTTATAATAAATATCCTTATTTATCCTTGCAGGTACAATTTCAGTTCCCGTCAACTTTCTAAGAATGTCGCTTAGAAAGGTTTGAGTCACACCAGCTTCCACGAAACAAAGGCTGGATCAATCAATAATTCCTGTAGCAAAGAAACTGTGCCGATGGCTTCTGGAAATAGCAATGCTTTGCTATGAGTCCTCTGTGACGACTCAGCTCTGTGTGGGAGGCTGAAGATGGGGCTATGAAGCTGATATTCGTGAGTTTAAGACCAGCCTGGGTTACATCGTTCTAGTTCAACCCAGGTTACAGAGTATTAAAATAAAAATAAAAATTAAAAAAAAAAAACAGGGAGTGAGAGGGATGCTGGAGAGATGGCTCAGCAGTTAAGGGCACTTTCTGCTCTTCCAGAGTCACCCGGTTCAAATCCCCAGGTTCAAATCCCAGACCCCACATGGCAGCTCACAATTATCTGTAACTCCAAGATCTGACACTCATAGACATACATTCAGTCAGAGAACTATTGTACGTAAAATAGAGGTAAATAAAATTTGTAAAAAAAAAAAATCTATCAAAGTTTCTGGAAACAAATCTAGAACCAAAGTGTCCTTGGTATCTTCATGTGTTTCGAAAGTTAATTCAAAGAAGGAAAGGATTTCATAAGAACCCACCTGGCCCATCCAAGAGCAAAAGGAAGCCTTGGGTGCTTGGAGTTGGGAGTTACTTCTGAGCTGAGTCTAGGGGAAAAGTGAGAAGATGGGAAACAAGAGATAAAACTGCTGATGAAACAGGGGAGACGGTGCCAGAGCATTTTGCTGATATAAATCTCATCAAAAAGGGCAGAAAAAGAGAGAGAGAAAAAAAAAAGACAAGCGTACGCACTTCCATTCTTGAAAGATGGCTTCCTCGGCGGTCCGGCCCACTTGATTGACTTCGGATGAGTGATTATTTTCACTCTCACTTTTCCATTGCGTGCCAGGTCCACAGAGGACAGAAGCTTCTCGGGTTTTTTTTGTAACTTGCTTAACTTGTTTATAAAATGAGGCATGAGGATTTTGACATCTGAGGCAGCTTAGGGGTAACTGGTTGATTTCTCAACACCGGGCAGGTCACTGTGTATCGAGGTGAAAAGAAAATTAAGATAAATTGACTAGATCCCTGCAAGACCCGAGTTGTCAGCTCCGAAAGTACAGAAAACCCTCTTCTTGCCACACCCTCGATTTTGTTGCTTCAACTATGTTACCCAAGCAATAGATCATCAGATTCTGTCTCCCTGTCTCTCTGTCTCTCTCCTCTCTCTGTCTCTTTCCCTCCCTCTCTTTCTAACCCCCATATCTGTTTCTGTCTCTCTGTCTCTGTCTTTCTCGAGTGCGTGCGTGCGTGCGTGCGTGCGTGCGTGCGTGCGTGCGTGTGTGTGTGTGTGTGTGTGTGCGTGTGTGTGCTGGGGCAGGAGAATTATGAGTTCAAAGCCAGCCTGCGATACATAGCAAGGTCACAGCAAGCTCCAGGCCATCCTGGGCTACATTGTTTGTTTAAAAAAAAAAAAAAAGAGGAAGAAATGGAGAACAAGGGGAAGCTGTTGGTATGGATAAACAAGGAGTGGTGGTACCCATCCATAGTCGCTCCACCCAAGAAGTCCCAGGCTTGAGGATCAGAAGAAGGTCAAGGTAATCATCAGTTTTAGAGAGAATTCAAGATCAAGATCAGCCTGAGATTTAGGAGGATTGGTCTCAGGAAATAAGAAAGAGAGAAAGAAAGAAAGAAAGAAAGAAAGAAAGAAAGAAAGAGAGAAAGAGAGAGAGGGAGAGGGAGGGAGGGAGGGAGGGAGGGAGGGAGGGAGGGGGAGGGGGAGAGGGAGAGGGAGAGGGAAAGGAGAGGAGAGGAGAAGAGAAGAGAACAGAAGAGAACAGAAGAAAAGAAAAGAAAAGAAAAGAAAAGAAAAGAAAAGAAAAGAAAAGAAAAGAAAAGGAAAGCCGGGCATGGTGGCGCATGCTTTTAATCCCAGCACTTGGGAGGCAGAGGCAGGCAGATTTCTGAGTTCAAGGCCAGCCTGGTCTATAGAGCAAGTTCTGGGACAGCCAGGGCTATACAGAGAAATCCTGTCTCGAAAAACCAAAAATAAATAAATAAAATAATAATAATAATAATAATAATAATAATAATAAAAATAATAAAAATAATAATAATAAAAGAAAAAGAAAAAGCTCACTGGAGAGAGTTCTGTCCGTGAAGCTGTTCTGGTCCCTGCTAACAAAGGCTTGTGTTTTCCTGATACCTCACTAAGCGTTAGCACTGCCCAGGGCACAGGTATTCTAATGTCAACATTTTACTGCAGTCCTAGCTCAGCATTTGAGAATACTTGCTGTTGTTTTCACCCAGGACCTCAGTTCTGTTTCCAGGTCCCACGTTTAACAGATCACAACCATCTATAATCCCAGCTCCATGGGATCAGATTTTGTCTTCTGACCTCCAAGGACATTATGCCCACACACACACACAGGTAATTTAAAATTTTATACACACACACACACACACACACACACACATACACACATGCATATATGTGTATGTAAATGTATATGTATGTATATAGCTTTATTTGTATGTATACATATTTAGCTTTAATCCTGAACTTGGAAGGCAGATCTTTGCCAGTT
>OZ030025.1:31769596-32077096 GCA_964023405.1 Apodemus agrarius | reverse complement strand
GTAAATCAGTAAATGTAATCCACTATATAATCAGACTCAAAAAAGAAAGTCACATGATCATATTATTAGATACAGAAAAGGCTTTTGACAAAATTCAACATCCCTTCATGATAAAACTCCAGGAGAGGTAAGAAGTACAAGGAGCATAACTCAACATAATAAAGGCGATTTGCAACGAATCCATAGCCAACATCAATTTAAATGGAAAGAAATTCAAAGCATTTCCACTAAAATCAGAAACAAGGCAACTTTGCCCACTCCTGCCCTACCTAGTCAATGTAGTACTTGAAGTCTAAGCTAAAAGAATAAATCAACTGAAGGAGATCAAGGGTCGGAAAGGAAGAAGTCAAACATCTTTATTTGCAGATGATATAATGGTATATATAAACTTCCACCAGGAAGTTCCTACAGGTAATACAAAATTTTAGCAAAGTAGCTGGATATAAAATTAACACAGAAAAATCAGTAACCCTCTTATTTACAAATGAAATATGTACTAAGACAGAAATCAGGGAAACAGGATGTTTTACAATAGCCTCAATTAATACAAAATATCTTTTTTTTTTTTAGTATAGGATAGAGTTCATTAATGGCATGGATGAGTTAAGAGGGTAGTTGAGGCAGAGAAAGAGAGAGTAGAGAGGTAGAGGAGTAGAGGCTGGCCTTGAGCACATGAAGAGAGGTGGGGAGAGAGGAGGGAAGGGGCAAGGGGACAGAGAGGGAGCAAGAAAGCAAGAGCTACAAAATATCTTAAGGATTTTCTAACTATCCAAATGAAAGACTTGTATAATAAATACTTTAGGATATTGAAGTAAGAAAATGAAGAAGATATTAAAAGATGAAAAGATCTCCAATGCTCATGGATCAGCAGGATTAATATAGCAAAAATGGCCACCTTATCAAGAGCAATTTACAGATTCAATGTAACCCCCATGAAAATTCCAGCACAATTCTTCATAGAAGTTGAAAGCATGATTTCAGCTTCATATGGAAATACAAAATCCCAGGCAGAATCATCCTATAATAAAGGAGCTGCTGTAGGTATCACTATCACTAAGCTCAATTTGTACTACAGATTACAGTTATAAAACAGCATAATTTTAGCACAAAACAGACATATTGATGAATGTGATCAAATTGAAGACTCAAACAAACATAACTCCATGCACCTACAGACACATGATTGTTGATAAAGAAGCCAGAAATACACACTAGAAAAAAAAAATACCATCTTCAACAAATGGTACTGGTTAAGCTGAATGACTGCTTGAAGAAAAATGCAAATAGATCCATACTTATCGCATTTTGTAAAACTCAACTTTAAATGGATCAAGGAACTAAAACAACATATGCTGAACCAATTGAATACAAACTGGGCAATAGTATTGAATTCACTGGCACAAGTAAATACTTGCTGAACTGGACACTGATAACAGAGGCTCTAAAATCTATAATTAATAAGTGGTCTTCATGAAACTCAAAAGCTTCTGTATGGCAAAGAAAACCGTCATTCAGATAAGGCAGCAGACTATAGAAAGGGAAAAAGATTTTTTTCTTTCTTCTTTTGTTTGCTTTTTCCTTTTTTTTTCCAACTACACATTGGCTAGAAGGCTAATATCCAACATTTATAAAGGATTCAAAAATCTGTACATCAAGAAAACAAATAACCAAATCTAAAAATGGGGTACAGATCTAAACATAAAATTCTCAATAGAGAAAACTCAAATGGAAAAAATGACATATTCAACATCTTGAGACATCAGGGAAATGCAAATCAAAACTACTTTAAGATGTTATCTTATTCCAGTAAGAATGGCCAAGATAAAATAAATGACAGCTCATGGTGGCGAGGATGTGGAGTAAGGGGAACACTCATCTCACTGCTACTGGGAGTGCAAACTTGTACATCCAGTACGGAAACCAGTGTGGCTATACCTTGGAGGATGGCAATAGATCTACCTAGAGATTTAGCTATACCATTTTTAGGCATACACCCGAAGGACTCTACCTCGAATTACAGAGACTCTTTCTTGCTCAACCATGCTCATTGCTGCTCAGCTACTTTATTATCCAGAAACTCTAAACAAAGTCTCTCAGCAGATGAATAGATAAAGAAAATGGAGTACATTTACAGACTGGAATATTACTCAGCCATTAAGATAATGAACCCTTAAAATCTGCAGGTAAATTGATGGAGATGGAAAAAAACCCTAATCATCTCAAGCGAGGTAACCCAGGCCCAGAAGTACACATATGGTATGGCCTACTCCACAAGATGGTATCCAAATCCTATACTTCTTAGGGGACCAAGAACCTGAAACTATATAAGCCAGTGACCTAGGGTAAAACCAAATACTACTGTTCTGCCCAAGGAATGTAGCGATCAATTGACTCCTAAAGACATTTTGTTATACTCCTAGATCAGTGTCTTACTCAGCTATCACCAGAGACGTGTCCTCCTTCAGGAGATGAGAACAAATACAGAGCCTTAGAGCCAGACAAATAAGGTGAGAGTGAGGGTCCTTAGGACACTCAGCCTTAAATGGGATGTCTCCATCAAATCCCTCATATCAGGGCTCGGGGAACCCTGTGGAAGAGGAGGCAGGAAGAGCATTGAGAGTTAGTGGGGAAGGGGAATACCAAGGAATCAGGCCTTCTAAATCGTTAGGACCAACACACATACATTCACAGAGACTTGGGCACATGCACAGGGCCTTCTCAGGCTCCTAGGACTACAAGGAGAGGTGTACACGAGCTCCCATCCCTAACTCAGAAGCTATATCCAATTGATAACCACTTGCAAGTAAAAAATTAATTTTCTCCAAGGAAGTCTCAAACCATTCTTAAGGGGAAAAACCATCCTTAAAGGCAGTCCCCAGGCCCAACAGCAAATAGCCAACATGAAACAAGCTTCAAATATATGTTTGGAGGTTCTTTGTTTTATAATGTTACACTGGGGCAGTATTTTTTAATCTTACAATACTTATAATGTCTGTTTTGCATCTTTGTGTGATTCCTCTGTGTGTGTGTGTGTGTGTGTGTGTGTGTGTGTGTGTGTGTGGACATGGGTGTCTCTGCATCTATGTCTTTCTTCCTTCCTTCCTTCCTTCCTTCCTTCCTTCCTTCCTTCCTTTCTTTCTTTCTTTCTTTCTTTCTTTCTTTCTTTCCTTTTTTCGAGACAGGGTTTCTCTGTGTAGCCCTGGCTATCCTGGAACTCACTCTGTAGACCAGGCTGGCCTCGAACTCAGAAATCCGCCTGCCTCTGCCTCATCTATGTGTTTCTTAGGTGTTTTCTTTGGCTCTTTTTCTTGTTTGGTTGTTTTTCCATATTCTGATTTCTGTTGTTTATGATTTACCTTCTTTTATCATATTATTAGTCCTTTTGTGTTAGTTTTCTAACGAGAAATGGAAAGTGAGTGGATCTAGATGGGAGGGGAGGTGGGGAAGAACAGGAAGGACTTGGGTACACATAATTAAAAAACATTTTATAAAAGGTTTCAGGCTTGTTAACTTCATTTTATTTGATACAAGGTTACTTTAGGCAGCTCTTCCTGAGCTGGAACTCACTATGTAACTCTGTCTGGCCTTGAATGTGTGGCAATTCTCTCCCCCCACCCCTTTCTGAGTATTGCAGTTATAGGAATGCTGTAGCCATGCTTGGATACTTGTGGATACTTGTTTTAAATACTATTAGAGTTCTATTCTGTTAGCATAAAACAGTAGACACAGAACAGTATATATATATATATATATATATATGTATGTATGTATATATGTATATATGTATATATATACACACATACATATATATGTATGTTAATGACATGTATTGTTAATATGTATTAATTATATATACATTAGTTTATATAATATATAATAAAATAAATATAATATAATATATTAGCTCACTCTTTTTTTGTTTTGTTTTGTTTTGTGTTTTCAGGACAGGGTTTCTCTGTGTAGCTCTGGCTGTCCTGGAACTCACTCTGTAGACAAGGCTGGCCTCGAACTCAGAAATCCGCCTGCCTCTGCCTCCCAAGTGCTGGGATTACAGGCGTGCGCCACCACCGCCCGACTATTAGCTTACATATTATAAAGTATAATAATATATATTTTAATATTTACTGTTGGAAAGCGAAATGACAAATAAAAATTCAACAAATTTACAGTGTTTATTATAAAAGCTGTAAATGGGATTAATGAGCTTACAGGTACAGCAACCAGTCCTGTGGGCTATATGAATTATTTCCAGGAACTAGAGTTTACAGAAAAGAATTTCATTTGTTGTTTTTTCTTTCTTTCTTTTTTTTTTAAGTTTCAGAACAAACACTATGACTTTAATAATTTAATGTATTTTTTGTTATTTCTCTTTTCTTTTGATTTACTTCTTTGATTTTGCTTTTATTTTTATTTTATTTTTTCCCCAAGGCAGAGTTTCTTCTTGTGTAACCTTGGAAGTCCTGGAACCTGATCTGTAGACCAGGCTGGCCTTGAACTCACCCAGATCTGCCTGCCTCTGCCTCCTGAGTCCTGGTATGAACCCCAACATCTGCTTATATGAGAAAAATTTTGTAAATTGAATTTCTACTTCTTTAGTATAAGGAAATGAAAATGATTTTTCCTTTGGGTGGTGGTAGCACATGCCTTTAATCTCAGTGAAACAAAAAAAAGTGAGAAAGAAAGAAAGAAAAAGAAAAAGAAAGAAAAAGAAAAAAGAAAACAGAAAAAAGAAAAAAGAAAGCAAGTTTCCAAAAGTCATCTAGTACAACAAAAAGTTTGGTCTGATTCACCTTCGTTAGTCAGATGTGGTGGCACAAACCTTTAGTCCCAATGTCTGGAGATGAAGACCTGACTCAAGTTTAGGAACAGTGACCTACAAGAGACCATGTATCAAAAAACAAGCAAACAACAAGCAAGAAACTACCAGTCCACCCACCAAGAGCAACAGTGTAACTGTATGGAAAAGTAAACTATTGATTGCTTTCATTGCATGAAGTACTTGATTCTGAGTAGGTGAGCACTACAGGATAAATTTAGCACGTGCTTATATCTTTTTGAATTTTACCTGATTAAATTATATTAAGTTGGCTGAAGTCCATGCACTAAACAATCAGCTAATGTAAAAAAGACAAACAAAAACAAACAAACAAACAAAAAACCCAAACAAAACCAAAAACCCCCTCTAAAGCTGAAAGTCTCATCAACTGTGTTTTAGACTTTACAACCCCGTTGGCACCGAGGCGCAAGTTATTACATAATCAGTCATGGACCAGCATCCAGGTATTTAAGCCACTGTAGTGACATCCGGTTTTTTAGTGTTTTCTTTGCCATGGATATGAAGGTCATTTTGTTCATCCTCAACTGTTCTTCCCAAGATCTTACTATTGTAATGAATTTTAACATATCCAGCAAGTTAAAGAAACACTTGTTTTTGAGACCAGACAACCCCCACACCCCTTTTCTTTCTTTGTGGTACCCTGGGCATGCTGTATGTTTGGCAAGCCCTCTTTCACGGAGCTGTGACTTTAGCCTTTGATTCTATCAACTGTTATCAGCCTTGCTTATGTCATGGTATTCTGTCCTTGGTGTCTTGGTGATGCTCAGATGGGAAAATGCTGTAAATTTGGTTAAGGAGGACTTTGGAAAAGTATATACTGTATACTATACACACACACACACACACACACACACACACATATACATATATATATGTATATATATATACCTTTTTTCTTATATATACTTTTCATGTATTTACAATGTATATACATTCCATACACTGTGTGTGTATGAAAATGTCAAATGAATTAATGAATCCCATTAATATGAAAAAAATGCCATCATGAAGTTATAAGGCCTGCTTTGTTTTTAGTTCCCAAGCACGGTGCATTCTTTCTCTCATTTTTGTTTCATTACTAGGTGTCTGCCATATCTCAGGCTGGCCTTGAACTAGGTGATGTATAACAGAATGACCTTGGATTCCTGATCCTCCAGCTTCCACCTCCAGAGCACTAGGATTAGCGACGGACATGCACCACCGCTGCTCGTGTCTGTGACCTTAGTTTATGTAGTACTGGGGATTGAGTCCAGGACTTTAGTATGTGGTAGGCAAGCACTTTACTAACTAAGCTCCACCCCTAGCCCCTGCGTTGTCGATTGTAGATAATCACAGATTGTTGTTTTTGTGAAACAAAGTCTTACTGTGTAGCTCTAGCTGCTCTTGAATTCACTGTGTAGATAGACCAAACTGGCCCTAAACTCCTGAGAATCTGTGATCCTTGCCTCCTGAGTACTGGGGAGATTCAACATGAACAAACAAACAAACAAACAAACATTTTTTTTTCTTTTTTCTTCTTTAAAGATTTATTTATTTATTTATTTATTTCATGTATGTGGGTACACTGTTGCTGTCTTTAGACACACCAGAAGACAGCACTGAATGCTTATTACAGATGGTTGTGAGCCACCGCGTGGTTGCTGGGAATTGAACTCAGGACCTCTGAACCTCTGGAAGAGAAGCCAGTGCTCTTACCGGCTGAGCTATCTCCTCCAGCACCGAAACAAAATTTGTTCTGTTTTGTTTTTTGTGTTTGGTTTTTTTGTTTGTTTTTTCAAGACAGGGTTTCTCTGTGTAGCCCTGGCTGTCCTGGAACTCACTTTGTAGACCATGCTGGCCTCGAACTCAGAAATCCGCCTGCCTCTGCCTCCCAGAGGGCTGGGATTAAAGGTACACACCACCACTGCCCGGCTCAAACAAACATTTTTAATATGATTCTTTTTTTAATTCAAGTTATAATCTAATTTGGAGTTAGCTCCTTTCAAGCCCTATTCTCTGTAAGGCAACGTCCAATATATGGATTGGTTTGTGCTTTTCTTCTTTTTCTCTCTTGTAGAAATCAAAAGTACGAAGGCCAAGCTTCCTTGGTATGGCTACCCCAGATGGTTAGGAAGCCAGGTACAGATACTATCCTGACCGGAAAAAAAAAGGGGGGGGGACTGCTTCCACAGCTGGGGCCCGGACTGTCCTTAGGCTTTTGCAATTCCTCAGGTCAGCCAACCACCACACCTGCTGAGTTACTGTTTATCTCAACTGCACAGAACCAGCCAGACTTGATACCTCCAGTCTGTGACCTTGCTGAGCTGCCAGACTAGAAGCTCCTCTGTCTGATTTTGTGATATTTTCCAGTTCTTCTCTCTGAGCTCTTTGCAGTCAGCAGTTAGCTGTGCTCAACTCTGACCAGTTGGAACACAACGGAAAATAATAAAGTAACCTCTTTCACCTCTGCCTCCACCAAGCACCGACTTGGTTATCTCTTTCCTGGTGTTTACAGCCAAAGTTGTAGAAGGAATCTCATGCATGCTCTGTTTAAACATGCCCAGCTCACCCTTCCACCCACTGAAATCTCATCTGTCTGCTACTCCGGGCAGTCTCACCTTGGTCACCAACAACACATAAATTGTTAGACCCAAAAGACCTTTTTGTTTGTTTGTTTGTTTGCTTGTTTCCTTGTTTGATCCTTGAGAAACATTTGCCACTGTAAACAACGGTCTTTGGGTCAGTACTGTCTCCTGGAAAAATACTTTGGTATCTCACAGGAATGCAGAACATATCAGGTTCCAGATAAAATTAATCCCATGCCCTCCCAATCCTTCTCCCTGGAGTTTGGCCGCTCCCTAACATGAGTACACTCAGTAGGTGGACACCTTTCTGTCTCCAGTATTCACCCTGTCTTTATTTCACAGCGTACAGCTAGCTGTATGGTATGACTGGAAGGATATGGCTGTTTTGTGGGACAGATTTTTTAAAGTCTGAACATTTTTATTAGCTGATTGAAAAACACATTTTGTCTAATAATTATTCTTGTGAGGTGGTGATATGGCCAATCATCTACGCGGTATTTGAAAAGAGTGATTGCTGCTCCAAATATCAGATAATAGGAATTGAAGTCACTTAATCCGCCGCCGGGTAGAACAATAGTTGCTATCAGTGGGAGCAGCTAAAAGATGGTTAAATTTTTAACCAAGAGCTTGGAAGCACCCAACAGTGGAACAAAGCATTCTTGGTGCCTTGCAGAAGTGTTTACTAAGCTAAAACCTGATCAATTGTACCATGAAGGAAAAGGCGGAGTGAAAGACAATGATAAGGTAGAAAAATAGAAAACAAGACCCCAGTGGATCAGAAGACACTCACATGTGAGTCTTTGAAGGTCCCAGTTAGTCTCATTCTCGTGGTGAAAGGCAGGCCTCAGAACTGGAATTCGATGTCGTAAAATATTTCAATAAGAGGGCTGGAGAGTTGGCTCCAAGTTCAGGAGTGCTTCTTGCCCTCACAGTGGACCTAAGTTTGGTTCTCAGCACCCACATGGAGGCTCACAACCATCTGTAACTCCAGTTCAAGGGATCTAATGCCTTCTCCTGACCTCCACGTGGCGTACAGACATACACTCAGGCAAAATACCTACATACATTAAGTAATAAAATAATAACTCTAAAACGACGTTAATGACTGATTCTGAATATCTTGTTCTGTTTTTGTGTCCCTTGACCCTCCTCACCCTCTTGACAAGATCTCACTGCATAAATTGGAAGGGCTTCAAACTCTCTATGCTTCTGTTTCTGTGTCTGGGGCTTGGAAATACAGTAGTGTAACATCACGCCTGTCTTCTGACTCCCCTCTGATGCTTAAGTCTAACTGTAAATGCATGAGGGTGTGCCAGTCTTAGGTAGAATCCTCAGCTAGTGTGTGCAAAGCACTGAGTTCCACCTCGGCTTGAATAAAGCCAAGTGTGCTGCCCTTGGCTGGTCATCCCAGCTCTAAGGAGGCAGAGGCAGGAGGATCAGGAGCTCAAGGTCATCTTGGGCTCTCAGAGACCTTATCTCACAAAAGACAGAAAGAAAGAAGGAAGGAAGGAAAGGAAGAAAGAAAGGAAGGAAGGAAAGAAAGAGAAAGAAAGAAAGAAAGAAAGAAAGAAAGAAAGAAAGAAAGAAAAAGTTAACTTTCCATGGAGACCAGACTACACAAAAGGAATATGGCTATGTCACATTACCTTATGGGTCCCAAGATATAAACGAACACACAGATACATGGTCCCTGCAACTGTTATATCTTATTCTCTTATGAGTTAGCTGAATCCAATCACGTACTGTATCTGAATTTCAACCTCATCTGCAATTTCTAAGGACCAGGATCTAGAGCAGAAAGGTCTAATTAAGATAATGCTAGCCTTCGGCAGAAAGGTCCTTTTTACCTAAGATACTCTCACTGAGATATTCTTACTGATCCGACTTCACCTGGTATTTAGCTAGAAATGAGTATTTGCAATTAAACTTTGCCATTGCAACACCACAGCCCCTTTCCTGTGTGGGCTTGTATTAATTCTCTTAGCAATTATACATCTTTAATGATTTTATTCACTGCATTACAAGCTCGTACTGAATTGACACACTTGACCACTCTCCTGCGGGTGGGAGTTGTGTTCCTGCCTCTCACCCACCGTGAGAATCTTCGAGATGAGCTCACAGGGTCCTTCATTCAACACAAGCTGTAGGCTGGGTGTGAGCCCGGCATCTGGAGAGAGGGTTCTTTGTTTTCCTTCTGTCTTTCGGGTCTCAATCTTGACTTTTCAAACTTAGACAACTGAACATTTTAAATTACTTCTTAAATATTTTAACCTTTAGTAACCATTGTTCTTAAAACCATGGCTATAACTATTCCTGTCTTTGATACTGTCAACACCCAGCCTTTTCACCCCAGTCATCTCCAGCAATCAACATGAAGGATGCCATCCTGTTGAGAATACAGGGCTGTCCTTTGGCACATGTATTCTATACTTTAGTGGTCTATACAGGAAACAGTCTGCTTTGAACTTTCAGTGTTCAACACAGAACACAAAAGTGCAAATACCAACCTTGTTTTGGGGGTTTATCATTTTTGACTTTTACTATTTTGTTTGTGCTTACATTTAATAATTATAAAATCATGTAGAC
Source organism: Apodemus agrarius (assembly GCA_964023405.1). Taxonomy (NCBI): domain Eukaryota; kingdom Metazoa; phylum Chordata; class Mammalia; order Rodentia; family Muridae; genus Apodemus; species Apodemus agrarius. The sequence continues at coordinate 32,067,109 of OZ030025.1, read as the reverse complement.
GCATACGTGGTTCCTTTTTGTTTTGTTTTTTGTTTTGTTTTGTTTTTTCAAGACAGGGTTTCTCTGTGTAGCCCTGGCTGTCCTGGAACTCACTCTGTAGACCAGGCTGGTCTCGAACTCAGAAATCCACCTGCCTCTCCCTCCCAAGTGCTGGGATTAAAGGCGTGCACCACCACCTCCTGGTGTATACGTGGTTCCTATGAAGACGAAAGATGGACGCTTTGGCCATTCTTGGATGTCCCCGTATGTGCTAGCCCACCAACTGTCTCCTGTTTCCTCTATCAGGATTCCAAAGTCCAGGATTTGGAGCTCTAGTTAGTTAAGTAATTCAAAAGATAACATTATTTCCATTAAATATAGAAAATTATTTTGCGATTTTTGAGGGAGAAATCGGGGGAAATTGTTCCATATGCCTTTTCCTTGCCGCTGTATTCCCTCACAAGCCAGCATGGTAGTAAGATAGGTACTATTTTGTTACCTTATCCTATAACATTGTACGCCTAAGTGTGTTATAATACGGTTATTTTTATTTAACCCCCACACAACCTCAATTCTTATCCTCTTTCCCTTGGAATAAAATTAAATAAAATTTAAAATTTTTTCTTTGTTAAACATCACACAAAGCAATTTTTTTTCAGCACAGTCCTTAGTTTACTAAGATCCCAACATTGCAGAAACCAAGAAGTGGAGAACCCTCCCTACCTTCCCTCTCTCCCTCTCTCCCTCTCTCCCTCTCTTCTTCTTTTCCTACCTCTCTTTCCCTCTTCCTCCCACATCTCCCAGAGAAGCCAGGAACTCTCAGGATTAACTGTTCATTCCTCCTCCCGAGTAACTGAACACGCATGTGTATCTCATCCTCCTTGCTGGTACTGTTAAGTGATCTTTTAAAATTGAGTTGTTTTACTCTGATCTAACACTGTTTTCTAACTCTTTAAGTTACTTGTGGGGCATATATACACGTATAAGGAGTATAAAGCAGCATTAGCCTTTTGCTGGTTGTTTTGTACACGTAATGGGCAGGTGACATGGAACCTTTATTTGCTGGTAAGGTATACTTATATGATGAATGCCTTTTTGTTTTCTGTATTGATTCTTTTCCCCTTTCCATTCTGAAAGTTGAAGCCAGGACCTTAGGTTAGCCATGCTCTCTCACTGAGCTACCCTCCCATAAAATACAAAACAAAACAACATTAAAAAAGTGACAGGACCATCACCCATCACCCATTGTACTGGCTAGTTTTGTGTGTCAACTTGACACACGCTGGAGTTATCACAGGAAAAGGAGCTTTAGTTGGGGAAGTGCCTCCATGAGATCCAGCTGTGGAGCATTTTCTCAATTAGGGATCAAGTGGGGAAGGGCCCCTTGTGGGTGGTACCATCTCTGGGTTGGTATTCTTGAGTTCTATAAGAGAGCAGGCTGAGCAAGCTAGTAAGAGTAAGGAACATCTCTCCATGGCCTCTGCATCAGCTCCTGCTTCCTGACCTGCTTGAGTTCCAGTCCTGACTTCCTTTGGTGATGAACAGCTGTGTGGAAGTGTAAGCTGAATAAACCCTTTCCTCCCCAACTTGCTTCTTGGTCATGATGTTTGTGCAGGAATACAAACCCTGACTAAGACACCCATTATCAAATGACAACCTTCCTCTCATATATAGGGGTCCAGGATTAGAGATAGCTGGAAAAGAATTAATGATCGTTTATAGAGAAGAGTCAAACAGGTGCATGAGCTAAGGAAATCTGACCTTTTCAACACAGTTTCCAAAGGAAATGCAACAGTAAAGTAGAGGCAAAAGTTGGAGGGAAAATTTAATAAGGAGATTGAAACATTGAAAAAGCCATTACGTAGAAATACTCAAAATAAAGGAGATAAAAATCTAAACAGAGACCATCATTAAAGGATAAGACCACTCAGAAGAATGAAATTCAGATCAGAATCATAACAACAGTTTTATATCTATCTACAAGCAATCTACTATCATCTATTTGTCTGTCTATCTCTCTATGTATCTATGTATGTGTCTATGTATCTAGTATTTATCCATCTATCTATCTATCTATCTATCTATCTATCTATCTATCTATCTATCATCTATTTATTGCTTTTTGATTCTTGAGATGGAGACTTGCTATGTAGCCCTAGCTATTCTGGAACTAGGTAGACAAGGGTGGCCTCAACTCACAGTGATTGCCTGCTTCTGTCTCTCTAGTATTGGGATTAACCATGTGCACCACTACACCAGGCTCAATATTTTGAATCTGAGATAAGGTTTTTTTCTGTTGCCTAGACTGGCCGTAAGCTTGTTATGTCAGGCAGATCTGAAACATAGGATCTTCCTGCGTTAGTCTGTGTCATTTATCTACCACATTTGTTTTAAAACCAGAGGAGAACGAGATTAAAGCTAGCTACATTTATAATGGTGCTTTCTTTTTAATTAAAAAAAAATCTAAAGATTTATTTGTCAGGGTGGTGGTGGGGCTAGGAAGATGGCTGGGGAGTTCAGTGCTACAAATTTTTGCCATTGTTGTGGTTTGTTTTTCTGGGTTTCTATTCTTTTCTTTGTTTTTTGGAGACAGGTCTAACTATGCAGCATTGGCTGGCCTAAAACTCAGTATGTAGACCAGGCTGGCTCAGACTCATAGACATCTGCCTTCTTTTGCCTCTGGAGTGCTGGAATTAAAGGTGTAGCTGTCTCCCTCAGCTAAGAGCCACAAACCTTGAAAAAAGATTTTTAAAATTTATTTTTACTTTAATTCATGTATATGTGTGTGTGTGTGTGTGTGTATATATATATATATATATATATATATATATATATATATATAATCTGTGTAGGTCTATGCCTTATATGTGTGGGTGCACGTGGAGGATAGAGAGGGTGTCAGACCCCTTAGAGCCAAAGTTACAGGTGGTTGCTGGGAATCAAAGTGTGACCCCCTGCAAGAGCAGTAAGTACCTTTAAGTGCTGCACCATCTCTCCAAGCCAATTTTTGAATAATTTTATATCATATGCTGTAGTATACTTTCAGTAATCCATTTTACCTTTTGCTATTGTTTGTTGCTTTGTGTATATTCTTTGAAATGGGCCTCAGGCAGCTCATGCCTGTGTTGAATTCAATAAGTAGCCAAGGCTGGCCTTAGATTTCTGATTCTGTGACCACTATCTCCCGTTCTCTAGGATGATAGATATGACTCATAGCATCCAGCTAAAGAGAGAATGCTCCTGCGCACATTCTGGGGTTTAAACCCAGAGCCTAATGTGTGCTAGGCAAAACCTCTACAACTGAGTTGTATATAACTTCAGCTTCTGGTTTTCTATTTGTTCCAGAATAGAAACAAAATGTTTATTTATCTACTCAACTTTCTAGAGGTATAGACTATATATAATGGTGCACACAGAATCAATTTTAATCTTGGGATAGTGTGTGCACATTTTCTGCTACTTTGGTGAGCCTGACACATTCCCTGCTGATACATTTTTAAAATATATAAATTTTTTGCACAGATTAAATAGAATGCAAATTTTTGAATTCATGGCAATTTTTAGTCTTCATTTCTGCACCCCCACTTCATTCTAGTTGCTTAGTTCCATTATACTCCAACATGACTACTAAGTACAATAATGGATTATTGTATCTTTTTTTAAAAGCAGCAATTTAGTAAACTTGTGAAGCATGTCCCTGGTCTGTCTCATGCCTAACTAGTTCTCTGTCCAGTGTATAATTTTGTCTGGCTCATTCTTCGTTTTCTATGGTGGGATGGTTTTCAGTTTGGAAGGTAATTGTGGGAAAGAGGGTAGGGTTGATGCTGGCTGTTTAGAAAGTCGTCATCTGTGATAACAGGAAGCTGGGAATACCTAGTCAGGGGTAGTAAGGGCATCTATTGATAATGTGCTAATTATATTAATTAACGTTGAGGCAGTCTGGTTAGTTTGCATAAGGAGAGAATGTTATGAGGCAGGCGCTGAGTCCTGGTAGAGAGTGGGAGTTCTCAGGTGTAGTCTTGTCTCCTCCATCTGAAGATTTTATCTCTCTGCTTTTCAAAATACACAGTGTGTGGCGATCTGAGTTAGCCTGAGGACTACTTGCAAGAGTTCTTCAGTGACATTCTAGTTCTGTTTTGTGTGAGAATCTGTCTTGTAATGTAGCCCAGGTTGTCCTGGGACCTGCTCGGAAGCCCACAGTAGCCTGAACCTTCCTCTCGCCTCTACCTCTGGAGTTGCGCAACCAGACTGTGTGCCACCAGCCTCAGTAGTGGGCCGTTAATTTGAGCTCTGCTCCGGACTCCTTAGGGATGCTGAAAGTTAGGTGAAAAGAACCAGACACCGCTCTTCCTCAGTCAGATCTGAAAAGGTTTATCCTTTGCTTCAAAACACAAGGCCTGTTTTGTAGACCAGTAGGCGGACAAATTTTTCTTTCTTTTCTTTCTTTCTTTTTTTTTCCCCTTCAGTAGATAGCAGTAGGAAAAAGGAAAGACTTTTTGCTTGTAAAAACATTTACTGTCTCCTAGCAATCTGCAGTGATGTTATGGAAGTTTGACACTAGATAAATGGTTTCCAATGTCATAAAACATTACAGTAATATGATGGTAAGTTATCTAAACTGCTGCTACAGCCCAGGCTCTGATTTGTCAGTTCCGGGAAGTCTTTTTTTTTTTTTTTCTTTTGGTTTTTCAAGACAGGGTTTCTCTGTGTAGCCCTGGCTGTCCTGGAACTCACTCTGTAGACCAGGCTGGCCTCGAACTCAGAAATCCGCCTGCCTCTGCCTCCCAAGTGCTGGGATTACAGGCGTGCGCCACCACCGCCCAGCTAGTTCCAGGAAGTCTTAGCTGGGTGTTAACTTCACTTTTAAAGACCTTATTCTTAATTTTGTATGTGTCTGAGTGTTTTACCTGAGTGTATGCTTGTGGATGTACATGCCTGATTCCTTCAGGTACCCTAGAACTGGAGTGACAAGTGGTGGTAAGTCACCGTGTGTATGCTGGGTCCTCTGCAAGAGTATATCAAGTGCTTCTAACCACTGAGCGATCATTAGTTATTGAAGACAACATAGACTCAAGCATAGTCATTATGTGCCTAGCCCAAGGATGGCATCGCCTTCAATGGACTGCGTCCTCCCTCACTGATGGCTAGTTCAGACAATGTCTTACTGCTGAATCTTATGGAGGCATTTTCTCCATTGAGGCTCCTTTCTCTCTGATGACTCCAGCTTGTAGCAGGTATGTAAAACTAGCCGGGTCAGAAATAATTCCTATTTTTCAGGTGTCTATAACACATTACAACAATGTAGATAGTAAAGTTGAGCCATTCCGATAAAATGATAATCTGATTTTCAACTGAATATGGTAGTGGTTATTGATAAGCAAAAACCACAGATCCTGCATGTATGCAGCCATGAAGTCTGTAAGCATACAACGTTTACAGGGCCAGCAAGGAAAGTGCAGGCATTGGGGTAGGCCGTTGGTGAAATATCAACTGGAGAATTCACTTATACTGGGGGATTGTTTATAGATGGGATAGTGTACAATGAGCTCTAGAAGCTGTAATTTAAAAATAAGAGCCCAATTTGACAAGTATTTCTATTTTAAGAATGACAATATTAGTGCTAAATGAAATCAGCCTACAATGATGGCCTATCAAATAGAAATATGAACCTCCCAGCTGACTTTGAGTTATTTCCCTGTGTTTTATCTGACGAGAGTTACCATAAGCCACGTACCTCTTTGCAAACTCTTACTTATGGAAACAATAACTATGCTAACTATTTTGGACTGTTGTTCCCCCAACCCCCTACCAAAAGGTTTGCCAGTGACCTTCACCTAGGGCCTCGGAGATTATCAAGAGTTAGTTCAGAAAACGGTTGACTGCGTTTTTTCAATAATAGTAAATTCTTCGAATGTAATGTTTTCAAGGTAGCAAGTTTCACACACTGACACAGAAGAATAAAACGTTTCCTTGCCTAAAGTGCGTAACCGAAACTGAGCGGACACAGAGACCATATTGTCAGCTTCTAATAAAGGTTCCTATTTTTCATATAATAAATACTTCTATAAAGATTTTCTGGGAAGAAATACCCGTGGATTACTGCAGGCAAGGCCCATAATGATAGAGGCAAAAGGCTGTCTCCTAGAAGCTTTGCCCCTGACTGTAAAACCAGGTTGAGAGCGAGCTGCAACATATCCACCAACGTTATAATTAACGTTAACTTGAGAAAGCGTCCTGCCCCCCACCCCCCTTAATGTTGGATTCCGTTTGATCTTAATTGAAAGGAGGCACCAGTTACAGGAAACAGACCCTTCATTGAAAAGGCCTTGTAATATGTTTAGAATTTCCCAAGAAACAAAAGAGATCCTGACAGAGAGAGAGAGAGAGAGAGAGAGAGAGAGAGAGAGAGAGAGAGAGAAAGACAGTTGGAAGGGAAGTTAAGCCCTTAATGTTTCCCACGTTTCCCAGAGGTGAAGCTCTCTGTTTTGCTTAGGGCACCTCTCCTCTGGGTTTTATCTTCTCAACCAGAAGTTTAACTCTCTGTTCCCTCGTCTTTCTTTTTGCTAACTCGGTTATCTCTGTCACAGACCACCCGCTTGTGAGTGTGGGGGGTTTTATTCCCCCCCCACGTTTCCCTTTTCCTTTCTCCCTCTTTCTCTTTCCTATAAATTAGCTTGTGCTGGCCTCGAGTTCCTCATCCTCCTGCCTCATACTTTTATGAGACAGGGATTTTTCTGTATAGCCCTGACTCTGTAGACCACCAGGCAAGCCTCGAACTCAGAAATCCGCCTGCCTCTGCGCATGCGCCACCACTGCCCCGCTCTGCCTCATACATACTTCAATGCGTTTGTTAGAGTTCGGCTTTTTCAAAGGAAGTAGTGGGGATAATAATAATGATAATGATAATGATAATAATAATAATAATAATAATAATAATAATAATAATAATAATAATAATAATATAAAAAAGCAGTGACTTTAGAGCAGTAAGAAATAAAAATACGGAGTAAACAAGCTCATCAAATGTTTGCTCTCCGGGCACTTAGCGCAATCTAGACCCGAGTTCTGGGTCTTGCAGTGCACCATTTGACAGGAGTGGCAGAGGCAGGACAGAAGCCACGGAGGCTTCCGGAGGGGAGAGGGACTACTCATATCCTTACCGTGCTTGACCGAGGCGGTTTTAAATGCTGAATAGGGATGTGCCAGATTAAGAGAAAGCGAGCTACTGGCAGCAGAAGGAACCCGTTTGAGCAAGAGAATGCATGTGCGGGCGAGCATGCATTTTAAGAGTCGTGCATAAAAACTATTGTAGGGTGGAGGTGACGACGCGCAGCGCGGTGGAGGACCGCTGGGGAAAGGCACTTGATTTGCATGCTAACCGACTTGGACTTGCTTCTGCGGACTGGAGAGCGAGGCATCGCTAGGTAAAAGGGGCACGGCTCTGAAGCTCGAGTTGGCAGGAAGAGACAAAGGCGTTAGAAGACAGGACGCCTTGGGGCTGGGAACCCTTGGTGAGGTGAGACGCAGGGACTAGGAGACACAGAGGCACGCACATGGCAGTGCCTGGAGGAAGGCGGAGTGGGCCTGGGCCACAGGCTCACAGGCTTCTAGGCTCTCTCATCAGCCTCTTTCCCCATCTCCCCGTTTTCTATTCAGAGAGACATTTCTATACAAGGGCATAATTGTCGCTCAGCTTGACGGTGCGCAGCCGTAAACAAAGCACTCGGGGAGGTGGAGGCGGCAAAGTCCAAAGTCATCTTCAGCTCTAGGAGGCTGTGAGGTATGCGAGGCATGGTGTGGAAAACAAGAAAACAATGAAATACAAAAAGATGACACAATGCCTAAAGGACAGCAGTTACTGTCTATGCCATCAATACTATTTATTTTGCTACATTTGTTTTTATTTTCTGTATTTTCTTCATTGTTTTTGTTTCTTTTATTTTTTCCTTAGAAAAGGATTGTGTGCATGTGTGTGTGTGTGTGTGTGTGCGAGCGCGCGCGCGCGCAAATGTATATGATGTAGTAGGCAAGTGGAAGCCAGAAGGTGACTTCTTTCTCTCCTTCTCACTCTCCTCCCCTCCACCCCTCTCTGATTTTCCAGACAGTGTTTCTTTGTGTGTTCCTGGATATCCTGGAACTCTGTCTCTCTCTGTAGACCAGGCTGGCCTCGAACTCACGGAGATCCACCTGCCTCTTCCTCCTGAGTGCCAGGACCAGAGAGGTGTGCCTCGGCCTGGCCAGATGATAATTTCCAAGAGTGAGTTTTCACCTTCTACCTTGGTGAGGTATGCTCTTCCTCGTTTCTGTGGAGATGGATACTCCAGGCTAGTTGTCCTGTAGAGACCATCCACCCCCACCCCCCATCCCTGATTTTCTATTTCTCTCCAAACCATCTCTCTGTGGGAGTGCTGGGAGTACAGACACACATCACTGCTTCCAGCTCTTTATGTGGATTCTGGAGGCTGATCTCAGGTAGTCAAGGTGTGGGTGGAAGCATAGGCATTTTCAGGGGATGAGTAATTCCTTAGCCCCTCCCCTCCCCACATACACAGTGAAAACAAGTCTCAAACATCAGGTCTCCTTTGATGCAGTATCCCTGCGAGTGCCAAGGGGTACTGGCACATTCCTGCAATCCTAGCCCTTTCTAGCAGGAGGATTAGAAATTAGGGAGCCACCCTAAGCTCCATATTGAGTTCGAGTCCTGCTTGGTCTACGTGAGAGTCGTGAGATTCGTCTCAAAAAGCAAACCAAACAAAACAACAGTAACAATAACGACAAAACCAAACCCAAAGAATTCTGCTACGTAAATCCCAAGATAAAGGAAATTCTTATCTCCCATTTACGTCTATTTACCAAACTCATTAGATTTAATATTGCACATATCGCTTGTTGTTACATTTCTCAATAGCTCCAGTGATGCATGCATACCAATTTTATTTATTACTCTATCTATCTATCCTTTTGTTTTTCTTTCTTTCTTTCATTGAAAATAGATTTTTGTTTCATACAGTATATCCTGATTCTGGTTTCCCTTCCCTCAGCTCCTCCCAGGACCTCCCCATCTCTCCACCCACTCTAACCCGCACCCTTTCTGTTTGTTAGAACACTGGCAGGTATCTAAAGTACAATACTATAAAACAGAAATGGGCAAGTCAGAATAGACCAAAGAACCAAACAAGAAAAAAAAAAGAAAAAAGATATATAAGAAAAAAAAAAGCACAAGAAACACATACAAATACAGAGACACACATGTTTACGCACATGGGAATCTCATAAAAAACAAAACTGGAAGCCATTGTGTGTGTATGTCTGTGCGTGTATGTGTGTGTGTGTGTGTGTGTGTGTGTGTGTGTGGTATACGCAAAACCCCAAAAACCAAACAAAAAACCCCACCCCTAAATCAACATGATTAGACAAAGAATCTCTGAAGATGTCCCTAGGTTTATTCTCTATTGGCCATCTACTGCTAGGAACAGGGCTCGCCATTAAGAGTCGTTCCTCAGAAGGAAACCAGTTTTTTTTTTTGTTTGCAAGTGGTTATCAATTGGACATGGCTTCCGGGCTAGGCATGCGTCCACTTCTCTCGGCTCTAGGACCCCGTCTGATGCAGACTGGTGCAGGCCCTGTACGTGCTGTTTCAGTCTCTGCGAGTTCATATGCGTGGGTCCGGCTGTGTCTAGAAGGCCTTGATTCTTGGTCCCTTGGTGACCTCCATCCACCACCGGCTTTTACACTCTTTCTACCTCTTCTTCTTCCGTAGAGTTCTTTGAGCCCCGAGAAGATGGAGTCGATGGAGACAGCCTCATTTAGGGCTGAGTGCTCCGAGGTCTCTCATTCTCTGTACATAATGCCTGGCTGGTCTGCGTTTGTTCCCGTCTGCTGCTGGAGGAAATGTGTCTGATGATGGCTGAGCAAGGCACGGATCTGCTTTCCTGGCCCATGTCCTGGGACCCACAGCTTCAGTCTGCATGTTTCCGCAGGTCCCGGTATACTGCCATGCAGAATCTCACAGGGACTGCTTCTCCCACCTCTGGAAATGAAAGTCGCAGGAGACTATTGTTTTGCTTTGATATTTTAAAAATGTATTTTTATTTTTGACGGTGGGTCTTAAAGGTAGGCTTTGTGTCTGTTAGGGCAATGCCTCTACCACCAGGCACACCAGAAATCATAATTTTGGACTTAATTCTTTACTAGGCTCTAACGGGTTGGGATGGATACCAAATGGACTGGGGTCCTTGGTCTAAATTTGCGGAGTGGGAGTGACGGTAAGGTCCCCAGTGAAAGGATGAGAAGTTAACAGAAGACAAAGGCCGCCTGTGTAACCCGCAGCCCTTCACACTTGGGTTGCTCTCCTGGGTCAGTCCTGAGTAAAGAGAAGGGTCTTGCTGGTGATGTGAACAAGAGAACCAGGGGCACGTCCCTCTTCGCTAGGATCCTTTCCTCCTCAGTGCCAGGCACCCTGGAATGTCAACTTGTGTGCTTTCTCTCTGTTCTTTCTCCAAAAGGAAAAAAATGGGGTGGGGGTGGGGGTGAGGGTGGGGAGAAGGAGTCCTTGGTGCCAAAATTTGCCGTCAGAATTAAGCTAATCTGAACTTCTGAGACATCGTTAAAAAGGAACAGTCAAATGTCTCACGCTGGCCTGTTTCAGTCAGACAATGATTTTCCCTTTGCTAAATCCTTCCAGACACAAGGCGACCAGCAAGTGTTGATAGAGCGATGTTCGATGTTCTCATGTTCTCACTACTGTTCTGTCTCCTTGTCCCCTACCTTGCAAAGCCAGTGACTTTCACATGACCACCTTGCCTTTCAGTTTTGCTCTAGAGACAAAGACTCTTGTAGCCCAGGTTGGTCTTGTCCTGTGAAAAGGCCAGCCTTGAGCTCTGGATCCTCCTCATTTCACACAGTGCTGGGATTAGTCTTTTATCACCATACCTCAGTTCCCTCCCTCCCTCCCTCCCTTCCCTCCCTCCCTCCCTCCCTCCCTCCTTCCTTCCCTCCCTTCCCTCCCTTCTCTCCCTTCCTCTCTCCCTCCCTCTCTCCCTCCTCCCTCCTTCCTTCTTTCCCTCCTTCCTCCCTCCTTCCTACCTTCCCTCCCTCCTCCCTCCCTCTCTCCTCCCTCCCTCCCTCCTCCCTCCCTCCTTGCCTCCCTTCCCCCTTCTCTCCCTCCCTCCCTCCTTCCCTTCTCCCTCCCACTTTTTTCTTTCTTCTTCTTCTTCTTTAATCAGCAGACTAGCACAGTAAAATATTAGCGTACATTAAGCCCATTCTACTGGCTAGCACGACGACCTGATTCTGCCATCTCTGCCTGCTGGGGCTGTGTGGTTTGGGATCAGCCTGGACTTTGTAGAAAGATCTTATTCCAGAAAGAGGCTGGAGACACAGGTTAGCACTGCTCTGGCAGAGGACTGAGTTCAATTCCCAGCACCCATCGGAGGGTCATAAGCACCCGAATCTAGAAATCCAGGGGGATCTAATGTCATATACATCAATACATATCAATAACATTTGTGTGTTTAAATATATTAATAGCATATTATAATAATAACATTTGATAATACCTAACTAAAATTTCAAATAAATAAATATTAGTTGGGTGTAGTAGTACACCACTTGAATCCCAACACTCTGGAGCCAGAGGTCGAGAATTTTTGTGAGATTGAGTCCAGTGTGAGGTCAGCCTGACCTGCAGAGTAAATTCAAGGACAGCCAGAATTATATATCAAGACCTTGATTCACAAAACCCCAAACAAACAAACAAACAAACAAACAAACAAAGATAAAGATAAAAGTCAGGTACATGCCTGAACTCTCTGTGTCTGGGAGGTAGAGGCTGGACCATCAGAAGTTCAAGGGCAACCCAAGCTACTTGAGATCCTATCTCCAAAAACCAAAGCCAGGGTTGGGGCTGGCGATGACTTGGTGGTGAAAAGCCCTTGCAGCTTGCTCCTCCAGAGAACCCAGGCGTGATTCCCAGCACCTGTGTGACAGCTCACAGCCGTACACACTTCCATTCCCAGGGGGTCCAGTGCCCTATTCTGGTCTCTTTTGGATACCAGTCAAGCATGTGGCGCACACGCATACGTATAGATAGAAAACTCATACACATAGAATAAGATGAGTTGTTTTTATTTTTATAAGAAAAACAAAAGAAGGTAACGTCTCCTGCTCCCGAGCCTGAGGAGGGCTTGTTAGATCCCTGGGACCCGCATGGTGGGAGGGAGAGACCTGACCACTCTGTGCACTAAAAAAGTAAATAAAAATTGAATGAAAGGCTGAGTGTGGTGGCCCATGCCTTTCATCCCAGCAGAGGCTGGTGGATCTGCGATGTTCAAGGTCAGCCTGGTCCACAAAGTGAATTCCAGGAAAGCCAGGCTACACAGGAAAACCCTGTTTCAAAAACGAAAGAAAGAAAGAAAGAAAGAAAGAACAAAAGAAAGAAGGAAAAGGAAAAAAGAAAAAAGAAAAAAAAACGAATCAAAAACAAAACAGCAACATTCCAAGGTTCTAACTGAATATATTACACGTGTGACTGTAATAGTTACAACACTGTCCACACTTATTTAGGATACAAATGAATGGCTTATCATTCATCTTTTGTTCCCTGGATGTAGCACCTATTAAATACCCAATAAATTAGTTGGATGAATAAAAAAGGGAGTGATTCATATGGATGAGAACAGTCAGTCCCTTGTCAAGAGGTACCTGAAGAGGAACGTGCTCATCAGCCAAACAATGGGAACCTCTATGGAGAAGAAAGAGGAGGAGGGGGGAGGGGGAGATGAAGGGGGAGGGGAAAGGGGGAGGGGGGAAGGAAGGAAAGGTTGTTGAGTTCTGTTGACTAGGTGGTGACCAGTGGAGAAAGTGGTCACCTTGGGAGAACCCTGCAAATGAAGGCAGGGAGGTGGCCAAGAGGCTCCAGTGAAGGAGAGATTGACAGTGAGGGTGCAGGACCGCGCCATGCAAGGGCCAGGACTGGGCAACTCACGGTAACAGAGAGAGAGAGAGAGAGAGAGAGAGAGAGAGAGAGAGAGAGAGAGAGAGAGAGAGAGAGAGAGAGAGAGAGAGAGAGAGAGAGAGAGAGAGAGAGAGGAGCAGCTTCTCTGTCTGGGGCTGTAGCCCAGGCTGAGGAAGGCGAGGGAGAAATAGAATTGGGAGGGTTTGTTCCCAGTTCAGACAGACCCGAGCGCTGGTGGAAGATTGCTCCGCGGGCGTTTAGCTCCTTTCGACGTCTGGGGCTGTGATTAACTTGCTCGGTGGGTCCAAACATTCCAGGGGAAACAGCGGCAGCCTGCAGTAATTTGAAAGCCTGCCTTTAGGCTGTAACCTGAAACTGCATTTCGGTGGTTTGAGACAAGTCTGCAGCTGGCAGAAAAAAACAGGAGCTGGTAGTAGGCGCGCGGGACTTTGGCTAGTCTGAGTTAGACTGCAGAGATGCTGTCTGACCCACAGTAATCACGAAGGGATCACATCAGTCCTAAGGAGCATTTCCTGAGTCATCGGGAGCCGGAAGGAGTGCCAGGAACAGCCAGTCTAACAAGCAAACCAGGTACCACACTTAGAACACGTTGATTTACGTTTGAGAAGATGCCCTTCTCAGGATGCCTCGGTAGCTACTTCAGGATAAGACAAGCTACAGTGACTACTCTCCGCTGTGATTGATAGCCATATTCCTTCCAAGGGGTTTGCACTTGGAAGCTGTAGTGTTCCGATGTGAAGGATAACTTTAATCCTTGGCTCTGTTTTCATACGCCTATCAAGATATTATATTATTCCCCGACTAGCATTAAACTGTGCCCGTTAGAGGAAATTGTGCTGGGGAGTTACTCACAGACAAGGAACATTCCCCTGTTATCAACAGGAGATTCCTTCCAGGGCGTGTGAGGGTGTGTGTGTGTGTGTGTGTGTGTGTGTGTGTGTGTGTATACATTCTTCATTTTGCCTTCCTTCAGGATTTTGCTGTTCTTGGAGAGCAAATGGCTTTGCGTTAACGTCAGCCATGGGAGAGTCACACAAAAGTATTTAGGGCGATAGCTAGGCTCCGTTTAGGATTGTATACACGCTTTCCAGACCTCAGGTCAGTTTGCTCAGATGTCACTCAGTCAGTCCCTACTCCTTAGAGATCGAGTGTGCAAGCTGTACCAGGACTGAGGTGATCAATAAGAGAACACCTATTTTCGGCAACTCTGGTCCCGGAACAGGAGACCAAGAGGTTAAAAATGGCGGCTCGTGTCTGTTACCCCAGTGGCAGCTAGCTGTATGGCTGGTCTCGGCTTAGATTCCGGTCTATAAAATGAGAACCATTCTTGTGCAGGTCCCTTAGTGTTTAATGAAATAACGTTCACACGGTTCATAGCATGTTGTTTAGAAGGCAGTGAGAGCAAGACACCCTTATTTAAATATTATTTATTAAAGGGAGGCCCTTCCATTTTAATTTTATCTATCTATCTATCTATCTATCTATCTATCTATCTATCTCCATCCACTTATATACCTCTCCTATATCTATCATCTCTCATTCTATTTATTGTGTGTGTGGAGAGGAGGGGATGCCGTGGGCACTGAGGTCAGAGAGCACCCTGCAGGAATCCGTTCTCTCCCACCGTCTGAGATTTGGGGATCGAATTCAGGTCCTTGGCTATTGTGTAAGGGAATCAAATGCCCTTAACCACCGAGCCATCTCACTGTCCCCAAGATACCCTTATTGAAGGTATTCGCCTATTCATATCCTATGGCAAAACTACAGGAGCATAGTGCTCTGTAGCCTGGCACTTTTCATGTATGTTTTTTTTTTTCCTCTTTTAAAGCATTATATATAGGCTGTACTAATTACTCTTCCTTGTTGTGATAAAATACTTGATAGAAGCAACGTAAGCAAGGAGACCATTATTTTGCCTCAGTTTCCACTAGGCACGGCGGGGAAAGCACACTGAAGCTTGTGGCCGCAGGAGCACGTGGTAAGAGCCTCATCACTCCAGGATGGATTGGGAGACAGCCTACCTTTAATAGCATACATCCACTTGTTGGGCTTTGTATGCCAAAGGCTTTCCAACTTCCCCAAAACCAAAGTGACTAGCTGGGGACCAAGTGTTCCAACCTAAGAGTGCAAAGGGCACATTTCTGCTACCCCCCCCCCAGAACAGTAGCTAAGGGTGGCTTAGTGCATATGCAGAGTATGTTCCTTCATCTTCTATGTGGATATTAAAATTATACATTTTGAGTATTCTTTTTTTTTTCCCCTCTTGGTAGCTCAGCTATTTTAATGAGGAGAATTTATAATTTATGTAAGGGAGTTTACTTTTTTGGGGATATAAAAGGCATTTTTTTCTCCCCTTCCCAGGAACAGAGTCTCTTGAGAGCTTGCTTGTTCTAGTATAGAGACATTGACCAGCCGTGTTTATTTAAAATACCTGGCAGATTTCCTTGAACTTCTCATCTTGAATAGACACAGGAGACATCACATACAAATGGTTTGTTTTGAAACTCCCGGCTCTCTGCATCCGTAAAATAAAGGTTCTGGATGTGAAAATTCCCTAGTTCTTTTTATTTATTTATTTTTTATGAGACAGGTTCTTACTGTGCAGTCCGGGGTGGTCAGGAATTTGCAGACATCTTCCTGACACTGTCTGCTTGAGTGCTGAGGTTAAAGTCGCGCTGTGATTAATCCGTGGGCCACCGTGGCTCCTTGTTCCTTTTTGAGACAGGGTCTCATTTAGCCCACCCAGGTTGGCAAGGAACTGACTGAGGCTGACCTTGAAGTCTTGGTTCCCCTCCAGCTTTGGAGTGCTAGGACTGTAGCAGACCTGTGTACTACCACTCTGGTTTTGATGTTTGCTTTTTTGGTGCAGGGGCAGATCTAGAGTCTTCTGCATGCTAGCCTAGAACTTGACCAACAGCTGCTTGACATTCTTTTTTTTGTTTTGTTTTGTTTTTGTCTTTTGAGACAGGGTTTCTCTGTGTAGCCCTGGCTGTCCTGGAACTCACTCTGTAGACCAGGCTGGCCTCGAACTCAGAAATCTGCCTCCCTTTGCCTCCCATGTGCTGGGATTACAGGCATGTACCACCACGCCCAGCTGCTGCTTGACATTCTTAATCAAAACTTCCCTAGTTCCTTCTGAGGGTTTTGCTTTAAAACATTCCTCCTATAATGTTCCATACAATCATCATTTTCTCAGATCTTCAACCAAAGAGTGATATGTGTGCAAAGTACTGTTGATTTCCAGGTGGCATCATTATGAATATGATGTTTATTTAGATATCTCTGAGGCCAACAGAAGCTGGGGGAAAAAACAAAACAAAACACTGGAGAATAAGCAGCTCATTAAGGATCGCTAAGGCTCTGTTTCTCAAAACAATACAACCTGGAATCACAGCTGTGAGATACTCGGTGAGCTCAAAATGACCAAGTCACTCCCGCATAGGACATTCTGTGCTTCCCAAAATGGTGTCTCTGCAGAGCTTCTGAAACAATGAGATGTCTCGGCCAAGGCCTCTTGCATTGCCTGAAGGCAAGACTAGGCAATGGATGGAACAGGGCCTCATTAAAACCTGATGAGAGTGAGAGAGGAACCAGTGACTGAAGCGTGGGAGAGTTTGGAAAACGTAAAGTCAACAGGCATTGGAGGAGAAGGGCTAGCACCTGCGCAGCTGAGATCTCACCGTTCCCCAAAGGTCTTAATTAGGTTAATTAGGTGAGACCATTCTTAAATAAGCAGCTTAATCTCATCCATGTACCAAGGATCTCCTCAGTGTTTAGGAAAGGTTAGGTGATTTGAGAATTAATAAAAAAAAATAATTAGAACAAATATCTCAGTAGGTCAATAGGGCTGTTTTAAATCCTTCCTAAACATAAACATTCCATCACATACAGTAACGGAAAAAATAGAGGGGGCCGGGGACATGGCTCCGGGGCTGAGATTATTTGCGCTGAAAGTGAGAGGTCCTGGGTTTGAATCCCTATGCCCGCATACAGGTAAAACTGGGCATGGTTGCTCATGCCTGTAGCCCCTGTACTGAGAAAGGAGGGGGGACAGATCCTAAGAGCTAGCTATCTGGGCAGCCTACCAAAAAGGGCAAATTTCGCCAGGCAGTGGTGGCACATGCCTGTAATCCCAGCACTTGGGAGGCAGAGGCAGGAGGATTTCTGAGTTCGAGGCCAGCCTGGTCTACAGAGTGAGTTCCAGGACAGCCAGGGCTACACAGAGAAACCCTGTCTCAAAAAAAAAAAAAAAAAAAAAAAAGAGAAAAAAGAAAAAAAACCATACAAAAACAAACAAACAAACAAACAAACAAAAAAGGGAAAATTTCTGTATTTAGTAAGATACTCTGTCTGAAACATAAAGCAGGAGAGCAACAGAAGAAAAGTAAATACCACTCTGGTTTCCACATGTGTGCACACAGATAGAGGAACGTGCTCAGACGAAAGCACAACACACATAAAGCACACACACACAAAGCAGAAAATAAACAAAATATAGGTCTGGGGTGTAGCTCAGTGGTAGAGCACTGACAAAAAATGTCAAGTCTTGGGTAGGATCTCCAGCAAAACAACAACAACAAAAATAACAAAACTAATCAACCCACCGAACGAACTCAAATATCCATGAAATAACTAGAGATGGTAGCCACTGTGACTTGTCTGTATTGTTCTAAAAATGAATTAGTTGTTAACAATATCTACCATCGCAGTGTCACTGAAGCAAACAGGAACATCCCATTTGATCTATTTTTTCAAAGGCAATGCTGTAACGGTGTTCAAAAATATTAAACTATTTTGGTATGACACAATGGTGTTTCTCCGGTGGAGGCTAAGCAAGAGGGAGAGTAATTTTAGGCCACATGAAAGATGAATTTGAAGCTCACATTCAGCGTTTCATTGAGACACTACTGTCTCTTCGGATTCGCTCAGTGAACCAAGATGTCATGAAATGCTTACGGAATGATCAACGAGCTTTCGTTATGGTGGGGATTAACTCAGCAGACATTTAGAAGTATATGTGTCACTACTGTGTGTGTGTGTGTGTGTGTGTGTGTGTGTGTGATTGATACTGCATGACTGTGAAGATCAGAGGACAAGTAGAGGAGTCACTTTTTCTCCTTCCACTGTGTGTGTCTGAGGGATCAAACCCATGCCATCAGCCTTGGCCGCAAGAGCATTTTCCCAGTAAGCCATGGTGCGGGCCTGCAATAGAATAGACATATCAATAGTTCAGATCCTTACGAGGCCGCGTGTGACAGGCAGCACGGAGAATCTCTTCCTTTGGTTTATGTTCCTTTTTTCCTGGATCCCATTCAATGGAAATTTATTGAGTAGATAAATCTGCTTCTAAAACTGTAGGTAAGGGAAAAGGGGTGGGGTGGGGGAGTTAGGAGAGATAAGGTAAAAATTAAAACGTCATTAATCTGGTTTTAAGAGCTAAAGGAAATGGATACTTGGCTGGAGATTAAGAAGAAGTCAGTGGAGAAATTTTCAACAGTTACAGATTTAGCCAGAAGTCCTGGCTGGATGTGGGCTGTAAACAAGTTGTACTTTTAAGTTCTCCAAATTCTGTCACATTCATTAATCACATTTTACCATTAAAGCGGTGCCAAAGCCACGCCCCCTCGAAAGGTTTTTCTAGGCTTTTCTCCCTTTTCTCTTCTTCCTACCGATTTAAGCTTTACTGCCTTCTGAGGTTTCTGTCTTCTGTCTCCTTTCCTATCGTTTCCGTTTGGCCAACGGCTCAAGCGAATGGAAGCACGCTACTCCACCACATTTAACTTACTGCATCACGAAAAGAAATCTTATCAAACATCCTGAGGCTGAGTTGGGAGGCCTGCCAGAAGTTTCATTCTGTAGCAGTTTCCAGGCCAGCCAAAAACACACAGCACAAGAACAAGACCTTGCCCCTAAAACCAATCACAAACACCTCAAACAAACAAAAAGGACCACGTTCTAGCACAACAGACACGGGGCTCAGTGTTCGAAGGAAACCACGTCCATTACTTCCCATCATCCCCCTCTTCTTTTTCCTGCCTCTTCCGGGCACCTTCAGTCATCTGCACTCCGGCCCTTGCCCCTCCCACCCACCCCCCACCTCGCTTTGGCACACCTTCTTTAAAGAACTTTGAACTTCAGAAAAGTTGAAAATGGTTTTTAGCTCCTCCTAAGTGGCAGAACACTTAAGGATCCTCTTTCTGTATCTCTGACCACATCCCGGGCCCAAAGTTCACATACATTCTGTAGGTGGGCTTTAGAATGGGATTAAAGAGCATTAAAACAACAACAACAACAACAGCAACAACAACAACAACAACAACAGCAGCAGCAGCAGCAGCAGCAGCAGCAAACTAGCCGGGCAGTGGTGGCGCACGCCTGTAATCCCAGCACTTGGGAGGCAGAGGCAGGTGGATTTCTGAGTTCAAGGCCAGCCTGGTCTACTCAGTGAGTTCCAGGACAGCCAGGGCTACACAGAGAAACCCTGTCTCAAAAAACCAAAAACAAACAAACAAACAAACAAAAAAACAACCCCCCAACAAACAAACAAACAAACAAAAAAAACCAAACAAGACAAAACAAAAAAACTATAGAAAAAAGTATAATTCCTAACAATTTGAGTGAAGGAGTCCTTGGATAAGGAACATTCACTCTGACAATAGGACCTTGCATTGTTATTTAATAGAAGATGACAAAAAAATGGGGACCAAAACATGTAAGATTTGCTTCTACTTACATGTGGTTGCAGGTGTGTATGCGCGTGGGAGAGCTAGACATTTCTGGTTATTGAGTACTCTACAGAGCTGGTGTCACGGTCATTCACAAGGAGGGTTTCTTCCTTCTTTCCTTCTTTCTTCCCTTCTCTCCTCCCCCTCCCTCCCTCCCTCCCTTCCTCCCTCCCTCCTTCCTTCCTTCCTTCCTTCCTTCCTTCCTTCCTTCCTTCCCTTTCTCCCTCCCCTTCTCTTCCCCTCCCCCTCCTCTTCCTTTTGATTGAGACAAGGTCTCACTGTGTAACCACAAGTAGCTTGGGACTAACGGTGTAGACCAGATTGAGTTCAAACTCCCAGAGTTGAAGTCTTGACCTCCTGAGTGCTGAGAGTCAAGGCAGGCACCATCACACTTGGTTAAACGTTTTCTCTTTAAGGCAGAGATTCGCGTGGTCTAGGTAAGCGAGCCTGAGTCTTGTTAGGTAGCCAGTGACACACTTGAAGTCCCCATCCTCAAGCCTCCCTGTTCCGAGCGCTGCAGTGACAGGCACGTGACCTCTTGCTGAGCTCAAAACCTTGATGGTAAGTTTTCGTTAGGTAGCTGACTGCTGAGGACAAAAATGAGCCATGTATGTTGATGATACACTTTGGTAAGAAATTTCATATAGGGCTGGAGAGATGGCTCAGCGGTTGAGAGCACTGACTGCTCTTCCAGAGGTTCTGAGTTCAATTCCCAGCAATCACATGGTGGCTCACAACTCTCTGTAATGGGATTGGATGCACTTTTTCCGGTGTGTGTCTGAAGACAGATACAGTGTACTCATATAAATAAAAATAAACAAATAATATTTAAAAAAAAGAAATTTCATATCTCTGAAGATCTGAAGCTAATTTAAAATTTAGATGGTCTAATACCAAGAGGTAAAAAAGAAATATTGTCTCATTCACAGAAAAGGATAGTTCACCTCATAGGATACATGTGGATAAATTTTGTTTTTGTTTTTGTTTTTTCGAGACAGGGTTTCTCTGTGTAGCCCTGGCTGTCCTGGAACTCACTCTGTAGATCAGGCTGGCCTCGAACTCAGAAATCCGCCTGCCTCTGCCTCCCGAGTGCTGGGATTACAGGCGTGTGCCACCACGCCCGGCTTAATTTTTTTTTTTTTTTTTTTTGAGACAGGGTTTCTCTGTGTAGTCCTGGCTGTCCTGGAACTCACTCTGTAGACCAGGCTGGACTCGAACTCAGAAATCCGCCTGCCTCTGCCTCCCAAGTGCTGGGATTACAGGCATGCGCCACCACGCCCGGCACATGTGGATAAATTTATGCCACGATACAATTTTTTTTTTCTGTTGTGACAGAGTCTATATATATTGCCTCAGTGGGCCTCAGACGCTTGACACTCTCACTTCAGCTTTGGGAGTAGCTAGGGGGTAGAGAGGCACAGCCAAGCTCGGCTCTGAGATAATTGTTTTTCACAAAGATCCGCCATTTTGAGGACATACTTGCCCAGGGATGATTAATGTGTAAATTATCAATAGCTGTACAAACTGTAAAAAAATAAATACTGCATGCATATGAAAGAATGTGCCTCTAATCCCAGCACCTGGAAAGCAGAAGCAGGGGGGGATCCCTGTGAATGTGAAACCAGCTTGGCCTGACATAGTTGAATTTTAGGCTAACAAATGCTATAGAGTGAGACCTTGTCTCAAAAAAATCAAAATAAACCAGGCAGTGGGTGCCATGTACTTTTAATTCCAGCACTTGAGAGGCAGAGGCAGGCCGATCTCTGAGTTGGAGGCCAGCCTGCTCTACGGGATAAGTTCTGGCAGAGCCAGGGTTACACAGAGAAGCCCTGCTTTGAAAAACCAACCAACCAAATCACCAACAAACAAAAGTTCAGAATAAAGTAAACAAAAAATAAAGGGGTAGCATAGAACACTACTAATGAAATGATTGTTACTGTTAACCGAATCCTTGATACTTAAGATTACTTACAGTAACACACAAACTGTCATTTAAAACAAAGATTTAAAACAAACACATACTTTAACAATAGGTTTGGAAGCATTAATTTAATATGTTCGCTTTGACTTTGATATTTCATGAAGCTTCTGGAAAGTGTTTTTCATCCTTTGTATTTGATTTTTCATCCTTTGTATTTGTTTTTCATCCTTCGTATTTGATTTTAGAGTGTTTCACCCGATTCTCCTTTAGGGGCTGACAATCCGGAATGATGGACCCGTCTGTGTGACTTTAAAGTCTTGGAGACTATTAATCAAGCTGTAGCCTGAGCGGCAGGAGGCGGGTCCGGGTTTCCTTTCTCCTCCGTTCAGAGCTGCACCACCAGCTTTGGGCAGGACTGAGTGTGGTGGAGGGGCTTTTAGGGCAGAGGAGAAGGCGAGGGAGGCACGTGGTTTACTTCAAAGTTTAAAAAAAAAAATGTAGCCGAGTGAAAAACTTGTTCTAAGTTCGACACGTTTCCTCTATGAACTCTCTATTTAAATCCCCTGGTTTGGACAAGCCGAAGAGTCAGTTTATCTAACAGATGAAGTCTCAGGACAGGATGTCATTCGAACTGATGCGTGGTTTGTTGACATTTCAGACAAACTCAGGACTTTTTATGTAAATACAATTGTCACCATATTTCTAACTTAGCTGATAAAGTTATGGCTATGGGGCGGAAGCGCTCGCTGGCCGTGTGGTTCCAAGCTGAGGCTGCGCGCCCGGACGTTTGTCTTTTAAACTTGCATGATGATCTTGTTTTTGGAGAAATAAGACAGACTTTTCCAGAACTCAGAATGAAGGATATACAAAGCACAGAAGGTGCTGACAGAGCTGGGACCCGGAACAGTTGAAAAACAACCATATTTTTTTTTTTTTTAAAGTGGAAGGGCCCAGGAGCGTGTGCACCAGGAAAGCTGTCTTACCGGCCTTATTCTCTTGACTTTTTAAATGTGTTGTCCTGTAGCCCAGGTTGGCTTCAAACTCTACATAGCTGTGATTAAGCTCGAATTTCTGACTCCCTGCCTCTATCTACCTCCCAGGAATTACAGGCCTGAGTCACCACTCCTGCGTTTGCAGGGTACTGGGGCCCAAAGCTTGTCCCACAAACATTCTACCGCAGTCCTGTTTTTTTTTTTTTTTTTTTTTTTTTGGGATGTTTTTGTTTTGTTTGAGACCGGTATGGTGTAGCCCAGGCTGGACTCCACTCACCTCCTGATTTAGCTTTCCAAGAGCTAGGATTTCATGTACTAGAATACCCATCTTGAGAGGGGAGAGAGGGAAAGAGAGGGGGTGGGGGAGGCAAGAGAGAGGGGGAGAAAGAAAAGAGGGGTGAGGAGATTTTGGAAGAATAAAGAGAGGGAAACTGCAGTGTGCATGCAGGTCCTTGTCTCACCCAGCAGTCGGTAAGATTCGTGTCACATCCCTTGAATCTGAGTGTTTGCCGTTCTGCATACTTCGGATGTTATGAAGGCTGTCGGGCAAACCACGTCGCCTCTCTTTTATTTATTTATTTTTTTCCTCTTAAGATTTCTGCTTGCAGAAACAATCGAGAGATTTTAATGTTCCAAGAGGAGAGAGACTCGGTGTTGGCCTAGCCAGAGTGTGTGGTGGCGGAGGACGGGGGTGACGTCACTGTGGAGTAGGGCGACATGAGCCGTGGGCCCCTGTAGGTTTCAGCCAGTAGTCCTGGGCAGTCAGGTGCGGGTCTCCAGGGTCCGCCCTCCTTCCCCACCCTGTGTCTTCCTGCCTAAAGAAAATGAGTCATTTACTAGGCCTGGGGATGTAGTTTTGTGGTCGAGCTCTGGCCTACTGTATGAAGCCATGGGTTTGGTTCTAGACCAGCTCTACCACCCACACTCCGCCCCCACACAAAGGCCCCTGAGTCCACTTCTGGGAACACATCTGGAGTTCCCAACAGGAAGCGACAAAAGTTCACCGAGATAATTAAGTAACGATAGTTACTTATATACCAGAACCTTTGTCGGCGAATTCTGTTTTGGAAGCAAAGCCCCTATACGAGAATAAGGATATGCTGTGCACGTAGAGAGATGTAGAATTACTGAGCCGAAATAAAAGAAAAGAAAAAGAAAAGAAACCTTTGTTGGCTTGCTTTTTAATTTTTTTTAAAAAATATACCGTATCATGTGAAAAACAAAACAAAACCTCGTAAGTAAATAAAATATACTATATACCAAAGACTATATAACTCAGTAAATTTTCTCCCTTCCTTCCTTCCTTCCCTCCTCTCCTCTCCTCTCCTCTCCTCTCCTCTCCTCTCCTCTCCTCTCCTCTCCTCTCCTCTCCTCTCCTCTCCTCTCTCTCTCTCTCTTTCTTTCTTTCTTTCTTTCTTTTTTCAGATAGTGTTTTTCTGTGTAGCCCTGTCTATCCTGGAGCTGACTTTGTAGACCAGGCCGGCTTCAGAGATCTGCCTGCTTCGATCTGACAAGTGCTGGGATTAAAGGTGTGTATCACCACTGCCCTGCTCTCTGAGCTTCTCCGCTGTTAGAAAAGGCCCTTGGAATGGAAATTTTGGAGACGGGTCTCCTGTAGCCCAGGCTGGCTACTCTGAGAAGGACCTTGAGCTTTTGCTCCTTCTACCGCTCGCTCGCACATGCTGGGGTTTCAGGGATCTGTCACCCTACGCTGTCTTACATGGTGCTGGGACCGAATCCAGAGCGTTGTGCATGTTAAGCAAAAACCTTATCAACTGAGCTGTGTCTCTAGCCTCCCTTGTTCCTCTGTCTCTCTGTTTCTGATTGTTTCTCTTTCTGCTGTGGACTAAACCAGGGCTTTGTACTTGCTATTGACATAAGTCCTTTATCACAGAGTTAAATCCTCAACACCTTCAAACATTTTTAAGGATTTATTATTGCTGTTGTTGTTTATGTTGTTGTTCTTGTCATTAGATAGGGTTTCTGATTTAGTCAGTGTTCTGTTGCTGGGAAGAGACACCATGCCTACATCAAATCTTATAAATAAGAACCTTTGCCAAACAGGGGTGGCTCATGCCTTTAATCCCAGCACTTGGGAAGCAGAGACAGGTGGATTTCTGAGTTCGAGGCCAGCCTGGTCTACAGAGTGAGTTTCAGGACAGCCAGGGCTATACAGAGAAACCCTGTCTCAAAAAAAAAAACTAAAACCCAACCCAAACCAAACCAACAAAACAAAAAAACAAAAAAACAAAAACCAAACCAAACCAAACAACAACAAAAACCCACCAAACAAACAAACAAACAAACCACATTTAATTGGGGCTAATTTAAAGTTTCAGAAGTTTAGTCCATTGTCGTCATGGTGGAGAGCATGGCGGCCATTCAGTAGACAGGGTGCTGGAGAAGTAGCTCAGAGCTCTATATATGGATCAGCAGGCAGCAAGAAGAAGAAGGAAGAGCCACTGGGCCTGTCTTGGGCATCTGAAGCCTCAAAGCCTACCTTCAGGGACACTCCTCCTCCAATAAGGCCACACCCCCTAATCCTTTCAAATATTGCCATACCTTGCTAACCCAGCACTCAAATCTATGAGCCTGTAGGGACCATTCTTACTCAAACCACTATAGTCTTATTCTGTATCTCTGGCTGGCCTGAAATTGACTGTGTACAACAAGCTGGCCTCTAACTCACAGAGGTTTGCCTGCCTCTGCCTCCAGAGTGCTAGAATTAAAGGCATACCTAGAGTTAAGGATATGTGTCACCATCACTGACCTAAAAGGTTTGTTTATTTTTAATTAAATTTTGTCTATTGTTATATTTTTTTTGCATGTGCGCTTGTATATTTGCAAGTGTGTCAGCATATATGTTTCTGCCAGTGTGTTTCTATGTATGTCTGTGCATGTGCATGTGTATGCCTGAGGCTGATTTCAGAAGTCTCCCTCGATCACCCGTCACCATTCCTGAGGGTGGTCTGTCAGTTAAACCCAGAGATCGTTCTAACTATTCTGGCTGGCATAGTTAGAACGAGCTTGCTCTGGGGATCTCCCGTCTCTACCTCCAGAACACTGGATTTATGGGTGGGCTGCCCTTCCTACCTGCCACTCACATGAGTGCTAGAGATCCAAACTATGGACCTCGAGTGGTAGATACTTTACTTGACGGATACCTAGCGCTTAGTATTACTGTTTTGAAACAAGGTCTCAGGTAGTTTGAGGACTGGTTTTATGAAGGTTTCTCCACACACCACACCCCTCACTTGATTTAATTCTGGTTTTGAGAAAGAATCTCAGGCTCGAGCCCAGGCTGGTCTTGACCTCACAGACCGTCTTCGTCCTTCTACTTCTGGAATGCTGGGGGATGGCAGGGGCGCACCACCATGTTGGCTTTCCTTTACCATGTTCACCTGATCATATCCATCCCCCTTCTTTAGTGCCTCGACTCTACGTTCCCCCTTTTATTGGCCTTAAAATATAGCTAACCCAATCACAAAAGAATACACACGAAATGCAATCACTGATAAGTGGATATTAATGAGCCCAGAAGCCCTAAATACTCAAGGCACAATTAGCAAGTCAAATGACTCTCAAGAAGAAAAAAAGGAGAGGACCCTGGGCCTGTAAAGATTGGATCCAGTATTGTAGACCCAGAACAGAGAAATCGTGGGGGGGTGGGGAAGGCGGAATGAGTGGGGAATAGCATGGGGGGGGAGAGGAATTATGGGACATATGGTGGGGGGTAACTGGGAAAGGGGAAAGCCTTTGGAATGTAAACATAGAATATAGAAAATAAAAATTAAAAAAAAAATTAAAATAAAACCATGAAAGTTAAATTAAAAAAAATATATATATATACTTTACAACATTTTATAGATTGAGAAAACAAAAAGTTTAGTCTGAATGAGGTCATTTAAGAGATTCAGCTTCATTTTAAATCCTGTCATATACCTGGGAATGTAATGGTTTATTTATTTATTTATTTATTTATTCATTCATTCATTCATTCATTCATTCATTTATTTGGTGGTCGTTTTGTTTTATTATGATGTTTGTTTTTGGAAACAGGGTCTTACAACAACCCTCCAAGGCTGGGTCCTGCAAACTTGACTCGGGGTTTCAAGGAAATGAAGACAGAACAGGCACACGTACAGGAAAGCCGGGATTAGGTGGGTGTCTGCTATCTTTGGTAGAAGGCACTTAACTGTTATTCTCAACGTGGAGCCTCGCGGTGTTTATTCTATTCAGCCTATCCTGGGGGAAGGACTAGCTAGTCTCAGTCGGAGGTTTCTACAGAGGAGCAGTCTCAGGCTGCAAACACCCAAGAGGAGGAGGAAGCTGTCGCCGCTGGTGTTTGAACACTCTGGTCAATCATCCACTAACAGGCACCCTTGGAGCCCCAAGGGAAATTCTGCCACCCCTTTGAGCCTGGTTCACACGAAGAAATAGTTTAGCCATGAGTCTGAAGCCTTGGAAGTCCTCGTCATGGCTCTGTCCGCGTCAGCAATACCTATTCGCTTACTCAAGACTCTCTTTACTCCCTACAGCAGTTGTTTACAGCCTTCGTAACGCTGTGACCCTTTAATAGAGTTCCTTTTATTGTGGGGACCCCCCCCCCATAAGTTATTTTCATTGCTACTTCGTAACTGTAGTTTTCCTGCTGTTGTGAACCATAATGTAAGTCTCCGTGTTTTTTAATGTTCCTAGGCGACCCCCATGTTTGACCCCATCAAAGGGGTCGAGACCCACAGGTTGAGAAACAGTGGCCTGCGGTGACTCACAGTCCAGGCTGACTTCAGATTTGCTCTGAGGCGGGAAATAACCCAGAACCCCTGCACACCCTACCTCGGTTCTCAAATGCTAGGATTGTGACTTTACGCAAACAGATAGACCAGTCCTGTTGCCATAGGTAAAGTGCTATCTATGTATTTATAGCTCTGCCGTAAACAGAGTAGATTTATGATGACTCCCAGAGCTTATGCCTGAATTCTCTTCCTTTTAAGATATCTCTTTCTCAATGCCTTTGCTGTTTTGCAGGGCAGGCTTAGCACCTATCTCTGTTTTGTAGATTTGTTGACCCCCCATCCTTCCTGTCATATGGTCTCAGTTGACGTGGGCTGTGGATAAATGTTACAAAGCTGGTTTGGACAGGGAAGGAGGCAGTCAGATGAATCCATGCCAGATAGACATTTATTCTTCTTACAGCCATAGTCCGATTATATCTGGTATTAAAGTTACAGAAGTGTAAAACTATGTATCAAAGACGATAGGTTAGAACAGAAGTCAGAGGCTAAGGGACATCTCAGAGTGTATTGAAGGTCTTAGTTTGGCCACTTGAAATGTTATCCTGAAACTCTCAGACTCAGTATTAACCTTTAAGGAAAACTCAGCTGTCTTAGACTATCCAGAGAAACCCGTTCTGAGCAGGAAACAGTGTTTATTTATTTATTTTTTTTTAAAAAGTTGTGCTTGACTGCACCAAAGCACAAAGTGATGGAAGGAGATTGTAGTCTCTTGGTATATCTTTATTATTTATTTTTGGAGTCAAATTCTGACTGCTTAGGCCAGGCTGGCCTTGAATTTATAATCTGTGTAAATCTTTGGAAATAATGTCCATCCTGTCTGTGAATTTGAACATAATGTTCACGTACGTCTTTACAGAGAATTAGGCATACCGAAGCCAGCAATGTGACAGAATCACAGAGGTTCTTCAGTTGCTTCAGGAAGAGACAAAGAGAGGCATTGACTCACAGGGTTCTGCCTGGAGCACTGTGTTCCTGGATTCCAGAAGGCCAAGACTTTGAGATGTCTTCTGCTTCTTCTCTGTTACCTCTACAGCAAACGCCCACGGACTATGTCAGCACGGTTGTCTCCCTGACATCTTGGAGAGGTTGAGCGTACTGCAGAAACCCCAACTGCTCAAACTGCTGAGTTTAGATGTGCTCACACGTTCTCCCCCCCCAACCCCCCCCCCAACCATGGCAGGCTGAGTTTTTTTATTTTTATTTTTTAAGCTTCCCATGACACTCTCTTGGGATGGGACACTCTCTTGACTCATCGTTTGAACATTACCAGAGCTGAAAACCAAGATTACAACCTTATTTACCACAAGTTCAAGCATGGTAAATAAAATGTGCGGAGGCAAGGACAGGGAGAAGCCACAGACACGGCTCTGGCTCGTGATGGCCTAGATTTCCCTCAAGTGTATTCACTATTGCGTGGTGAACGTCAGCAGAACTGAAGGGATGAGCCACAAAATTACTATGTTTCCGTTCTCATCATGGCAGGACGGAGGCAGCAGGGACTGGAAATGTGTGTTAATCATTAATTTGGCGGTAGATTTTGTTTCATTCTCTTTTCAGCAAGTTGAGATCCTCCAAGTACAAGCTCTCTTATTTTCTTTATCACAGGACGAAAATTCATGGCTTTGATTCATTCTATAGGTTTAAAGATTATATTTCTATATTCTATGCGGAAGTTATCTGGGGAAGGGAATCATGCCTTTAAGCTGTTGTTACGTTTCCAGTATCTGGTCTGTAATTCGTGAAGATTACAAATACAAGATTAAAATGTGGGGACTGAATTAGTTACTTTTCTCACTGTTGTGACCAAAGTCTTGACCGAGGCAACATAAAAGGAGGAGGGGTAAATTTGGCTCATAGTTCAAGTGGAAACAGTTAATCATGGTAGAGAATGTGCAGCCATAAGGAGCTTGAGGCAGCACGTTATATAACTAAGAGAGATCGGTGATCATTTCTTTCTCTGATTCAGTTGGGAACTTGAGCTGCAGGGATTGTGCCTTCTCCATTTAGGGTAAGTTTTCTCACTTAGGTCTACCCAGTCCAGAAACTCTACAGTAGATATACCTGTAGGTTTGTCTCTGTGGTGTTTGAATGTGTTTGGCCCAGCAAGTGACCCCATTAGGAGATGCAGTTGTGTTGGAGGAAATGTGTGTGGGTGGGCCTTGAGACCTTCCTCCTTGATTGATAGAATGACAGTCTTCTCCTGACTGCCTTCAGATCAACATGCAGAACTCGGCTTCTTCTCCAGAACCAAGTCTGTCCGGACAATACCACACTTCCTGCCATGATGGTAATGGACTCAATCTCTGAACCTGCAAGCCAGCCCCAATTAAATGTTGTCCCTAATAAGACTTACCTTGGTCATGGAATCTCTTCACAGCAATGGAAACCCTAACTTAGACAGTCTCCTCATTGATTCCAGATCCTTTTGAGTTGACAGTCAACAGGAATAATCACAGGCACCCTTGCCCCAAGATGATTAGACATATCTTTTTAAGATTTGTTTATTTATTTCACGTATATGATGAGTACACTGTAGGTGTCTTCAGACACACAAGAAGAGGGCATCAGATCCCTGTTACAGAGCCACTGTGTGGTTGCTGGGAATTGAACTCAGGTCCTCTGGAAGAGGAGTCAGTTCTTTTAACCACTCACTGAGCTATCTCGCCAGTCAGATTATTATGTATTTTAAGAAAATAGATACACATTAAAGCAGTTTCAGGGCCCTTTAGAAAATAAGGCTTTGTACTATTCTACAGGATGTAAGCTAATGAATTGGATGCTGTTGGCATGTAATAAATACTCAGTAATTGTCTATTTAGTATTGATTTACTAAACATATATTTAAAAGGAATATATCATGTCCTAAAGACTAGAAAGTAAATACTTATAAATGATAGTAACTTATATGATCAATTGATCTTTCAATAATAAGTATCAAATTTTCCTACATTTAGTTTTATGCCCCCTCTACAACCAGATCTGCCCCGTGTGTCTCAAAAACTATTCAAAATAGCCTAATTTGAGTTTCATCTTCCACTCTGTCTTTATTCATGTTTAAGTTCAATCATTTTAACTGGGTGTGGTACCACACACCTGTAATTCTTGCACGTGGGAGGTAGAGGCAGAAGGAGGTAGAGTACGAGGCCAGCCTTAGCTATATATATATATTTCAAGGTCAGCTTGGGTTATCGTAGGCAAAGTCTCAAAAACAAAGACAAAACTTGGCAGTCTGAGACAGAATCGTCAAGACAGAAGATTCAAGATCAGCTACATGAGAGCCTGAGTGAAACAAAACAAAACAAAACAAAACAAAACAAAACAAAACAAAACAAAACAAAACAAAAGCCCCATAAAAATGCCATCATTTTGGCAGTATTTAAAAAAATTATTTTATTTTATTTTATTTATTTTTTATTCTTTGGTTTTTCGAGACAGGGCTTCTCTGTATAGCCCTGACTGTACTGAACTCACACTGTAGACCAGGCTGGCCTTGAACTCAGAAATCTGCCTGCCTCTGTCTCCCAAGTACTGGGATTAAAGGCGTGTGCCACCACTGCCCAGGTCATTTATTTGATGCGTGTGAGTGTTTTGCTTGCTCATGTATGTGTACCATGTGTGTACTTAAGGTCCAAGGAGGTCAGAAGAAAGCACCAGATTCTCTGGAACTGGAGTTACAGGTGAAAAGTTTCAAGCTAGCATATGGGTACTAAAAAACTGAACCCAGGTCCTCCCCAAGACTAGCAGGTGGTCTTAAGTGCTGAGTGGGCTGGGTATGGTGAAACATGGTTTTAATCCCAGCACGTGGGAGGCAGCAGCAGGTGGGTCTCTATGAGTTTGAGGCTGGCCCAGTCCTCAACCCTTTAGGGGGGTCTAACAACCCACTCACAAAGCTCACCTAAGACCATAAAAAAACCACAGATAAGCAGTTAAGAGCACTTGTACTTGCAGAGGACCCAGGCTGGATTTGCAGCATTCATGAGACAGCTCACGGCCATCAGTCACGCTAATTTTGAGGGATTCAACATTCTCTTCTGGCCTCTGGTTACTAGTCATTCACACGGTACACAGACGTACTTAAAAAACAAAACACCAGTGCACAGAAAATTAATTTAAATTAACGGGAAAAATATTTTAAAGAAGCATTTGAGGCACTGGTTGCTTGAAGAGGAAAGAGACCTCACCCATCTGAAAGGCGAGGAGAAGCGTTGAATCCTTTGTTTGAAAATGATGCGGTGCGAATATTTATTGACAGCACAGAGAACAGGGGTTCTCTGTAGCTCAAGCCAGCCTTGGTCCTCAAGTTGAACATCCTCTGTGTCCATTCCCTGCATCCTGGCTCCCACACCAAGCTCAGTGGTGGGCTCTGAATTCTAGGGGTGGAGGCCTTGAGCTAGTCACCTCACAGCAAGGAAAATAGAACTCAACCAATGGTAGAAAAACATGCAAAATCTAAACCTTGATGAGTCCTCTGTGTTCCATAGAGCCTCCTACCTCTGGTGAGGCATCCTGACAGTTTGGGAAGGGGCACTGCAATGCTTTAGGGAGCCCGACTGTCCTTAAGTCCTCAACCCAGTGGTTTCTTTCTTGCTAAGCATAGGGGTTGGATAGACCTAGTACCTACGTTTGTCTTCCAGGAACTGTTGCTTTAACCCCATCCCATTATTCTTTCTCACGTTTAAATTCCTTCTTTCTCTTATTTTCACTCCTATCAGTTGATGATCTACAAGTGCTTTAATGGGAACAAATGTATTATCACCGACCCTTGGGGAAAAAATCCAATGATTAAACCTTCCTGTCACAACAGGGCAAGGTTGGGGGGGGGAGGAGGAAGAGTCAGGAGGGGGAAAGGATGTAGCTCCGTTGGTACTCTGGTGGCCTAGAATTCATGAAGCTCTGGGATCAATTCCTAGCACTGAAAACAAAACAAAACAAAAAACAAACCACAGTGCATGCCCTGTAGGTGGAAGCATCCTCAGCTATGTAACACATTGTTGGCCAGCCTCAGCTACAGAAGAGCTTGTCTCCAAAAAACCAAGAGTCTGGTGAGAAGGCTCAGTGGGTAAAAGTAGTTGCCTGGCCAACGTGAATTGGAGCCCTAGGACCAATGTGGTGGAAGAAGCCATCTTGCCAGTCCTGTATGTTTAAACTATTTCTGCAGTTCAGGGTGGTGGTAGTAAAATGGTGGATTTTGATGTGCCAGCCCAGGTTTCATTTGAGGGACCTGCTGGTTGCCTTAGCAGCTCTGGGAATACAAAAGTCACTGTTAC
Source organism: Apodemus agrarius (assembly GCA_964023405.1). Taxonomy (NCBI): domain Eukaryota; kingdom Metazoa; phylum Chordata; class Mammalia; order Rodentia; family Muridae; genus Apodemus; species Apodemus agrarius. Next base: position 32,034,453 of record OZ030025.1, on the reverse strand, counting down.
ATGCGTACTTAAAGACATGGGATTCGAGGGCGGAGACTGTGCAGAGGAGAAATGGGGCAGCACAGGTGTCAGTGGTGATGGACGCTAAGGATGAGGCCCAGGGAGGCAAGTCCAGAGGGTGGGTCTTGGGAGCCAGTTAGAGAGACAAAACAGAAGGGGAAAAACCCAAAACAGTCCCTAGGAGGAGGGAGTCACTCACTGGTTGGAATACCGCTGTGGAGACAAGATTAATCACTATTCATTTTGTAATGGGACAGAAGATTAGGACAAAAGGTTGTCTCCTGACTCAACTTTATGATGTGCCTTTGACCTATTTTATGATGAGGAAAAGTTATCCTAGAACCAGGAAGCACCACACCCCTGGAGCTCTGTTTTCCTGTTTCACAAAGCTGAGAGCTATTTTATATGTCGAAAAGAACCCAAGTCTACACAGTCAGTTGAGAATTATTTACTGTGAGGGCATATAACAGAGCTGGTGGGTGCGCCTGTCACCTGACCCTGCTCCTGTTTGCCGCTCTCTCCTTAATTACCTTTTGAGTATGTCCTAGAAGGCTGAGACAATGGACAGCGTCATAATTAAATGAATAGCTTGGGAGACCTCCGAGGGCAAAGCCATGAAAGAGAGCTACTGTGACTTACTGCTGCACAGAGTTTGCTCCCAGAGGATCATGGGTTAGCTTACCATGAAGTGGCAAGGGACCTGTACCAGTAAAAGCCAGGATATAATCTGTGGCTGACCCTTTACAGAGATAATGACAGATAAAAATGATGCGGTCTTGAATTCCTTGCTAGTTAAAATAGTCATAATTTGTAAACGCAAACCAACGCGATTTGGCTTTATTGTTTTAGGCAATAAGATTTGTATTTTATTGTGCCACATTTCTTTTATTCTTTATTTTCCCAGAAGGTTGGCTTGGCTGACGTAGAGTTCGATGAGAGATTTCCAAGACAGAATCAGAGAGCCTTTCAAGTGGTTAAGAGAATACTTATTTCTCTCTGCAGTCAAGAAACATTTACCATCTCTTAAAAGTAAGATTTTTTTTTTTTTTTAATGTAGACTGGATCTTGTAGAGTCCAGGGTAACATCGGTTGGTGTAGAGGGTGACTATGAACTTCTGACCTTTTTCCCCTCCACGTCCCAACAGCTGGGATTGCAAACACATGCCACTTTGCCTGGGTTTAGATGTATTTTTTTCCTGAAGTTTATTGATAATTTCGTCTTCCTCCTCCCTGTAAAACGTTAGGCTTATTTAGTGGTACAGTGGAGACCATAATAATGTTAGAGTAGCAGAAAAGACTCCTCCTGGTTGAGAGAGTAGAATCTCTGGCCTGAATGAAAATCTAACATTCTAGTTAGGTGGGTCAGTCGCTTGGCCAAGGGACAGATCCTGAGGAGGTGGGTTCATCTGAAACCATGCTAAAGAGATAGGGTGGGGGCTGGAGAGATGGCTCAGTGGTTAAGAGCACTGACTGCTCTTCCGGAGGTCCTGAGTTCAAATCCCAGCAACCACGTGGTGGCTCAGAACCATCTGTAATGAGATCTAATGCCCTCTTCTGGGGTGTCTGAAGACGGTGACAGTGTATTCATATACATATATAATAAATAATATGCATATAATAAATAAATCTTATAAAATATTTCTTAAAAGAGATAGGGTGGAGTAATTAGTCCTTGAATGAGATACTGTACTTCCCCCCCCTTACCTCTACTGCAGTAGCCTAGGTCACACTGAATGAACTTTTCTTTCCGCTTTCACACCTTTTTTGTTTTGTCTTTTATCCTTTGTTCATTTGAGACAGGGTCTTACTGCATACCTCAGGCTGACCTAGAACCTGCGGTCTTTCGTGACTGGGATGTGTTGCCTGCGTTTCTTTCATTTTAGCAGCTCAGCTACAGAGTCTGAAGCTAGAATCGTGAACTTATCCTAGAACCAGCTGCACTTTGATTTTTTGCTTTCCATTCTGACTTATCTTTCCATTCCAAGGGCAAACAGCCACAAGGAACCTTTGCTTTCTTTTTTTTTTTTTCTTTTTTCTTTTTTTTCTTTTGAGACTCTGTCTTATTGTGTATGGAACCAGACTGGCTTTCTTTGCTCCAGATCTCCCAAAGACTGTATTGCTAACATGTATCTTTGGGCCTGGCTTTCAGTCTGCTCTTTCTTCTTCTTCTTCTTCTTCTTCTTCTTCTTCTTCTTCTTCTTCTTCTTCTTCTTCTTCTTCTTCTTCTCCTCCTCCTCCTCCTCCTCCTCCTCCTCCTCCTCCTCCTTCTCCTTCCTCCTTCTCTCTCCTTCTCCTCCTCCTTCTCCTCCTCCTCCTTCTTGTTCTCTTTTCTTCTTCTTCTTCTTCTTCTTCTTCTTCTTCTTCTTCTTCTTCTTCTTCTTCCTCCTCCTCCTCCTCCTCCTCTTCCTCCTCCTCCTTCCCCTTCTCCTTCTCTCTCCTTCTCCTCCTCCTTCTCCTCCTCCTTCTCCTCCTCCTCCTTCTTGTTCTCTTTTCTTCTTCTTCTTCTTCTTCTTCTTCTTCTTCTTCTTCTTCTTCTTCTTCTTCTTCTTCTCCTTCTCCTCCTTCTTCTCCTCCTTTTCTTCTTTCTCCTCTTCTTCCTCCCCCTATTCCTCCTCCTCCTTCTCTCTCTTCTTGATTCTTGTGAATTTCACATTATGCACCCCAATCCTACCATCTCCCCATCTCTCTATATCTACCCTCTGCCCTTGCAACCCCCCTCCCATAAAGAAAAGAAAACCAGAACATGACAACAGAGCATGTCTTGGAAGCTGCAATGCACCGCACAGTGTACCATTTTGTTCAAAGAGCTTCACTTCCAAATGTTCATTGCAAAGAATCACTGTTTGAGACTTTGGCTTCTGCCACACTTTCAATACTGGATCCTCACGGGTACTCCTCTCAGTTATCCTGTTGTTGCCCTGTGTCATGGAGATCCTGCAGCTTTGGATCTGCAGGACTGGCCCCTTCACACCCTCCAGCAATTCACAGGTAGGGTAGATGTTGGGGTGGGCCAATTCAGAGCCCTGGATCTGGGCCTGGGTGGTAGTAGGATTGGTCTGCCCATCCACTCTAGTGCACCCACACCGCCAAGGCAGCTCTCACACTTTGCCCAGGTGAAGGGCAGGGTTACCCCTCCTGTCTGTGGCAGCTGGTAAGGGGTGAGGCCGGCTCTCCTGCCTGCTGCATGAGTTGGGATGGGGTGGTGGGGCACAACGCTCCCATACTCTCACCATTGAATCCTGGTAAAGGGAAGGTACAGCTCTTCCTGTGCTCAAGCCCTTTGGGCAAACTCATCCACACCCCTGCCGTCTACTGTGCTGTCTGTCTAGGGGAGGTGCAGGGCCAGTCTCCGAGAGGACTGCAGCCAGGGCTCCTGCAGTCACGCCCCTTGGGGCTGGCTCATTCCCACCACTCTACCGGGGGCCAACTCAACAGAGCTGCCCAGGCCCAGTGCTGCAGCAGGTGAGGGTCACGCTCTTCTTGGTGAGGAATAGCACAGTGAGAATAGCACTCCACCTTAAGAAGCAAAGCGAATTCCCATTATGTGGACTCTATAAAACTACATTTGGGTGTGCACCTGTAATGCTGAGGCTTGGTGGGCTGAGGCAGGAGAGTTACTGTTGAGTTTAAGGTTAGCCTGGGATATGTTGTGAGTAGGGGGTCAACCAAGACTATGTAACGATTTCACTAATTTTGCACGTCATCACTGCTTGAGTTGTTGTGGAGAGAAAATGGAAGAGACCACTGCTCTGTCCTCGAGAACAGCCAGACCTAACTGGATCTGAGTGGCAGTGTGGTTCTTTCCATAGCCATGACCACAGGCACAGAGACGTTGCTCAAGGACTCAGGGACCTGTTAGCCCTGCTCTCATGACCAATCTCCAGAGTACAGAGCTTCTCTATGGAATTCTTGATTCCCACAGACATTCTCTCTTGAGGGGTTGGAAGGGCAGGGTGCTGAGAGGTTTAAACCTTAAGTCTCTCGGCTGCTAGGTGCGTTTCTTTCTTTCTTTCTTTCTTTCTTTCTTTCTTTCTTTCTTTCTTTCTTTCTTTCTTCTTTTTCCTTCCTTCCTTCCTTCCTTCCTTCCTTCCTTCCTTTCCTCCCTCCCTCCCCCTCCCTCCCTTTCCTCCCTCCCTCCCTCCCTCCCTCCCTCCCTCCCTCCCTCCCCTCCTCCTCCTCCTCCTCCTCCTCCTCCTCCTCCTCCTCCTCCTTCTTCTTCTTCTTCTTTTTTGGTTTTTGAGACAGGGTTTCTCTGTGTAGCCCTGGCTGTCCTGGAACTCACTCTGTAGACCAGGCTGGCCTCGAAGTCAGAAATCTGCCTGCCTCTGCCTCCCAAGTGCTGGGATTACAGGCATGTGCCACCACCGCCACCCGGCAGTAAAGTGCTTTTCTATTGAGGTAAACCCAAGGCCCCAAATGTCGTTTTCTTTTTAGTCTATTTCTTTCTTTCTTTCTTTCTTTCTTTTTTTTTTTTTTTAAAGATTTATTTATTTTATGTATAGGAGTAAGCTATAGTTGTACGGATGGTTGTGAGCCATCATGTGGTTGCTGGGAATTGAACTCAGGACCTCTGCTCACTCTTGCCAAAGGATTTATTTATTGTTACATGTAAGTACACTGTAGCTGTCTTCAGACACACCGGAAAAGGGCATCAGATCTCATTACAGATGGTTGTGAGCCACCATGTGGTTGCTGGGATCTGAACTCAGGACCTTCGGAAGAGGAGTCAGCGCTCTTAACCGCTGAACCATCTCTCCAGACCAGTTTATTTCTTTATTAATTAGTCAAGGTGGCACTATGTAGTCCTGGCTAGCCTGGAGCTAGCTGTGTAGACCAGGATGGCTTGAAACTCAGAGATCCATCTGTCTTTCTTTGCCTCCTGAATATCAGGATTAAATGCATGTGCCATTACACTTAGCCCCTAAATTCATTAGTAAATTTAACAGAAACCAATCGAGGCATCTGAAGATGAGCCAAAAGGATGCGGAGGAGAGAGACTAGGGGTTCTTTGTCAACCATTAGATTAGTGATTTTGTTTTTCTAAACAGCAGCTTCCTTTCTCCTATGGTGTAAGATCTATTGGATTTTTTTTTATTTTTTTTATTTTTATTTTTTTTTATTGCTGAAACAAAAGACTTGACAAAAGCATCTTGCAAAAGGAATACTTCATTTTGGCTCATGGTTCCTAAATAGTCTGTCATTGTGGGGAGGTCACAGCAGCTGGGTCTCGGGTCACTGGTCAGGCTGCACTTGGGAGGCAGGGAGTGAGAAATGCTAGCACCCAGCCAGCTTTTTTATTTCTATTCAGTCCAGGCTCACAGCCACACGAAGGTACAATGCACACGTAGGATGGGTTTTCCCATCGTACTTTACCCAATCCAGAAATAGACATGTCCAGAGATCTGTCTTGTGGGTAACTCGAGATTTGGCCCAGCTGAGGATCAATGTTAACAATTACATAGGATTCTGTCATCTTCCTTCCCTGTCTATAGTTAAACAAGAAATAATCTGTTTAGTATGGGATACTTGCAAAACCATCAATGTAGTGTGTCCTTACTCACTGGAGGGGGGGGGACTTCCTCAAAAGTTGTCCAATAATAGTTGACAGCTATAAAGAATGAAGAAATGTTGTAACATCTTTTTTTTTCTTTTTATTTCATTTTTTCCTTTTGTGTATGTATGTGCATGTGTGTGCAAACACATGGATGAGAGTGTATGTGTATGTACTCTGTGTGTGTGTGTGTGTGTGTGTGTGTGTGTGTGTGTGTGTTCTGAGTAAGAACGGAGTGAGTCAGACTGGCCTTTTCTTCTGCACACTCACTTTCCTGGGTTTAGGATTGCAGCCAGGTACCACCACACCTGCTTTGATAAAACTTTTGAAGTTAATTTTAAAAAGTCCAACTCAGTTTGGCCTGGGATACTAGCTGGCCTATAATCCTCGTCCCTTGTAAGCTTGAAGGAGAAAGATCACTATTTCAAGACCCGCCTGGGTTACAGAGTGAAGTTAAAGTCAGCTTGGTGAACTCCTGCCTCAAAATAAATTAATTTTTTTTCTTTCAAAACACTAAAAGATTTGAAAAGGGCATAGGCTATTAACATCTTTTTTGTTGTTGTTTTTGTTTTGTTTTTATTTGTTTTTGTTTTTTGAGACAGGGTTTCTCTGTGTAGCCCTGGCTGTCCTGGAACTTACTCTGTAGACCAGGTTGGCCTCAAACTCAGAAATCTGCCTGCCTCACCCAAATCCTCCCAAATGCTGGGGTTAAAGGCATTTGCCACCACTACATCATTGTTGGAGATATTGTTGGGTAGGGTTTTCCACAAGGATCTAGTGACAAAGTATTTTGTTAAGACTGCTTAGTGTAGCTGCATGATAGGCACCTTGTTTCAGTATGTATAGTTTTGTGCTATCATTGTGGTGAGGAAATCAATGTGTAAATTAGCTTAAGCAATGCAGGAAAGTAGTTTCTTGAGGTGATGCATCTAAAAATGTACCACATCCTTGTTCCAGAGTTTGTCACGGGGAAGACTTTCATGGCTATTTCCCCAGTGTTCTCTTCAGTTGTGCATTCTGGAGAAGGTAGAGTCAGGAGTGGTTTAAACACATTGTTCATTTCTTCCAGTGTGTTCAGAATGCCTTATCTAGTCAATGAATATCTTAATGGATTAAGGAAAGGGCTATTTGTTCCACCCCTTGGGCAGATTCTACAAGGAAGCCTGATGGCTTACAACACAGAGGTATGTTGTAAGACACTTTCATCTTTGGAGATAGCCTTAGATAAAATCAACCATTGTTCTTTATTGTATAGTTGCTTTGATAAAGATTCTCTGTGGCCCGGGTAATGGGGCAGGTTTTCCGGACATGCCTGTAAGACAGCAGACATGGATTCGCACGTGCTCTCCACCAGATGCCCAATAGGAGGCGATTGCCAGAAATGGGAACATCTATATCACATTCCTGAATCTCCTTCTGCATCTCCAGTCATGGGCACACGTTTAGAGTTAGCCCTTCACCACTATTGTCTCTGCTGGGTGAATGTTTTAATTATCATAAATCCAGTAACAAAGGTTTCAAAGTGTCACGAACAAATAAACAAACAAACAAATAACCGATAGTTTAAAAAAATCAAACAGCTGGGTTTCCAAAACAGTGCTAGGAAAGTACTTATTTTTTTTTTTTTATATTTGATGTGTTATAAAGTTGTTCTCCTGTCCTGCTGTTAAAAACCAAATCATTTTAAGATAATGAACTAAGGAGGGCCATATGAGGTGCTGCTTATATTCATCAGTGCCCACATTTCTTGTCATTAATCTTATCATTATCGTAGCTAGACTCTTTAATCTTTGCCTCAGAAGTCATGGTGTGCATATATTCTGGGGTTCCGGGGTTCAACCATTATTCCATGCTTTTGTATTTTGCAATTTGGGGCAGTTTGCTTTCTCTCTGCGTGTCACAGGTTTATAATTAAAAATGAAACAAGCACACTGCTTATAAAATTGTGTGAGGAGGATGAGTTAACATCCAGGCCCCAGGACTCGGTCTGGATAGTCATAGATGCTTGATGTACTCTTACGTTTGTATTTATCTTCCTGGCTGTATTCCAAGGGAAGCCAGAAGGATGTGTTTTATCATTACCTTATTCTAACACAATGTCTGGTGTCTATTGAAAAAAAATAATTCAAGATTCCAAACATAACTGATCATTTTTATTAGAATAGCCATAAGAAAAACTAGTTTTGTTTGTTTGTTTTGTTTTGTATTGTTTTGTTTTATGAGACAGGGTTCATTGTATAGTTTATTGAGGTCATCCCACATCAAGATCTTGATCAAAAGCCCGCGTCTTCTGACACAGATCCAGATTTCAAGACCTGAATCACAGCCGTATCCTCCATTTCTGGATTGTCGTACATTCCACATGTAGTCGGGTTGTCAACTGGGAACAGCCATCACAGAGAGTAACATAGCTTAATATATTTTTCCTATCTGAGTAAGAATCTAGTTTTATTAAATCTTGTTAATAAGTGCTTGTTTTACTAATTTCCTACAAATTAATTTGCTTCAATTTTGAGTATTATTTTAAATTTATAGAAAAATAAATCTAGTAGCATTGTTACATATATCACCATGCTCCCCAATGACATAATAAAACAACTGATATATTGCTGTTAGTTATACTATAAATGAATCTGGGTGGTAATAATACACACACATGCCTTAAATCCCAGCACTTGGGAGGCAGAGCCAGGCAGATCTCTGAGTTTGAGGCCAGCCTGATCTACAGAGCAAGTTCCAAGTAAAGATTAGCTTGTGGTGGTACACATTTGTAATCTGGGTCATACCTTCTGCTGGAGACCCATGTATGGACAATTGAAGAAGGAAGGTCCTCTATTTTTTACCTTCTTGCACTTACTGGTCAGCACATCTGCTTGAACCTACTTTTAAACCCCCACTATGTATTTATATTGAGTATCACAGTCACTTCCAATCCATTGAACAGATTGGAATTTATTTCTCCTCCTTAGATTTATTCCGCCGGAAAGTTTATTTTTAATAATACTGTAGATATGGACTTAAGAATAAGAAAACACAGTGCAATGAATTATTAGGTCTCTTCATCTAATTGTATACTTTGATAGTTGAAAATAATGCTTCCCTTGTTTTTACACTAAAATAATTTTACACAAATATGAAATAAAACTATTTGTGCCCTTTGTGCAATTTCCTGTATATATTCAGGCAAATGTGTACGAGCAGATGCCTAGGCTCTGAATCCCACTTTGTACTCATACAAGCTTTGCTTTTTTTTTTCTTGGTCAAATAAGAAAAGAATTCAGATGGGATTTAGCTTTCAAGCTAAAGCATGCCTTAAACACAACATCAGGTCTTTCAAAATTGTTTGGCAGAGTTTGGTCTGGAAAATAAAAGGGCATGCTCTGGTTGGTGGAAAACGATAACCCACAAGGATGAGAAAATAACCCTGGTGAAATAATACCACAGACATCTGGGGTGTGTCTTCCAGAGCAAGCAAGGAATAACATCATATTTACAGCTGGTAGCCTTCAAAATACTCCTAGGCTCTTTCTGGAAAAAAGTGAGTGGAATTGGGGGTTACATTTATCAAGATAGTTTGAGCAGTTAGCAGCACCTGATAGGTCACTTCATTTCCCCATAAAGTCTATTTGAGTAGGAGAAAGCAAGCGAATAAACATTTCTTCCCTGTTTAGAAATAAAAGTGAAAATATTGGTTTTGATGTCTCAGTTGAAAAATGGAGTTGGCTGTAAACATCAGGTAGAATTCAGGCTCTTCGAATCATATTCTATAATTCCCCTTCCTTTAATTGTCAAGTCATAGGGGGATATATCTTACTTTTTCAGTGTCTCTGAAGCTGTAGATTCAATTCTTAGCACTAAGAAAAAAAATAAAAATAACAAACTTGAGTATGCTGGTGCATCCCAGAACAGGACTGATAGAAGCAAGAGGTCTGGTGCTCAAGGTCAGATTGAGACCCTATCTGAAAAACCCAAACTGAACCAAAACAAGCAGTAAAAATAAGAAAAATCATAGGAGCCAGAAAAAATGTCCAATTTGTGAAAGATATACCCTATTATTATACCATTCGGTACTCAATGTCACTGAAACTAAGGGATAAAGGGCGTGTGTTGGTTTAAATAAGAATGTTCCACATAGGCACATATATTTGAAGTTAGCATATATAGTCACCATGAAGTGTTACTATTTGAAAGAATTAGAAGGACTAGGAGGTGTAGGCTTATTGCAGGAAGTATGCGACTATGGCTTGGCTTAAAGCCCACGCGAGGTCCAAGATCTCTCTCTTTCTGTCTATAGATCAACATGTAGCCCTTAGCTATGTCTTCAGCACTATGTCTGCCTGCTGCCATGCTCCCTACCATGATGATATTGGTCTAAGTCTCTGAAACTGTAAGCCAGTCCCCAATTAAATTGTTTCTTTTATAAGAGTTGCCTTGGTCTTGATGTCTCTTCACAGCAATTGAATGGTGACTAAGATAGAAAATACTTTAATACACATGTCTCTTTCCTTTTAGTTTGTATCTGAGAGTTGTAAACCTCCCTGCTTCCTCAGAATAAACATCAGCATAGCTCCTAACTGGGTCAAGACCTTTGTACAGCCAAGCCTGATAGGGCAGGCTTTAATTCCAGTGCACAGAAGCCAAAAGCAAAGGCATTACAAGTGTTTCTAACAGAAAAAGAGAAAAAAATTAAATAAAAACCAACCAACCAAACAAACAAACAAAATATATGAATTGAAAACAAACACACAAATAACCAAATAACCAAAAAACCAAAAAGAGCAAAAGCAACCCAAAGCGAAAATGGAAAGAGAAAGAGAACTATGGGGGAAGGAAAGAGACAGCAAATATTCTTTGAAAAATTCCACGAAACCTAAATATTTATTTGTGTGATTTTTTTAAAAAAGGAGCACATAACCCTAAATGGGACATCTGTATCAACCCTGTTAGCATATCGCCAAGGGTCAGAGAATGTCATGGAAGCAGGAGCTGAAAGAGGGTAAGAGCCAGAGGATGGAGAGAAATGCTAAAAGAAAGTTCTCTTCTTGACAGGACATGGCTGTCAAATTCATGACCTCACATCAGTCATGCTTTCCTGCTCAAGACCAAGCCCGTCAAAACTTTAACACAGATGGGGAAGGGGCTCATGGGGCTCTGCCCCTAACAACCAATAGTTGATGGCTGTTGGTGACAGGGGAGTAGTCTTCTTTGGGGACATTGTCCATACCACACGATGGTGGTTCCAAAGTCACATGGCAGGAGAGAAGAGCAGTGCTAGTGGGACTCACTGGGCCATAAAAAAACACAAGACATGAGGGAGAAAGGGGTTATAATGGGTGGAAAGGGAACATCAGGGATGGATATGATCTAAGTATGTTTATACACCTATGCAATTATTGAAGAATAAATAAAAACATATTCCTTAAAAAGGACATAATCAGCACTGGCAGAGCCCTAAGTTTAGTGAGTATCCTTGTAGTTCTATTAAGATTTTAGAAATGAGTGAGGCTGGAAGACCTTACCAAGCTGTAAACAGACAAAAGATCCCTTCAGAAAACTTAGGGGAACCTAGAGTCTGAGATGCTTTTGGTTTCCACACAGCCCCACAACTGCTAATTTCAAATGTCACTCAGCCTCTGTGAGTTGCAGTAGTTTTCAGTCTGTAAAATGGGACAACAGCAAAGATCACAGGACTTTTTTTTTTTTTTTGAGGATATGAACATAAATCTACATGCAAATATAAGGAGATGCCTAAAACATATGAATGCATCTGAAAATATACATTATGATAAATCAAAACTTGAGTGATAAAATATGGTAAATATATTGTTGTAAGGCCAGTCATGAATGATGTTATGTGCAGTAATCTCAGTACTTGGAAGGCAGAGGCAGAGAAAGGAGGCTTACAAGTTCTAGGCTGACAGGTTATATATCAAGACTGTACTTCAATTAAGAAAAAGATTAATTCAAATATCTAAAATTCACATGTCTTTAAAATCTAGCACCTTTAAAAAAGATGGATCTCTGAGTTCCAAGCCAATATTATCTATAGAATGAGTTCAAATCAACCAGTGCTGACTTGAAAGGTCAGAACCTTTCTCAAAAATAATAAAATAAATATGTGAATAGACTGAACAAATCAGTTTTAATTTCCTATATTTAATGAAAATCTGAACTGCTATAAACTTGGAGTCATAGTACTTTTGTGCCTGTATAAAGGAAAACTGCGTTAACAGTTAAACTAGGATGTAAATGTTGTTTGATTTCCTCAGATGAAGTGATGAGATGAGAGCTGTTTCTAAGCTGTGTGAATACATGGCTTGGGGTGGACACAGAGTACTTCCTTCTCTGATCTATTCCTGGGTCTGTGTAAGCCTGGAAGCTTCTAGTCTCTGTACAATCTAATCTTCCATGCTGACTGATTCAATCCAGCTTTTCTCAGCTTCTGACTGAATTGCTCTGCCTGGCCTGATGATAACTTTGGCAATGCATTCTAATCTACTAATCAATACGGTGTGACAGGCAGACCTCAAACTCAACATAAAGCTGAGGATGATCCTCCTGCCTCTTCTTCCTGAGGCCTAGCATTAAAATTTGTGCAACCACACTGGGTTTTTTTCCATTTCTGGGACTCTGCCAACTGAGCAACATGCTAGCCCACCCCAGCCCCCAATCTCTATCTCTGGTGAAGCAGGTTGGAGTTCTCACCCTGCTGATTGGGTAGAATATTCTCACACACACACACACACACACACACACACACACACACACACACGACTGAAGTGCTATTTAGTCATTCCTTCTACCTGCCTCCTGTCATCAATGCACCAGTTAAAGTCACCAAGGTTCTCAGAAAACATGTGGTAGAAATGTGCAGTCTCATGAAAATATATTTTACCCATCACCCAAACTATCATGCTCTCTTAAAATTTATCCATAACTTAGACAGGTATATTCTATTTTTGCTTGACGAAAAAAAAACTCAGATGGAATTAACATAGTTTGCCTATTGTAAACCAAACATAATAGAATGGCATATGATACTATGTAAATCATTATACAAAAAAATGATTTCCCTTATTTCCATTTATAGTAATGAGCAACTGCTTAGCCATGTTGGCTTATTTATAATGCGGAATAGACGGACATACTGTAGAAGTTTGTTGACCTTTACATTAGTCATTGTACCATTTCAACAGTAGTACCACTTCAACATTTCAAGAAGAGACATAATAAAGTCGCTTCATGCATAGTGTGCACTTGAAGCTACTTGGAACGTTCTCCCTTCCTCTTGAATGCTGTAGGCTTTGCCCAGTTTGGGTTTTGGTTCCATACACATTAGAGTCAAGTCTCTCTCTCACTTTGGCTTATTTGGCAACCTACATGGAGCAACTCCCAGCACTTGGGAGACAGAGGCAAGTGGGTATCTGATGAGGTCAGCCTGGTCTACAGAGTGAGTTCCAGGACAGCCAGGGCTACACAGAGAAACCCTGTCTCAAAAAACAAACAAACAAACAAACAAACAAACAAACAAACAGAATTTGGAAGCATGCAGTGACAGGACACACAGGCAGCTTAGGGACACTGGAGACAACAGCAGGCAGACAGGTCTACTGGAGCTGGAAGCTGAGAGCTGAGAGCTCATAGATTTAACCACAAAGATGCAGAAGAGAGAAGGAAATGGTAGAGTCACGCTTCCTAAGTTTTCTTGAAGATCTACCAATTGGGAATGGAGTATTCAAATGCCTGGGCTACAGGGATAGCTTACTCAAACAACCACAGGGCATTAAATTCCTTTTCCTATGTATTTGAAAGCATGTTTCAACATGAACTTAAGGATGTCTGGGAAAAACATTCTAGCATCCCACTTCAAGCCTGTGCCAAACACCAGACCCCTCTTATGCTGAGAAGTATAGTTTGTTTTATCACTAAGATTTACCCACATGTGTATATGGATATACATGTATGTATATGGATACATACTGGCTCACTTGGGCAATCTTTGCTTCTCAATTTGTGTGGCCTCAGTTGACCCTTTTGACCTATGATACAAGGTTCAAATCTGCATATTTGAATAGTTGAGAGAATTATGACTAAACATAGTGATCACTCAGTACTCTCTGGATCACTCTGGAGATTATAAATGACATAAAGGGTATTACTCTTCTTACAGTAGTAAGTAAGGGTGGATGGGAGGGTAACAGTTGAGACAGGGTCTTGCCGTGTAACCACAGCTGGCTTAGTCCTCAGTATCTATCTATCTATCTATCTATCTATCTATCTATCTATCTATTTATCTATCTATCATGTATCTATCTATCATGTATCTATCTATCTATCTATCTATCTATCATCTATCTATCTATCTATCTATCTATCTATCTATCTATCTATCATCTATCCATCTATCATCTATCTATCTATCCATCTATCCATCTATCTATTATCTATCTATCTATCTATCTATCTATCTATCTATCTATCTATCTATCTATGTTTCTCCTGCTGCAGTCTCCCTAGTGTTGACATGAACCACCATATTTAGTGAAAGCTGGAAACTATCAAGTCTTTGATCTCTAGTGAAGCCTAGGTGCATGTTCTTTGGTTGGTAGTTCACACCCTGAGAGCCCCAAGGGTTCAGGTTGTTGACTCTGTTTTCCTGTGGAGTTCCTATTCTTTTTTGGGGCCAAAATCCTTCTTCCTATTCTTCCATAAGAAGTCTCCAAGCTCCATTCACTATTTGACTGTGGGTGTCTGTAATTTGTCTGAGTCAGCTGCTGGGTGGAGCCTCTTACAGGACAACATGCTCCAGTCCGCAAGCATAACAGAGTATCATTAATTGTGTCAGGGATTGGTGCTTGCCCCTGGGATGGGTCTCAAGTTGGACTGTGGTTATTGGTTGGCTGTTCCCTCCCCTGTGCCTGTACTACTTGTTGACAGGATAATTTTGGCTTGAAAGTTTTGCAGGTGGGTTGGTGTCTCTATCACTCCATTGGGGTTCCTTTCTGGCTACAGGAGGTGGTTTCTTCAGGTTCCATATCCCCAGTGTAGTGAGTCACAGCTAAGGTCACCCCCATTGATTCTTGTGTGCCTCCATTGTCCCAGGCCATGTCTCCTTCATCCTGGAGATGCCCCACCCCCACACCTCCTTACCCCCTTTGGTTGCAGATTCATTCATTTGTTTTCGTCACCATCTAGCTATTTTTCCTGTCCTTCCCCACACCTGATCCTGAACCCCCTCCCCCTCCCCCCCTCCCCTTTCCCACCCACTTCCCTCCCTCCATCTGCTTCTTATGACTATTTTATTCCCTCTTCTAAGTGAGATCCAAGCATCCTTACATGGGCCTTCTTTCTTGTTTATGTTCTTTGGGTCTATAGAATGTAGCATGCATATCCTATTTTATGGCTAATGTCCACTTATAAGTAAGTACATACCATGCATGTCCTTTTGGGACTAGGTTACCTCAGGATGATATTCTCAACTTCCATCCATTTGCCTGAAAAATTTATGATGTCTTGGTTTTTAATAACTGAGCGATATTCCATTGCATAGATGTAACCACATTTTCTTTATATAATTTTTCAATTGGGGGACATCTAGGTTTTTCCCAGTTTCTGACTATTACAAATAAAGCTGCTATGAACATAGTTGAGCAAGTGTCTTTGTGAGATGCTGGAGTATCTTTTGGGTATATGCCCAGGAGTGGTATAGCTGGGTCTTGAGGTAGAACTAGTCCCAGTTTTCTTGAGAAACTGCCAAATTGATTTCCATAGTGTTTGTAGAAGTTTGCAGTCGCACCAACAATGGAGGAGTGTTCCCCTTGCTCCATACTCTTGCCAACATGAGCTATCACTTGAGTTTTTGATCTTAGCTATTCTGATGGGCATAAGATAGAACCTTATAGTTGTTTTGATTTGCATTTCTTTTTTTTTTTTTTTTGGTTTCAGTTTTTTTGTGTTTGTTTTGTTTTTGTTTTTTTGAGACAGGGTTTCTCTGTGTAGTCCTCGCTGTCCTGGAACTCACTCTGTAGACCAGACTGGCCTCGAACTCAGAAATCCACCTGCCTCTGCCTCCCAAGTGCTGGGATTACAGGCGTGCGCCACCACCGCCCCTGATTTTTGTTTCTTTGATGCCTAGACTTTGAACATTTCTTGAAGTGCTTCTCAGCCTTTGGAGAGTCCTCTGTTGAGAATTCTGCTTAGTTCTGCACCCTATTTTTTTTTTAACTGGGTTATTTGGGTTGTTAGTGTATAACTTCTTGAGCTCCTTGTAAATTTTGGATATTAGTCCTCTGTCAGATGTAGGGTTGGTGAAGATCCTTTCCCAATCTGTAGGCTGCCTAATTGTCCTATATAACAGTGTCCTTTGCTTCACAAAGGCTTTTCAGTTTCATGAGGACCCATTTATCAACTGTTGATCTTAGAGCCTGAGTCACAGGTGCAAACCACCACAGTGTCTTCAAGTACATTTTTGTTTGTTTTTGTTTTGAGACAGGAGCTTACTATGCAGCCTCTGTTGGCCTGGAACTTGGCATTTAGACAAAGGCAGCTTTGAACTCAGAGATCTGCCTTCCAAGGACTGTAGTTCCAAGTACATTTTATTTCAAATTTCTGCTCTGATTCTTAGCTGAAATATTATATATCTGGTAAAAAGGTGACAAGATAAGACCAACAACCTTTATGTGTTTTATTTAGCACATTCAAAACACTTTGAACTAAATATATGTGACTTGAATCTTTCGTGATTAGGTGTCAAACAGATCTCAGAAGATCACTAAGACCAGAGCTAACTAAGCTTTGTGGACTGGAGAAATGACTCAGCAGTTAAAAGTACAGGGGTTTGGACATGCATGAGCTCCTGCACTCATGTATACACACTCAAATGCATACACCAAAAATGAAATGTAATTAAAAATAAAGAAGCAAGCATGTTTATGCTTTATTTGATAAGTATATAATTAATTATCTTGAGCCTCGGTAGAAGGTAATACAGTCCAGGAATTAGCCAAATTCTTGCTTTTCTAATTAAAACCGAGAAAGTCTGCTTTGCAAATTGTCCCATTGTCCCTTTGGTTACTTTGAACGTTCTAACTGACCTAAAATCTGCTGTGTGCAAGTGTCAGGGCCAGCTTTCCTGGGTGTGGTCCAACAGTCTGCCAAAAGACATAACTGTGACACATTCCTCAAAGCCTAGCTCGTTGGCTCAGTCATACAGGTTTTGAGTTTGAATCTGGAAAGTAAAGAAAACTGGAGAGAGTGATCAGCGACAGGCTGGGGTGACCTGGTCTGTGTAAGCACTGGCTAGGCAGAGCAAGAAAATCAAGAAGTGCCCTGTCTTGAAACACACGGCGGTGGCGTGTCTTGTTTCTGACCCCATTAATTTAGGTCGCTAAACAAAATAAATGCACTTCCTCTCATCTTCAAAGCACTTCCTCAAAGAAAACAAAGTTAAGTGCCTAATACCAGGCTGATTCTCAGTTTGCAGATGAAGAAGCTGATGAGAGAGTTTAAAAGCCCTGGTTGAGCTTAGACAAAGCTGAGGTTTACAAAGAAACTCGGGAGTCCTGTCCCAACCGGGTGGCTGCCCTGCAGCCTTCTAGCCTGTCCCCGTGAATCAGCAAGAACGCTGGCAGTCTGGATGCCACATGGAAGGAAACAAGCCTGGAATCTCAAGTCTAGGATTTTTGGCTCAGCGGGGGCTGCACACAAGGCTAGCTGAAATCCGGCTTCAGGTTCACAGGGCCGGAAAGGAGTAAAACCCGGACAAGAGTGATAGGAGGCTCCTAAGGTTCTCAGTGCCGCTCTCGGGGGGGGGGGGGGGGGGGAATTTCAAAACAAAGTTGTAAAAGGAAAAGATGATCATTTTGGAGCCTCGCTTAGGAATTCCAGGCTTTCCGTTCTACACTCTCCTCCCCGCAAGGAAAGCCGTCATTTCTGAAAAATATACCCAATTTCAGGGAGGCTATTCCGAGAGCCAGGCAGCTTACTTAGGAGATCATTTGAACATCTGGGTTTTTCCATTCGGTTTTGCTACTAATTTGCAACATGGCAATGAAAGGGCCTTGGGAGAAGACACATTGGGAGAAAAATTGTGCCTCAAAAAAAAAAAAAAAGTCACGTTCTTGTCCCCTCCTGCCTTAAATATACTAAATATACTAGTCAGTTTATAGTAGTTTGACCACAGAAATAATTCTATGACTGTTTTTTTTTTTTTTTTTTGCCATTATACACAGGCCCACAAGTTTGGTTCCAAGTCCAACTTCTTAGCTTCACATCTTCTGCAGCCTCTGGATCCATACATGAACAGACATGAAATAAATTACTAAATAAGGCATTTTCAAAGCAATGCAGAACATAGCTCACATAAATATCAATTACCTTGACTGTTGAGAATAATACCCATTAGGGACCGACTATTTCCTGCCTAACAATGTTTTGTTGTTTTTTGTTTTTAAATGGAGGAAAGATGTCTGGGGTTGTTATGGAAGACAAGGGGAGTTTGTTCTCCTGTGTCACTTTTCAGAGTTAACTGGAGGTTGTCAGAAGCCAGTCTTTCCACCTCCTCTTTGGTAAAGTTGCTTGAGCTTTGTGAGGAGAAGGTGTGATACAGGCATCCTGTTAATGGCTGATCACTCTCCAGATAAGCCCTCTGCACTTTGACAGGTTGTGAGTCTCTGTACAAAAACCACCTCTCTGATGAGGACCAAGAACTACACAAATCTGAGTATAAAGAAGGGTATTTAATGATAATTTGATACTTTGTCCATTGGGCACAGCCATAGTATTATGTTATCCCACAGACCTTATGAGTCATGGCTCTTGGGCCATATCTACAACACCAGGAATGAACTGTTTTCTGTGAAATAAGCCATAAATCGAATTAAAAGATGGTTGGTTACCCTCAAAACACCTGTGCCACTACGGCACCAGTGATGGTACTTGCTAGGGTATTTGTTTCTATAGGTTACAGTGTTCACAGGTTGGTAAGAGAGTTGTTGATTTGCCCCTACCGAAATCTTCATAACACCTTCAGGTAGTAGTACAAAGGCTAGCCGGATGTGCATAATTTAAAAAGGAGATCTATTCCTTTCCTATTGAGCTATAAAACTGAAGCAGAGAAGGTGTAAAAAGTATTTTAAAGATGATTAGTGATGAAGAGTTATAGGCATTAGATGTAAGGTCCTGAAATCCCTTTTCAATGGTGTGTACAAAGCCTTCGAGTTGGCATTTATTAAGACGCCTTTACATGGTTTCTGTCTCATAGTATACAAACCAGTAAGTAGCAGTTATACTATCTGCGTAACATCCCTGGTACTTGATGTTTTACGGATGAAATAGTAATATAAAAAAGTGCCCAGGTTCTGGTTACTTTAGACTCTGCAGAGAGGCTGTGGACCACAACTGTCTTCTAGATCCAGGACACAAAAGTTCCTTGCACAGTAGCACCAAGTTCAGCAGGAGAAAAGACGACAGAAAGGAACGGCTATCGCTGTCCAGCATTTATTTCTTGGATTTTAAAGTTTTGTATAAAAAAAAAAAGAAAGAAAGAAAAAGAAAAAAGAAAACTTGTATTGGTTCCATTAAAAGTTTATACTTTTGGAACAGATAGAAAGGGATTCTGAAGTTGGACGCGGTAAAGCATGATCACAGTCCCTGTGATCGAGTGGAGAGATACAGGAATTCAAGGTCATCCTTAGCAACATTGGACGCCAGTCTGGGATACAAGAGATTCTGTGTCAAAAGCTAGGGAGAAAAAAAAAATCAGGGGTAGGGGTACAGGTTAATATTATATGTAATGGATCATGGATCACAATGACCATGACTGGTGAAAGAGAAATTAAATATTTTTATTTTATTACAAGTGAAAAATAGCTTTATTTATTTATTTATTTATTTATTTATTTATTTATTGTATTTTCAAGACAGGATCCTACTACATAGCCTTGGCTGGCCTAGGATTGACCATACTGGCCTGGAACTCACCTGCCTCTGCCTCCTGGGTGATTAAAGGTACGTGCCACAATGCTTAGCAGTTGCTTAATTGTTTAAAAGAAGAAGTACTCATAAAGATTGGATTGCTCGTTCACTTGCTTCTGTGGTGTCCAGCCTTTCCTGGTATAGCACGATGTCACTTTGTATCTAGAGTCTGGTCTTGCTTTAGTTGCTACCTAAGGGGCTACAGGTCCTTCATTAAGACTGTGAGACACTCTTCTCAGAACTGTATCAACTCAACTCATTCAAACCCAAGGCAACAGTGCAAAGTGGGAGGAACTCTAATCTCCATTAGAACTATATCAAATTAACTCATTCAGTACCGAAGGCCACATGGCAATACTGAAGTGACAACACTTTTGTCACTCTCATCTCAATTTGAGGAAAAGCTGACACATAGCAATTATAAAATCTACGAAGGATTCCACATGGAGTAAAGAATAGTGCTAAAAACCCGAGGGGTCACTAGCTGTCATAAGAACTGTGTCCAGGGAAGTATCTCCTTTGAGCACTGAGATTAGAAGGTTGGCCAGGATGACTGTATCTGGTCGCTGTGATTCCTCTCCACGTAAACAATGACTCATCACTGAGAACACAGTTCAGAGGGTAGAATGTTCGCCTAGCATGCAGAAAGCCTTGGGTTCTGCCTTAGTCAGGGTTTCTACTCCTGCACAAAGCACCCAGGTTCCATACCTAATATAGCAGAAAACCGGGTGCGGTGGTACAAGCCTATAGTCTTAGCTCTTGAGAGATGGAAGCAGACAAATCAGGGAGATCAAGTTTATCCTCAGCTCCTTGGCAAGTTCAAGGCCAGGCTGGGATAGGTGAGGACCTGTCTCAATGGGGGGAGGGGGAGACGGGAGTCCGTTTCTACTAAAATTCAACTTCTATCCCAACAGCGTGGCTCTCTCTGTCCTTTGTGGACTGCACATCGCTGAGTGCAATGAACAATTTCCTGGGAGAACGTACGTGGCACTTTGGTTTCTACCACCAGTTCTGTGCGGGGAGCAAGCAAGCCCAAGTACACTTAGCGGGAGACTGGAAAGCTTCTTCAATCCATCTGGTGTTTCTCAAGACCTACTAGACAGGACACCACACTACATATGCCGGTGATCGCAGAATCAATGACGGCAGAATCTTTGCTGGTAGTACCGTCACAAAGAGCAGAAGAAAGGGGCTAGCCGATGCCTCTGGGCTGCGAAAGGCTCTGCAGTTACTCTTTTTTTTCTCCAGTAGCCCGGCGTGGCACGGAGCTTCTGTGGGGAGCCAGGCTGTGCCATGAATGATGGAGTTTCAGGCTTTGCTAGGCCTGGAACATGTTGCTCAGGGGGAGGCGGGCGTCTTGTCTTCTTTTACTCCCTCTTGGCCAGGACGTCTCATTATGTAAGACCGCCACTGTTTATCTGCACCGTATTTTTTACAAGGGTTGTTCTAAGGTTTGGCAGCTAGGAGGAAACATTTCATGGAGCAGGGTTCGTAATGAACAAGGCCTTAAATGAAGTTTCTGTAGGTGTTCGTTTTGAGATTTAACTTTTTTTTTTCTTTCCTCATTGTTCACATTCGTTGGATTTAGATGAGAGGCAAATGGTGAGCCAGGAACTATTACATCTTACTTTATGTTTTAAAGAAACCGAAATGTATATTGTTTGTCCTTAGTGACTATTTACCTTTACCTTTATCTTGGCAAATACTTCTAAAACCTCATCTGTCATGGAGCAGAACCTCGAATTTGGAAAGTACTGTCTCGTCATGAGCCAATCTAGAACTTTCGGTGTCATTTCAAATGGCTGGTGCCTAACACTGTGGCGCTTATGAATGGGATATTTCATGAAGGTATATTTGGGAAGACGTAATGCAGTGCCAAGTATGCTAAAAATCAGTTCTTTGTTCAAATATTATCTTATTGTTAGCTCTTCGGGCACTGTAATCTGACAGTTACTCCATAAGTATGGAAACTAATAAAATGGCTTCAACGCAAATGAGACATCACTTCACACCGAGTTGTTCCAAAGCTGATTCATGTTACACCAGTTACAGGAGACTTTTCATTTACTGGGGATCAAATCCAGTGCCTTGCTCATGTTAAAGGAATATCCCAACACTGAATTATAACACCAGACCAAGAACTGTTTCATGAACAGACAACTTCTGAGGTCTGGATGTGGGCTTTAGTACACATTTAACTCGTTGCTGCTAGAACCAAGTGTCTTTTAAAACAAGTAGCATAAGATTGCTTCACAGCCCCAATCTAGAAAAGTAGACATTCCACTTACTGGACTGGTAGCAGCTGAGACAGAGCTCTCAAGTCAGGCTTGTGTTCTCCCTGTGAGCTGGCCATGTACCAAAGAACAGTTTTTCTTTAGAATTTACTTGAATGTTGGAAGTCCTTTAATTTGTACTAAACTAGGTATAAATGCCAACTTCTCTACACACACACAAACACACACACACACACACACACACATTCAGTATATATCCATCTCATAAAGGAAATTACAATTTCCACATTTTCAAAAAGTTGGTATTTCAAGATTTCATAGACTCAGCTGAGATAACCATTTGTAAGACTATTTAAGTAAAGTGGGGTTCATATTTACCATGAAATTTTATTAACTTCAACCATTTAAAGCAAAAACAATAAACAGTGAGTGGCAAGGGCTTTTAGTAACATCACTTAGTAGGACAAATTGTTTTCCTGGATGACTGAAATTGGATGAATAAAGCGGAAAAAAAATTACTTTGGTAAGAAAAAATTTGCATTTTTTCCTTTTAGACAGGTTCTTACTAAGTGACTCAAGCTGTCTTTGAACTTGTCGGTTCTCCAACTTCGGCCTCCAAAGTGAGGGTGTAAGCCCATACAACCAACTACAATGCATTAATCTCTCTCTCTCTCTCTCTCTCTCTCTCTCTCTCTCTCTCTCGCTCTCTCTCTCTCTCTCCTCCTCCTCCTCTCTCTCTCTCTCTCTCTCTCTCTCTCTCTCTCTCTCTTTCTCTCTCTCTCTCTCTCTCTCTCTCTCTCTTCTTTCTTTCTGAGACAGTGTCTCACTCTGTTGTCTAAGCTAGCCTTGAACACTCCATAATTATTCTGCCTCCTGTATCAGGCTCCAGAGTGTTGGGATTGTAGATGTGGGCCACTGTGTCTGACTACATTTGACCTTTTCAAGGCACAGATATCAACAGTTTGAAAAGTCACAGTACTATTTAAAGTGTTATCAACAAAACGCTGGCTCAGAATGGCTTTGGCCTATTACTATTTGTGTGTTTCGTAGCCTTTGAGGCATACACAGTTATAAACACATATTATTTCTATAGCATCTCATTAAACACTTTCCATCCTTGGCTGGATTCTAAACGTCACTTTTCCAGCAGTTTCCTTCTTTTCTGACTGCTCCTATTTCTTCTCAGTTCTCTTTCTCATAGATAAGTAAGTGCAGCATGTAGGTGGAAACAGTTTTCAAGGATGAATGGATTAGAATAACAGATTGTAACATACAAGTTAAAGACACAGTGTTGG
This sequence comes from Apodemus agrarius, assembly GCA_964023405.1. Classification (NCBI taxonomy): domain Eukaryota; kingdom Metazoa; phylum Chordata; class Mammalia; order Rodentia; family Muridae; genus Apodemus; species Apodemus agrarius. The sequence goes on along the minus strand of OZ030025.1, from coordinate 32,011,399 downwards.
GTGTGGTGGCAAAGCTTGTAATGCCAGGATTCAAGAAAAGCAGGCAAAATCACAAGTTGAGGCCAGCCTGGGCTATAGAGCAAGCAAAACTTTGCATAAACCAACTAGGTTAACAAACCTTCCCCACCCACAATCCTTCACACACACACACACACACACACACACACACACACACACAGAGAGAGAGAGAGAGAGAGAGAGAGAGAGAGAGAGAGAGAGAGAAACTGAGGTGAACATAAATTTGTAGGTACACTAAGACATAATAATATGATATTTCAAGGTTAAGAAACAAAAACTGTGTATTCTAGAATTCAAAATCTCTATATGTGACTGAGGACGCATGAACTAGCAATGTAATATCATGGCACTAAAATTACAATTTAAGTATAAAAAGGTAAGTAGAACAATTAGAAGACAAGAGGGACCGTCCCAGCTGTAAACGCTTCCCATTATTCAGTGTGCTTACGGCTTTTGTTAAAGCTATAGAGCTTTGTCCACTTTGGGGCTTCATAAGGGACATTTAGAGAAGTTGGATAAGATGCAATTTAAACACCGAGAACGTTTATTTGTCCAGGAATACTTACAGATGTTGCAGTTATTTACTTTGGAGGAATGGCTAATAAGATGAATGTCTCGAGTTAAACTATACAAGAAAGTGTATACTAATTGTTAAAAAAAAAAAAAAAGAGTTGGTTTTTCTCAGTGTAAGAAACCTGCAGAGCAGAGACAGACACAGCAGCCTAGGCTACTCATGAGAACCACTGTTCTAAGAGGAAGGGTTGGGAGGGACCCAGAGAAGCACAATAAGGATAATTACAGTTGAGAAATTGTCCTGGGAGAAAAGGCTAAATCAACAATGACATTTCAGCGGGAAGAGAGAAAGCAGCACGTTGTCTCCGCGGCTGAAGAGACCGGAGGACGTGTTCCACTTTCTCCTCCTCCTGCCAATCACAATATGACAGTGAAAACAAGGGCTGTGACTAAGTCCAGAGACTAAGTCTCTACCAAGTCCAGAAACAGAAACAGCCCGTGTAGACAAAAAAAGACTTTCAAATCCACATCTCCCTTAACGATGTAAATGTAGGACTGGAGGTGGAGGACAGTTCCAGCCAGCTTTGGGTTCATGGGAGGTTTTCCTCTTCTCAGAGTGGAGGAAGTTTTAGCTCCATGATGAGTTGTTTATACCTTGTTCAGAGGGAACATAATCCGTGCGGCCCCAACATGGGTGACTGGTAGAGTGTGGGGATGGTCCTAACACCTTGTATTTCTTGTTAGAGCCCTTTCTTCAACTGCCAGTGGACTGCCTGGGTAGTTCCGGGAAGAAAAGGAGGACTCTAAAGAGAAAAGGTCTTCATTTAACATCCACACAATAAAAGTCAGCACAAATCGGCTAACCATCCCAACAACCTGAAATGTCTATGCTAGGCAGGGTGACATGGGCTCTGTACTGAGGAGACGGAAGTTAAAAGTCCCTGAAGGGACAGATCAGTGGTTAAGAGTGTTTGCTGCGTGTCTAGAGGATGCAAGGTCAGTTCCCAGCACCCATGTCAGCTGGCTGTCACCTGGCTGGGAGTCCAGCCTCAGGCCATCTGAGACCCTCTTCTGGCCTCCTCAGGAACCCACACATGTGGCATGTATTCACATAAACACACATATACACTTAAGAGCAAAGAAAAATGTATATGAAACAACCAGCCTGGACTTCCTGTTAAGATTTCATCTCAAAAAAGAAAGAATTTACAGCACTTGGGAGACAGAAGCAGGCAGATCTCGGTGAGTTCAAGGCCAGTCTGATTTATACAGGGAGTTCCAAGCAATCTTGGGCTTGGGATCACACACACACACACACACACACACACACACACACACACACACACTGCAAACCCAAACCTCCAAACACACACATAAAAAAACCAAAACAAAACAAAATGCCCCGAACAAGAAGAAAATCATCAAATACACAGGGCAAAACTAATATTATGTGGTTCTTTTCCACAACGAAAGTCTCTAGAAGAAAGTGTTAACCTCTGGTGAGAAGTCTCTATTTCTAACCACTGTGAGCAAACAGAAATGGGATTATAGGATGTACTGCAAACCCAAGAAACACCATGAAGTGAAATCACAGAAAAAAATCCATTTAAAATGGCTTATGAGTTCTTTTATATTTAAGTTGGGGCTTGCTGAGCAACACCAACTCTCCAAGCATGTCTGGCTTTTGTAAGACACTGGCTGGTGTTCCTGCCACATCTTCCAGGGAAGGATGGACTTTACTTAATACCTGGGGTTGGTGTTCTCATGAAATGCCCACATAAGGGCTCTCTGACACCTCAAAGCTGAAGCCAGAAATCTGGAAGTCATGCTTTTTGCCTGAAACTTGACTTTTCAAACAGACTTGAAATAAAGAAATGATATGGGTCAAACTAATAAGTGTTAGTGGGGACTGAGTCTGGTTAGGGAAGGTGCCGCTTTGTAGTTTAGATTGATGTTCCTTTGAAAAGATTAGAGCATTCAAGACCTTGGAGTCAGATAGCTGTCTACCTGTAGTTTTCCCTAACCCTACTCTTTACAAGTGGTTCTTTTTTTTTTTTTTCATTGCATGTTGAACTTTGTTGGTGAAGTAAGGGAAGGGAGATTGGTACCAGTACTTGTGGGGATGAGATGTTCCCCTCCTGACAACCTCAGAACAGAAATCCTTTGTGGACAGTGAGTAACCAGGGTCCAGCTTGCAGGAAGTAATTTGGTCTTAGCTTAGAAACCGGCCCGGCTAAAATCCTGCTCGGAGCCAATAGTTTCCGGGGTCTGAGGACAGGCTTTAACCGCACTGTTCTGACCCATTTCTTATGGTGTGTCCTAGTCTTTCTGCTATGACTGCTACCTCCCACCTGTCATCAGGGCTGTTCTTCTGCCTTTAGAACAGAAAGAAGTTCTTTCTTCCTCTCGCTGACTTGAGAAATGAATACAAAGGAAGGTTGCAGCCACTCTTCAATAGACAATAAACCTCAAGTGCTTTGTCTATAGATTTTTGAGAATCACGGGCTGCACGAACATTGTGGAATGATGCAAGACGCCACCGCGAAGGGTTTAATTCATACCTAAAATGTTGCCATTATCCTGGGTAATGATATATAATTAAGTTGCTGACTGGGTTCTCATGCTTTTCTATCAGTGATTCATAGGCTGTTGTCAGAGAGCAGCAGTGGCGGCGGTGGCGGTGGCGGTGGCGGCAACTGAACTCATTTTGTTAAAGCCCTTGTTTGAAATACCCAACAAACAGGGTTTTCTTGATCCATCGGATCATCAAGGTAATTCGTGTGTTTTTGTAAAAACCTGAGTAGATGCCAGGTTCCCGCTACACCCAGCACAGCTTTCCAGAAATATTTATGATGTTTCCATATAAGATGATTAGAGAGAGAAAGACAGTGAGACAGAAAGAGACACATAGAGAGATACAGAGAGAGAGAGAGAGAGAGAGAGAGAGAGAGAGAGAGAGAAACAGAGAGACAGAGACAGACAGAGGAGATGGAGACTGAATTCTAGACACATTTACTATTGTGTATCCCATATAGCAACATTGAAGATAGACGTAGGTTACAGAATAAAAGGTCTTATCTGTTCCAAAGATAGTATTAACATCCCAAGAGTGGGTCTCATTGTTCAGAATAGAATGAACACAAAGAGGAACTGGTTCCAGGGTGGCTGTTCTTTTTTCACAATGCCTTTGTGGGTGAATGTCCTAACAGCATGGGCCAAGGTCTGATGATAAAAAGTCGTAGAATACAAGAGTCTCTTACTGGGCTTGCAAGCCAGCTCAGCGGATTAGTAACAGTGAAGGACAAAACCTGTAAGTGGGAAGGTTGTTTTGTGAAGAGTGGTTTTGCTACCTTAGACCTCTGGTGATGGGTAAAAAGGAACCTGGGTAGATTTAAAAAAAATCACACAGACCTTCTTTATCTTTTGTTCGTATGAGACAGGGTCTTGCTGTGGCTCCCTGATTGGATGGGAAACTCCTGCTTCAGTCCTGGGATTACAGACATGTGATGCTATGTGCAGCAATCACGTGAACACTTTAAAGGTATAATTTGGCTTTTCACAATTCAATGTTGTGGCGCGCAGAAGCAAAATTTCAACAACAAGAAATGAAAGGAAAAAAAAACAGAAATTAACTCAGTTATTTTCTGAAGACATTTTCAACTTTAGAAAATTGAATGTGTATCTCACAGATGCTTTGACAGCTGTGGTCCGGAGGCTAGTCGGGCGTGTTGGGCACTAAGGCCTGACTCTGCGTTCCATAAGAGATGGACCTTTATTCATGTCAGAGACAGGCCTGTGTTCCATAGATCCTGGGTAGTTCCTTTCAGCCGTGGCTTGAGGTTTATAATGAGTAATTACGAATTTAAACTTAAAGTTCGTGATCTAACTCTCTTAGTCCAAGAGATTAAGGGATTCTGGTACGGTTGAAATTATGAGTTGTAATGGTGAACCGCAGCTTCTATGGGAAGGGACGTAACAGTAGATACTTTCTTCCTCTGCTAAGATCAGCTAGGGAAACAAGAGAAAAATGGAGATAATGATCTTGTCATCAGGACAAAACTTTCTAGAACCAGACAGGTAGGGGCAGATCCTGTTCCGGGCTTCCCAAGCGAAGTAAAAGTGTTCTAGAACGTGACCTAGTTTTCAAGAAAAAAAAAATGCTGACTTATTCCAACCTGCTGCCAGTTCTGCGAGTCACTGCATTTGAATAACTGCCTTTAGCCGAAATGCAAGTGACAGCATTCTCAGGGACAGGATATGATGCACAGGAGCCTTGCTCTGTAATCCTTTTCTCTATTAGCCTCTCGTTGCATATATCAACAAGCTTATTACTGTCACCGAGCTAATCTTCTCATCTAAGGAGTGCTCAAGTGTCACTTGTATTTTATAGAAGAATAAAGCAAGATGCAACTAAGTCAAATAATTCATGTGAGCACAACTGTTCCAGTCTGGATAGAAGTATTCCTTTGCCGGCTCATGGGTTTAGGATCACAATAAATCGGCAAGTGGGGGACAGGTTGCTGATTGACAGTGCTTGTCTGGTGTCCCTTTGACCTGTGAGAACTAGATTCAAGTTGATTCCTTGAAGCTTACAAAAACAATTTTTTTTTCAAGTTTACAGAAAGAGGCAAAAGGTTTAGACGTGTGAGCCTTTCCCATAGTTTGCAATCTGGACTGAAATCCACATTGTGGAAAAGAGCAGAAGACTCAGGCGTTTGAGTCATAATGAAAGCTTGGGACCCCATAATGATTCGGGGCTAAAAGCTCCAATCCAGAAGATTGGTTGTATATAGATTGCACAGGGTTTAAACGCTTGGTCCCTGACTTGTGTTGTCATGAGAGATGGTGGAAGCTTGGTCTAGCAGGCAGGGGTAGTTCTCTGGGGTGCCTGCTGAAGGGGACAGCCACTTCTGTTCCCAAGCTCAAACACTCTGCCTCATGACCCACCAAAATGTGACAGCAGCAGACACAAACTCTGGTCACTGTGGACTTGAACTGTCCAGCTGTCTTCTTTGAAATCTTTACGCCACTTCTGTTGCTGTCTTTTGTCCCTGTGAGGATCACCGATGAACCCGGCATAGACTCTTTCGACTTGGTCTTCCTTTGAGTGCATGTAATTCACATTTTATCTGAGTGATAAGAGGAAGTAAAAAGCAAAGAAACATGGTTGCTCTTAGGTCTGGCGGAGCTGAAAGTTTATTATATATGTGTGGGAGAGCGTAGCCAGAGGCAGGGGCATCTGGGAGGGTCCAGAGTGGACATGAGTGAGGAAGGGGAGAGGAGAAGGAAAGGGGACAGAGGGGGGATCAGGTCCAGCAGCCAGGAGGCCCAAAGGCCCAAAGAGGCTGGTAACCGAAATGGTTGGATTATATAGGAAAGAGCAACGGGAGAATTCAGGGAAGGGAGACTTCAGGCCAGCCAGGAAGCCTCTGGAACAGGGAGGGACTGGGGGATACAGGGAGATCCTGGTGGCCAGTGTCCACTTTGATATGTTAAATAGCACCTCAACCATTTGTCACAGGTTTTGAGGCCGAGCATCCCAGCCTTTTGACGGCTAATAAATAAGTAATTCAGGCCAAGGCAATCTTCTCTGTGACTACCTCCTGCTGACTTCGGAGTATCTTTGTTGGGGGAAGCTGGAATGCTGGCCAAGGCCTGGAAAAACAGGCTATTTATTCACTGACCTGGCTCTGCAGGGCCCTCTGGGTCTAGAGACCTACAGGCAGCAGTTGGAGCAGTTTGTGAGGCTGGGGCTAGGGAAATGCAGGCTGCTTTGAAGTTATCCAGGATGCAGAACTTGAGGGAACATCTGGAGCCGGCACATTGCTGGGGGTATTCTGTAGTTTGTTTGAAATCTTCCTGGACAGAAATAGACTAGGGAGAGAAGGTAAAGTGAAAGGAGTTTAGGAGAAAATTTTTATCTTGGGTGTTCATTTGAAACTTTGGGGCCCCAAAGCCTGGCAATTAGGGGACCCCCCAAAGAGCAGAGGAGAATGAGAGAGATCCCAGCCTCTGGAATAGAAGGAACTGGCAAGTGGGGGAAAAGGTTGTTGATTGACAGTAGTTATCTGGAGCCCTTTGTCCTGTGAGAAGGGGATTCAAGTCTATTCTCAGAAGCTTACGAGAAAATTTTTAAGTTGACGAAAGAGACAAAAGGTTTAGATACGTTGGTATCACTGTCTGCAATCTGTACTGAGATCCACAATGCCGAAGAGGCAGGAGTCTAGAGCCTTTGAGTAACTGGAAATCGAAGACTTAATACTTTGCTTTCTCTTTCCTGAACCCAAGTCACAATGTGGCTGTGGATGCAGTCCCCCTCCTGTTTTTCCCCCCTCCTTCTCTCCACTCCGGCAGGTCCTCTGTCTGTCTGCTAGCTTGCCTGATGCATCCCCAAGTCATGTGTAGGGCTTGTGTCACTATCAGTTGCTAGACACGCCAGAGTCTTGGTATACAGAACCCACTGGAAGAAATCAGCATAGTTCGAGGCCAGCCTGGTCTACGGAGTGAGTTCCAGGATAGCCAGGGCTACACAGAGAAACCCTGTCTCAAAAAACAAAAACAAAAAACAAACAAACAAAAAAACCAAACCAAATCAAACCAAATCAGTAGAGGCATCAGTGTTTGTTGAGTGCTGATTGAGCACATGTAGAAGCAATATCGACAGATAACTTGCAGCGACTTAAATAAACCCCAAGAGCAGTGAGAACTGACGGTTATAACCAGAAATGAAAATACACAACTTCCCCAGAGGAACATGTTGCTCTTGAAGAGAAGAAAAATAAAAACATAGTGGGGGTAAAGATTGATTTTCTTTCTATACGGAAAAACAAAAATGTATGCTTTTCACTTTTATGGTAATTCCTAATCATCTGTAGTCTATAAGCCTTTTCTCTGTCTGGGTGGCAACATTGAATTGGTATGCTGATCAGCTTTAATTTGCTGGCAGAGATCAAAACTGTATTGAAGTGGATGAATTCCAAATGTTCATTTAATTCAAGTTAGGTAGGTATGAGTTGTACAGAGAAGGCCTGGAATTTTTCTCATAGGTGTTAAAAATGACAATTCCCCAGACAGGGTGCAAAACTCTCATATGAGACAGATGGGCATTGGTGTGGGGTTGGCGGTGTGTGTGTGTGTGTGTGTGTGTGTGTGTGTGTGACAGAACCACTATGGCATGTATGTCTGGTGAGTACTGTCCAAACACCATGGCAATCTCTGCCTACACTTCAGATGCTGGGATCTATTTTCACTGGGAAAGCCCGGGCCATGCCGTGGAGCCATTGACCTGGTCACGCCAAGCCATCTGTCTTGCCCTAACCTAGCTTAAAGTTGAATGTTCAGCCAAATCGTTGGCGACTCTCAAGTTTTCCCTTTCTGAAACGGGCTCAGAGGTATATCCTGTATGGCACCTGTCAGTTCTTGGAAATCTAGTGACTCATTTCCTAAAAGGAGTTGATGTTGTTTTTCTGAACGTTGTCTTTAAAGAACAAAACACATAATGGCAAGCTAACCTCAGGTGGTGATTATATTTTTAAAAGGTTTTAAGACACACGCTAGGGATGCTGGGCAGGGTGTAAGGGGGCGGTGCAGGGGGGATTAACTGCTGTCCAAACAACACTTCTTCAGCTAAGAGCTGTAAATTCAAATTACTACAAGAAATTATTGACATTTGGCAAGATGATACAATTTAAATCAAGAATCCTTAAGAACAGGGAATCTTTCATTAACTTGTCAGCTATTTGAAGGCCAGGACCTTGTCTTGTTTGTCTCTGATTTCTTTTTCTTTTTGCTTTTTTTTTTTTTTTTTTTTTTTTTTTTTTGAAACAGAGTCTCATCGTGTAACCCTGGCTGGCCTTGGACTTGATAACTGGAGCAAGGTGGCCTCTAAGTCGCAGAAATAGGCCTGTTTGCTGGGACTAAGGTTATGCTACAGAGTGTCTGCCCACCCCACACCGCTTTTTGTGGCAGGGTCTGATGAAACTAAACATGAGATGATCTGATCCCCCTGCCTCCGGTCTCCCAATACCCCTTCCCAACCAGCCAAGAAGCCTGGTGCACCTTTGCTGAAAAGCCTTTAAAAAGGACTCTCTGTGCCTATTTAAGGAAAGTTGAGTGACTGGCAATCAGACTTTCCTCATTCTGGAGTATGACAGTCGCGGAATTTGCGGAAAACATAAGCATGCAAAAGAAAAGATTTATTGTGGGGATTTAAGTTTATAAACTAACGAGTTCACCCCTAATCTGGAAGTGAAGTCAGAAAGGTTGCAGAATTGACATCAGCCAGGAATATACAGTGTTTCAAAAACAATAAAAACAACTACCCAGCTGGGAGTCCAGCTCGGCCTTAGAGTCATTGCCCAGCAGGTCAAGGCCCTGGGTTCCGTTCCTAGCTCCCCTCTAACCCCCAAACAGAGCGACAAAGTGGGAACTGGATTTTCTGCCTGTGCTGGACTCTGAAGTTTACAAGGGAGGCAGTCGGGAGGGAGGGGTGGGTGGGTATCAAGTTGGAAGTTCAAGGATGAACCAGAGTCTTTGAAGCTCGGCTGGAAACCACAAGGAAGGACCGGAACTCCTCTCTGTCTGCCTCTAGGCCTCTCACGCTTAGGCTGGGGACACTGTGCGAGAGAAACTAGCGTCCCGTATGTCTAGGAGGTAAGAAATAAAAACAAACCGCACTTGGCCCAGGAGTCAGAGAAAGTGAATCATGAGCTCGCAGCACCGAGGTCCCAGCGGCCGCCCCACCCGAGACTCTGACGATGTGAGTCAGCAGATAGGCAGGGGCGAGCTGGACGGGCAGCCTGCCTCATTCCTGCACCAACTTCCTGAGGAATGTTTGCACCTTCTTTTCTGTTCTAAATCTTTTGAAAACTATTTCTCTCTCTCATATTAGCTCTGAATGACGCAGAGGTGGGGGGGATCAACAATCGAAGCTCTTACTTAGGCAAACATATACTACAAATATTATTATTATTATTATTATTATTAAATTAATTATTTCCTTCTAACCTTCTGTCAGGCTAGCATTCCTACACGCCTTTTAATGATGTTTAACTTCCAAATAAAGACAAACTGCCTCAAGCTAACACAACAAAACCAGCCCTCGCACACACGAAAACATCCAGAAACTCCCAGTGATCCTGTGCTAGGAGAAATAGCTGGAGCCCTGGCAGACAGAGGAGATATTCCAGACATCTGTGTCGCCTCTTTTAACTGTTATTAACAGGCACGCAGGACTTAGAGCTTAAAGCCGAGCTCCAGAGAATCTACCCAAAGCACTTTGACCCTATACCCAGCAAAGGAACTCTTGGGTGTGGTAGCCCATGCCTGTAATCCCAGCGCCTGAAATCCAGAGGAGGGTTGCTTCGAGTTAGAGGCTAGCACGGACTATACAGTGAGCTCACAAATAGTCTAAGCTACAGTGTGAGACTCTCCTAAAATACGAACAGAAAAAAAAAAATAGGAAAACGATTAGGCGAAGGGATGAAGAAATTTGCCAGGTTTGGAAGAGACGTGGTTCTTTTCAGACACCTGATTTTTATTTCGTGTGCGTTTGACTGCCTGTATGTATTTGTACCACATATTTGCTATGCTTGCTCTTGGAAGCCAGGAGAGAATATCAGATCTTCTGACATGGGAGTTAAAGGCAGTGGTGAGCTGCTGTGTGGATACTGGAAACTAAAGCCAGGTCTCCTGCAAGAGCAGAAAGAGCTCCTGACCACGGAGCCATCTCTCCACGTATGGCTATTCTATCCCAAGACTCCTTTCCCTTTCAAAGTGGGGGAGGTTTGGGGTGGTGGGGTGGGTTTGCCTAGCACGTGTAAGGCCCAGGGTTTGCTTAGCAGTACCTCACAAACAAGGCGCAAGGGGACACGTTTGCAATCCTGGCACTCAGCAGGCAGAGGCAGAGTCTGCAGTTCAAGACATTCTTGGCTGTGTAATGAGTTTGAGGTTAGCCTGGGAATCATGAGACCTGTCTCGAAAATTAGGGGATTTTTTTACTCAGGCCTAGATTTGAATAATAATAATAATAATAATAATAATAATAATAATAACAACAACAACAACAACAGAAAGTGGAGATAATATTATGTACAACCAGACATCAAGTAGCTTTTCTCCCAGAGAAGATTAATCTGTTTCACAACTAAATGTACACACCCTCTGGCCTTGCCCCACTGTTCTTTCTAAAGCTGTCTCTCTGCCATAGCATGTGGACAAGAGATGAGCTCCTTTCCTTCCTGGGCCCTGCCCAAAATGTAAGTATGTAAGTGAATCCATTTCCCCTTATTATTTACTGTTTTCCTCTGTGTGTGTATGTGTGTGTATGTGTGTGTGTGTGTGTGTGTGTGTGTGTGTTTTAAGGTTTTCATTTAAAAATTACATTCATTTCCTGACATATTTGTGTATGAGTACGGGTGTCATGTGCATGTCATAGCGTATCCGTGTGGGTCTGAGGTCAACTGGAAGGAGTTAGTTTACTCCTTTCGCCATGAGAGTCCTGGAGACTGAACGTCAAACTTAGTGGCAAACATTTTTACTCACCAAGCTGTCTTGCTAGCCCATGGTTTCTTTTTTTTCTTTTGGAATACAGGCAAACGAAGGAGGTAGGCTATGGACAGTGGTATCAGGTAACAATACCTCTACCAAGAGTTATAAAATCCTTTCATTTGGTGCTCTTTGTCCCTCCTCTAGCATTATGTACAATAATGCAGGTCTCATGCTAGTGTCTTAGTTACCATTCTATTGCTGGGAAAAGACACCGTGACCTAGACGACTCAGAAAACGAAGCGTTTGATTGAGGGTTTGCTTATGCACCCAGAGGCTGAGTCATGTGACTGTCATGGTGGAAAACACAGCAGCAGGAAAGCAGGCATGGCCCTGAAATAGTAGCTGATAGCTTACATCTTATCTGCAAGTTAGATGCAGAGGGTCTGGTGTGGGCTTTTGAAGCCTCAATGCCTACTACGCCTAGTGACACAGCTCCTTCAACAAGGCCACACCTCCTAATCCTTCCACTAACAGTTCCACCAACTAAGAATCAAATATTTAAATATATGAGCCCGTGGAGGGGCATATGCATCCAAACCATCACATTCGACCCCCTGGTCCCTACTCTAACTTCAAAAGTCCCCAGGTCTTTCACAGTCTCAAGACTGCTTGAAAGTCCAAAGTCTTTTCTGAGACTTGAGGCATTGTTGTACTTGTAACAACTTGTAAAATCAAAAAAAAAAAAAAATGACATACTTCCCAGACACATTGGCACAGAACATACATTAGGACAAAGAGGAACGGGGACACGGTGAGGAAACAGTGGACCAAGCGACATTGAAGCCAACCGGGACAAACTCCAAGTCCTGCAGCTCTCTGTATCATAGTGTAAAGGGCTGACGCGGCTCTTCTGATCACCCATACCTTCCAGCTTTGTTGACTGCAACACGTTTCTCTCTCCTGGACTGATTTCACTCCCTCTTTGTGGCTTTCCTCAGCAGGATCTCAGGGCTCTGCCATCTTTAACCTCATGGAGTCTCCAAGGCCATCTACGCTTCCCTTTCATAGCTCCAGTCAATGGTCTCTCCAGGCCTCTCTGCAGGGACGCCCCTGACATGCGCCTGGCCTCCCCAGCTTTCCTTAACCATAGAGGAAGATTCCAAAACCTTTTCAGTCCACGACCCTAAATCCAGAACCCCATGGCTGATGCTGCTGTCTTCTGTGCTTGCTTGGGATGGAACCTGGCCCTTTCCCTGGAGTTACATTTGCATAGATTTTTCTTCTTTGTTGCTCTTTAGAAACAGATGCTTTCTTAGGCCTTTTAATTTCAGGGATTGCATGATTAGCTGTGCAGGGCCCAGCCTCAAGGGCACCACTCCCTCTGTTCCCATTAGCATCCGGCCTTTCTTTAAACTTCACCATAACATTTCTCAGGGATCCTTTTATCCCCAAACTGGACACTTCATTTTTTTTTTTTTTTTTTTTTTTTAAATTCTGTTTGACCTTTTCCACTGTAGGTCTGCATAATAGCCACACCATACAGTCAATACTATGCCGTCTTGAAATCTCTGCTAACAAAATTATTCTAGAACTCTTCCACTTAGCCTCTGGCAGATTCTTAGGATAAGGGCAAAAAGTAGCCCTTATCCATTCTCCAGCAAAGTATCAGTCTACATTCTACTATTGTCTTCTAAGATCCCACTAGGATGGGCTGTTTAGCCCCATGTCTTAGTCAGGGTTTCTATTCCTGCACAAACATCATGACCAAGAAGCAAGTTGGGGAGGAAAGGGTTTATTGAGCTTACACTTCCACACAGCTGTTCATCACTAAAGGAAGTCAGGACTGGAACTCAACCAGGTCAGGAAGCAGGAGCTGATGCAGAGGCCATGGAGGGATGTTCCTTACTGGCTTGCTTCCCCTGGCTTGCTCAGCCTGCTCCCTTATAGAACCCAAGAATACCAGCCCAGAGATGGTACCACCCACAAGTGGCCCTCCTTCACTTGATCACTAATTGAGAAAATGCCCCACAGCTGGATCTCATGGAGGCACTTCCCCAACTGAAGCTCCTTTTCCTATGATAACTCTAGCCTGTGTCAAGTTGACACACAAAACTAGCCAGTACACCCCACTTAAAGAGTCCAACTGTTTTCTGAGTCCCAACTACAATGTCTTTCATATTTTCTCAACAGCGTCTGTAGCATTGTTCCAGTCACGGTATCAGCTTCTGTCTTCACCTTTCTATTGCTATGGAAAAGGCACCATGATCAAGACAACTTACAAAAGAAAAGCGATTAATTGGACTTACCAGTTTCAGAGGGTTAGAATTAGGTTGTCATTTCCCCCATTACACATTATTATTTTATTGTGTTCATTATGCATGCAGCGGTGTGTATATCATGTTTCACATGTGGCGATCAGAGGACAACTCTGAAACGTAGAGTCTTAGTGACTTTTCTAATTGTTGTGATGAAACATCAGGACCAGGACCAACACAACATATATATATACACAAAAAAACCAAAAAACCATTTAATATGAGGTTCATTGTTCCAGAAGGGTTAGTGTCTAGTGTCCATGGACATCGTGTTTGAGAACATGATAGCAGGAAGGCAGGCATTGCACTGGAGAGTAATGTCTGAGAGCTCATACCCTACCCACAAGTGCACGGCAAAAAGAGAAAGAGGGGGCTGAGGGTAGGAATGGCATGAGTCTTTGGGATCCCCCAAATCTGCCTTAAATAACATACCTCCAGCGAGGGTGTGCCTTCTAACCCTTTCCAAACAGTTCCACCAACTGGGTACCATGAATTCAAACATGGAGGTGGGGAACTCTGCGTCTAACTGCTCCACATTGGCTTTACCCTTCCTCCTTTACATAGAGCCTGGCTATTGAATTCATGGGCCCAGCCTTACTCAGCAAGTACTTTTACCATCTAAGCTACCTCACCATTTTATTTACAGATAAAATATGATTGGCTGTTCTCATTGAGGCGGAGGAGAATTAAACACATTTTCAAAAAAAAATGTTATTCAAGTAACAGGCATTTTGGGTATAGGTTGCTGACTTTTATTTCTATATTTGTCAAGGGATGAAAACTATATTCTGTGGGGGCTAGAAGAACATTTAAAGGACAGTCAGTACATTTGGTGGCATATAATTTTATCCACTTTTCTATGTCATTTCTGACTTATCTTACTAATTAACATTAGTAAGATAAATACCTAGCATAGGATTCTGTGTGCAGATGAACCATGCTGGAAACTAGAAAGCACCATAGAAACACATTTATGTTTCTTCTGTTTAGCGCAGCAACTCAGACTTGTAATCACAGCACTGAGGAGGTTGAGTTTGTAGGATACCTGAGTTCCTGGCTAGCCTGGGCTACAGAGTGACACTCCCCGCTCCCCCCCCCCCACTGCCCAAAATAAAACAAAACAAAAATCTATTCATGCCAGCTTACATCTGTCATCTTAGTATTTGGGAGGCAGAAGCAAGAGGATCAGGCTTTCAGAGTCATTGTAAATAGACAGTGGAAGCTAGCCTGAGCTACATGAGACCTTATCTCAAAAAAAAAAGAATAAAAAAAAACAACAAAACAACATTAACACCAAACTAAACCCTATCAAAATGATTTCAGCATGCAGTAACTATTCAACATCTTTAAATGTGCTTTTTAAAAAGTCTTCCCTCCTCATATAAAATTTCCTTATGATTTCTTATGATATAACTACACATATATTGGTGTTCAAGGATGAGGATTTAGTAGTTAACAAGGATTTGAACACGAGAATGAATTTGACAAGATGCTCCTGTTTGGTGACCCTGAGCCAGCCGCACGTGTAGACACTGGTCACGCACACTGTCTTCTGACCTGACCTGCCTTATCGGACTTATTTTGAATCGTTTCATAAACACTGCAGCTTGCTCTGTCCCTATCTCCATATTAGTATAGATGCCGGCGCAGATTTGCAGAGTTTAAGGGAAACAGTGTAAGTACTGTGCTCACGGGGCCTCGCAAGCGATTCACATTTGTTCTCACTTCAAGGCTATCTCGGAATGTTTGCACAGTTTCCGTCAAGGCCTTGGTCTGAAAAGAAAGCTTTCTGTAAGCAGTAACTTGCTGAAGATGGGGTCAGGCTCTGCATTCAAGTTGGTTTTATTTTTGGTTTCTTTTTTTTTTAAATCTAATAACTTCATATAGAAGGAACTAAATGTCCATGAAAGATCAGTATCAAAAGAATGCTTTAATACACCAATGAGCTAAGACTGCTGGGGTGAGATTAGAGACGCAAGGGTGGCTTGTCAGTGAGCCCAGACTCCTGGGTCAGAAAGACTTAAGGTGACCACATGTGCTTTCATAGGTGTGCTTTGCAGCCCGACTCCTTACATACACAATAAACCTGCAACCCATGGCTAAAATAGAAC
The DNA here is from genome assembly GCA_964023405.1 of Apodemus agrarius. Taxonomy (NCBI): domain Eukaryota; kingdom Metazoa; phylum Chordata; class Mammalia; order Rodentia; family Muridae; genus Apodemus; species Apodemus agrarius. Next base: position 31,995,954 of record OZ030025.1, on the reverse strand, counting down.
ATTCTATTTTTCTGGATATTTCCAAGATAGCCACTAGAAAGATTTTACTTCAAAAGCCCATTTGAAAGTTAAAATTTTTAAAAATAAAAATCAATTCATTTTAATTCAGTTATGTGTATGTATGTGTGTGTGTGTGCACATGCGTACATGTGTGTCTGTTCATAGGTGCGAGAGTCCTTGCAGAGGTCAGAGACATCTGGTCTTCTCAAGCTGGAGTTATCTTTCTAGTCCCTAAATTGTCTACTTATTTATTTACTCATTTATTTAGACAGGGCTGGATTGGAATGCTTATGTAGACCAGGCTGGCCTTGAACTCTCAGAGGTTCTGTTGCCTCTGACTCCTGAGTGCTGTAATTAAAGGGGTGCATCAACATGTCTTGCAGATTTCTAAGTTTCTGAGACAGGGTCTCACGTTCCTGGGACTGGCTTTGAACTCCCAACCTTCCTGCCTCGACCTCTTAGGTACAGGCATTGCAAGCCTGGCTCAAAATGTTACAGTTTTAAAATACATTTTCCTTATATCCACTTTGGCAAAACAAAGTATATAAAAGATAATTTTGTTTTTTGTTTTGTTTTTTTTGTTAGAAGTGTAGAATTATTTCGTCTGGAGGAAAAAGCTATTTGTCTTACAAAGGAGACCCGCCTTATATAGTGACCAGTAAAAAATAATAAAACAGTCAAGGGTCAAGTTGCTGCGAGGGGAATGGGACTACAGCTGTGAAATACTGCGGTGGCTGGCCAGAGCCCTGAGAGCCAAGGATATGATTATTTTTCTTTCTTTCTTTTTTTTTTAAATTGAATATATTCTTCATTTACATTTCAAATGTTATACCCTTTCCCCATTTCCCTGCTCCCCGAAAACCCCCAACCCATCCTCCCACCCCTGCCTCTAAGAATATGCCCCTCCACCCAACCCCCCATTCCTCCCCCCCAACCCTGCCACCTCCCCGCCCCTCGATTTCCCCACGCTGAGGCATCTATCAAGCCTTCATAGGACCAAGGACCTCTCCTCCCGCTGATGCCCGACAAGGCATTCCTCTGCCACATTTTTGGCTGGAACCATGTGTCCCCCTTGGTTGATGACTTAGTCCCTGGGAGCCTTGGGGAGTCTGGTCCTGGGGCATCTGGTTGGCCGACATCGACGTTCTTTCTATGGGGCTGCAAACCCCTTCTTAATTGCATTGTATGTTGGGTCTTGAATGACTAGGTGAACAGCATCGTGGGGGGTTTACCCTAGTCGATTTGTTTTTGTGTTCATTTCTCCTTTTAAAAATGGAACTATGGGAGAATTTCTGTGTATATGATCTTCAAACAGTAAAAGACATGTTTCTGTATAAGACACCGCAATCAAGCAACCCCTAACGCCGTCCTCAGGACTAAATCATGCGCTATTTTTTAGCATCACAGTTTTGAAATGGAAACGGGCCGGGAGAACTGGTTGTTTTACCCGAGGCCATGAGGCTAATATAGAGGTGCTGTCACAGAATTTAGATCCAGATCTGTCTGACAATGAGAGCAATGTCGTTTCCAGGGCAGCCTTGTACAAACAAGTCCGTTTTGTCTTGAGTCTTTGTTTTGCTCGTTGCTGCTGTAATCTTTTTATTTCCTGTTATGGCTGAATGGTTTGTTATGAAGTTTTCCATATACCATCTACCTAAGATTTCATTCTCCTGGGTTAAGCGGGGTTGGGGTGGAGGCGTGAGGGGCTGCACTGATACTGGTTTATAAAAGAGGACATTTTATGAGCAGCGCTGCACACTCTACTGACGTGTGTATGCGCATACATGCCGGTGTGCGTGTGTGCAATTTGCCAAGTGGGTGTTTCAGAGGTTACAGAGCAATCTGTGGAAGTAATTTCTCTCCTTCTATCATGTGGGTACTGGGGATGAAACTAAGGTTTTCAGGCTTCCCAGCAGGTACTTTTATCCACTGATCTATATTCTTTAAAATATATAAATCATCCTTAAAATAGTATATTCAAATTGGCCACAGCAGCATGTGTGCATGTAATTCTAGAACTTAAGAGACTGAGGAGAATGGATAGTAGATTTGAGGCTAACCTGGGCTACATGATGAGACCTTGTCTCTAAATAAATAAATGAAGCCAGGCATGGTGGGACATGTCTCTAATCTCAGCAGTTGGAGGATTACCACAAATTCAAGGGCAGCCTGGTCTACACAGTGAGTCCTACGTCAATCAGTGAGGGTTATGCCATGAGACATTTTCAATAACAAAAACAAAAAGTAAATCCTATTTTACTCTTACAGTAATGTGAGGAAAAAAACTATCTTTCCCATAATCTTTTACTTTTTTGACTATTATATTGTATTCATATGTAATTGATCAAAATTATATGTGGATTTCTGCATTTCGACCTGATTGGATGTGGCTGCTGAAGAGAGATTAGTTTTACTTCTACAATGCCAAAGCAGAAATTTAAAAAAAAAATTAAATGACAATAACAACTTTACTGTTTTAGTGCTAAGGATGAACTCCACCCTGCTGCTGAGATACAAAAATTGAGAATTTAAGAGCATGGCTGGCTTTGTTACCTGTGGGTTCTTTGTGATCTGGCCTTCATTAGGCACCGGATAATGTGCGTGATCACGGCATTTGGAGTTAAATTAGATGCTGCGCACAACAGTAATGTCAGCGTGGATTTGGAGCTGGGAGACAGGAGGCTATAGGTCATTTAACATAATGTTAATGAGAAGAAGCTTCTGTTTTAAGTGGCAGAACCAGGGAAAGGATGACGCTCTTTAAACTTGGCCTTTGGCAGGATTCTAGTGTACCAGCACGCCATGTGGCAAGTGTTGGCATGATGAGATTAGTTTATGGAACAGTACTTGCAAAATGCTTTTCTCTTCTCTTCTCTTCTCTTCTCTTCTCTTCTCTTCTCTTCTCTTCTCTTCTCTTCTCTTCTCTTCTCTTCTTTTCCTTTCTTTTCTTTTTCTTCTTTCATTCTTTCTCTCCTCCTTGTTTTTGTTAAATTGTATTTATTTTATTGAAAATAGATTTTTCTTTCATACAATACATCCCCACCACAGTTAACTCTACCTTTGTTCTTCCCAGATTCCCTACACACACACACACACACACACACACACACACACACACACACACCTCCCCTCTCCCCTAGATACACTTCTCTGTCTCCTTTCAGAAAAGAGCAGGCCTCCAAGAGACAACGATCAAACAGGACAAACAGGATACACTAAGACAAGGCTGGAGAAGGCAACCCAATAGGAAGGAAGGAGTCCCAAGCATAGGCCAGAGTCAGAGGCATACCTGCTCCCAGTGTAAGGAGCCCCATAAGGAGAACAAGCAAACAGCCACAACATACATGCAGATATAAGATATTCAGACTATCAAACATCTTCTCTTCACTCACATGGTTTAGGAAAGGGATTTAGATGAAGGAGAATTTGTACCTAGAAAATATTTTGCTCTATTTTCTGAAATTTCTGACTCTTGAAAATACTTTGTGATTGCTACTATACTTGGGAAGAAAATATTACTGAGTTTTTAATTCTCCAGATGAACAATTGTAGTATATGTGCATTCATCGTGAGGGAGGATTACTCTACACATGGCATCCAAAGTGGGTTCACCTTCACCAGTGCCAACATCACCATGGGCTTATAAGCAACAGCAATGGCCAGGAAGCTGAAGATACTGAATGTTTGCCTGTTGAAGAGTGGTTTTCTTTTTTCTTTTTCTTTTTTTTAAGATAAAAATCCAATCTATTTACTATTTATTCAACCTACCATCAGCATTTCTCTGGTCATCTAAAAATATCCTAAATAAATTCATTTTCACTTAAGATAACATTTAAAGACACCAAATATGTGAAATGAAATACACCAAACCTTGTTTTCAGATGCTGGCCGAGTTCACTTTCTGGTGGATGCTCTGTCTCTTCTCTTCTGCATTCATCTTTGGAAGATGAGCCATGGTTTCTATAATAAGATAATACCCACAAGAAGAAGCATCGTTTCATAGATTCTGAGAGTAGGCTGATTCACTGACATGGAAAGAAAATGGAGATGGGGACAGGTATTTTGCTTTCGTAGCTCAGACAAGCAGGAGGCAGGTTGGAATTCTTAGTCTCATGTCCATTAATAGGTCTCCACCACCATGTTCTGTTACATTATGTGCTGAGTTCCTCATACCCTGGCTCATTTTTGAGCTAGCTAGCTTTCTTTTTATTTCTTTGCATGTTTCTTTGTTTGTTTCTTTGTTTTTCTTTCTTTCTCTTTCTCTCCTTTCCTCCCTTCCTTCCTCCCTCCTTCTCCCTTTCTTCCTTCCTTCCTTCCTTTCTTTCTTCCTTCCTTCCCTCCTTCCTTTCTTTCTTCCTTCCTTCCCTCCTTCTCCCTCTCCCTCCTTCCCTCCCTCCCCTCTCCCTCTCCTTCCCTCCCTCCCTCTTTTCTCTCTCTTCTTTCTTCCTTCCTTCCTTCCTTCCTTCCTTCCTTCCTTCCTTTCTTTCTTTCTTTCTTTCTTTCTTCCTCATCCCTGATTCTTATTGGAACATACACTGATAGTTTAAACATGAACACACATTATTGAAACAATTCTCAACCATTTAGAACTTTTTCCCAAGCAAGTCGAGTCAGCTGAATTTAGAAATGCAAACATTCATCAGGACCTGTGAACGTCTCCGTATTTCAGCGGCCCATCGAAATCACAGGTTTGGTAGAGCACGGGTGACAGGCAGGTCAGGTGAGGTCAGATGTGGTGCATTAGCAAAGACCGCCATAGTCCTTTGTCTCCAAGTTTAACCTTGCTGGAGAGATGGCTCAGTGGTTAAGAGCACCAACTGCTCTTCCAGAGGTCCTGAGTTCAAATCCCAGCAACCCATGGTGGCTCACAATCATCCATAATGAGATCGGATGCCCTCTTCTGGTGTCTGAAGACAGCTACAGTGTACTTATACATATAATAATAAGTCTTTAAAAAATGACATTAAGGCCCCAAATTAGATTCTATACTATACTTAGGCAAAGAAAACAAAATGCTTTTAGGTTTTCTTTTAATTTATAGACACCTTCCACTGCCTTGCAGGTTTTCAGGAAAGAGCTGTTTGTCATACCTGTGGTCTATTAAGCAACAATTAATTAACGGGGGTTGGGGGGACACAAACAACTTTTGGTTAAGTCATGACGGCACTGGTTATTTTTGTCTGCCCAAACTTTCATCCTGGTGAGTTTCCTCATTAGTCAAGTATTCTCATTAGCCTGGTATGTATTACACTGTCTTCAGGCCCCTCCTGGTGGGCGTTCACAGATGATGTAATTTCTCTGCTAAAGTAACATGCTGTGTCTGGGAAATACACAGCGGCCTCTTTTTTTTTTTTTTTTTTTTTTTTTTTTAGCAAGCTTTCTTTTTCTAGGAAGTTTCAGAAAGTACTGCAGAGTCTTCACCTGGGTCACAGCGTGGTACCTCAATCCCTTTTAACAAAAGAAGCCACACTGGGGATGTTTCCTCTGCAACTCATTCTTTTTTTTTTTTTTTTTTTTTCCCCTGAGACAGGGTTTTTTTGTGTAGTCCTGGCTGTCCTGAAACTCACTCTGTAGACCAGGCTGGCCTTGAATTCAGAAATCTGCCTGCCTCTGCCTCCCAAGTGCTGGGATTACAGGCGTGCGCCACCACGCCCGGTTCCTGCAGCTCATTCTTGTGTTTGATGGTACAGTAATTTAAAGAATCTAGTGTAGACCAAGAATTACTTCAAAGTTGTTATCATATTTTATCTGGATCTGTGTATCTATGTGTGCACACACACAGGCTTTTGCATACTCCAACATACACATGGAGATCAAAACACAACTTGGGGGAGCCTATTGTCTCATTCTGCCATGTGGGTCTCTGGGATCAATCTCAGGAAGTCAGCGGAGGCAGCAGATGCCCTGCTTTTTAAGTTACCTCACCAGCCCAGGGGCTGCTTTTAACATCCTGCAATTCAGTGATGAGTTGACAGTCCTAACCATTCTAGAGGGAATTTGTATCATCGAATGCAAAATTATTTGATAAGTGGTTACTCTTTAAGCTTTATCTAGAAAGTTATTTTTCTTTTTGTTTTGGCATTATAAAAGAAGTAGGGCAGTCTTATTACTCATAAGCTCACGGGCACACAGGTGTCCATGTGCACTCATGTGTGAGTGTACACACACACACACACACACACACACACACACACCACTTGCTTGTGTTTTTAGACATGGTTAAATAAATACCTCCCATGCTTCAGGCACTGTACCTGGTGTTGGACAGTCATACATGCTAAGTCTGTTCCCAGGAGACCCTCACTATTTAGTTGAGGAGAGGACCTTTCTCAAATCCATGGTAAAGTGTTCACTGAATGCTACAAAAGAGGGGAGGGCAGGGTGCTGTATGAAATGGGAGGCCATGGTAGCAAGGACTCACAGAAGGAGTAATATTGCTGCAAGACTCCAAGCCTGAACCACACCATCAGAGAGAAGCCTGCGGGTGGTGTACATTTCAATTGGTAGAATGCTTGCCTCGGATGCCTGAACCCAGTCCCCAGCACAGAGTAAATCAGGTCTAGGGGTAGATACCTGGTATCCTAGTACTCAAGAGTGGAGGCAGAAGAATCAAAGATTCAGGGTTGTCTTATGTTCATTAAGAATCTGAGGCTAACCTGAGCTACTTGAGATGCTGTTGAAGAAGAAGAAAAAGAAGAAGAAGAAGAAGAAGAAGAAGAAGAAGAAGAAGAGGAGGAGGAGGAGGAGGAGGAGGAGGAGGAGGAGGAGGAGGAGGAGGAGGAGGAGGAGGAAAAGAGGAGGAGGAAGAGGAGGAGGAAAAGAGGAGGAGGAAGAGGAGGAGGAAGAGGAGGAGGAAGAGGAGGAAGAGGAGGAGGTAGAGGAGGAGGAGGAAGAGGAGGAAGAAGAAGAGAAAGAGGAAGAGAAGAGGAGGAGGAGGAGGAGAGGGAGGAGGAGAAAGAGGAGGAGGAAGAGGAGGAAGAGGAGGAAGAGGAAGAAGAAGAAGAACAACACAGAACAACAATAACATCAACACAAAAGAACAACAAAACCCATGTCCAATAACAACGGAGGACTCTCAGCTCTGTAATAAGCAACTCTAAGAGAATTCCAAATGCCTCAAAATGCTACAGGCATGTGAGGAAAATGTGGCAGTTTGCCCAAAGGAGATTGAAAGCTGGATGAGAAAGCCTTACATGATGCGCGTATGGTGTCGAAGTCTGGACTGAGTCTGCGGGAGATTGGAGAATTAGCATTTGTGAGCAAGTTTGCTCCTTTGGCCTTGGAATATCAGTTTGGAAACTGCTTGTACAATTGGGAACAATGATCTTGTACACTGGGGTTTGCGATGGAATGCAGGGGGGGCTGCCTTCCTCCACTGTGTGTCTGGCAATGCTTGCCTATTCCCCTTAGCATGGCTATTCTGCAGCGCTCGTCATGGGATTTTGATATAAAGAAACCTCTCCTGGTGAAGGGTAGCACAGACACAGAGGGAGAGCCGAGCCTGGGAGCTGACACGGAGAGTATACCCTTCTAAACTTTCTCAAAAGCAAACTTTAATTTCCATACCCCATTTAAATTGGAACAGTAGATGATAGTTGCTAAAAATGTATTGTGATAACCAAAATTGCCAAGGAAGTAGGTTTTAAGAATTCTCATCATTCACCACAAACTGTGACATGAGTATAAAATAATGCATATATTATATGCATTATGCATATGTTGTATGCATTATGCATACTTTATATGCATTATGCATACTTTATATGCATTATGCATACATTATGTGCATAATGTTAGCTTGATTTAACCACCCACTACTGCATATGTATAGATATAACACATATACAACATACACATATAAAACATACATATATAACACACATATATTACATACATACATACATACATACACACATAATAAGATGACATGTACAAAGATTACATACATTTTTAACCAAGAAATGAAGACCAACCTGTCAAAACTATAAATGGAAAATAAGTTGAACTTTTGTCAAATTTTTTCATAATGTTACTAAGCCTGTCTATCTTTCTATTCTCTTTCTATAAATGATTTTCTCCTCATGTGCAGCTTAAAAGAATTATACAACCTTTTCTCCCTTTAAAAACAATCCTGGAAAAAATATGGCTAGATTTGTTACATTGGTGATTTTTAAAATTAATTAGCTATTTAAAAAAAAAATTAACAGTCATAGCTGTGAATAACATATCCGCAAAGTAAATCCACTCACTGTAGCTGGAAATCTGACAGTTCTGACGGCTGGAATTACTTGGGAGTGGCCAGTCCAGTGTGTCACGTTGTAGATAACCTCACTATTTCCCTTAAAATCTGCTCCACCCAAGATGCCAAAATGCCTCTAATATGTTCAAATGAAGCCTGCTTTTGTAATGATTGCTAAAATCAGAGAATGACGGCACATTGCAAAATTCACGGGGACTGTCTGGTTCTCAGTGAGATGAGTCGTTTGTGGGGAACAGCAAAAGGCAGACATCACCCCGTGCTTCCATTAGCAAGAGTTATCAGGAATTCTGGGGATCGGCTGTCGATTCTCGTGGGGATCTAATTGCTTTAGATCCAGAAATATTTCCCCTTGTTTCTCCATACTCAGAATTTGCAGGTGACTGTGGTATCAGATCCAAATGTCTCCCTGGAGCATAAAGTGTTTTTATATGAAATACTAACACCAAAAATAGAGAAACTTTTTTTTTTTTTTGGCTCTTAACTGCTGAAAATTATAACATTTGAGGAGGGAAGAGTGAATTAAATTGCTATGTTAGCTAAACTTTCCCTGTGCCCTAGGAATGTGTTATATTTACCCTGCAAGAAGTCTGTGTTGACGCTTATTCAAATGAATTTAGAACACCATATTGCTTTTCTCATCCTTTATATCACTTTGCATCAAATATTTCTAATTTATTCAAGAGAAATATTTCCTATAGTAATTAGGGTGCTTATTCTGTTCTGCCAGTGGAAACCTCTTTTTCTGTTGGTTGCTGCCTGACAGGGTCTCCACTCGGCTGTCCTCAGCTTGTGTTCCTTGTGACTCAGTTTCCCAAGTGCTGGGATTGTAGGTGTGAGCCAGCAAGCCCTGCTACTGACAGTTGTTCAAAATGTTTCCTTTAAACATCTCCCCCCTCCTTTTAAAGCTCCTTCCCTCCCTCCTTCCCTCCCTCCTTCCCTCCCTCCTTCCCTCCTTCCTTCCCTCCCTCCTTCTGCAGCTTGGGAACCAGATCCACCATGATCCTCTGCATGGTAAGCAAGCACACTGTCTTTGGCTGTACCACCCGCTCTCCTTCTGAATCTCACTAAGTTGTTCAGAATGTCAATGAATTTACTCTATAGTGAAAGAAAACTTTGAACTCCGTGATCCTCCCGTCTCAGCACCCTATGTAGCTGGTATTTAATTTCCTATATCTCAGTCATAAGGAGACTGTGGTGGGAAATTTGCTTACCGTCACCCCTTTGGACCTAATTACTCTCTCCTTTTTTTTTTTTTTAATTTCATAATTAGGGTACATTCCTCTGTCTCCATTGAATAAACACTTGCAAAATTGTCAACAGAGATTTCCAGTAAGTCTTAGCGATACTGCCTACCCGTAAATTCTACCTTTAATGGGTACACATCTCTGTGGAAATGGTAACAGAAGCCTAAGAGACAATCACATTGGGAATTGGACATTCGTAGGCATAGTTTGAAATCATTAGTTCAAGAGGTTGGCAGATGAAGAATAAGTTTCCTACAGAAAGTCTCGATGCCTTACACTAATTGTACAGTCTCTAAAATTTTCAATATTCAGGGAGCACATTTCCCCCATGAAGGTATATATGTCCATAGCTTGGCATGAAGGTTAAATTGGGAAGTGAAGAAATGAATCGGCCAAAATAGTTTGTACCGAAGTCAAACAACATCTATTTCGCTCAGATTGTCAGTCAAATGATGCTGCAGGCAAAAAGTCCCGCCTTCCTATCTTCTGCCTAGCAGCTCCATGGGAATGAAGTTTGGACTGCATAGGAAACCAGCACGAGGTGTAAAGAGCCAAAGGTCTGCGTATTGCGTGATTCATCTTCTCTGGGTAAATCCAGCCCAGTTGTGAGCGTGTCTGGAGGCACGTATGACCTGCAGTCCCTAGAGGCTCGACTCGTTGCAGACAGAGCTGACTCAGGGAAGCACGGGAGTGGGGCTCAGATGGGTTGTAGCACATTTGTTTTTACACACTCTCAGGGCTATTATAGTGTGTTATTAAGGAAATTAACAGGCACAATAAAACAAAGAAATAAATGGTCAGAATGCCAGCAACTTACATGCTCATTGTCAGTATTTCAAACAGAATCAAAACGCTGTTTCATGAAAACATTCTTCAGCGTTTTTATTGGATTTGGTTCTGACATAAACCAATCTTTGATGCTTATTAAAACTTAATTTAAGCTATTTTAAAAGCCAGCTTTTTAATGAAAAACATTTCTTTTAAATAATTTTATGCAAAAAAAAGTCTGTGATTTAAAATAGAGACCATGTTGCATGTTAGTTTGTCTAGGAACTAGAGGAATTAATCTTTGGGGTATTTTGTACATAGAAAACTATGACATGTCCAACATATGATAAGCTGTAACTTTGTTTCAACAAAGGATTAGAACATGTCTATATGTTTGGTATCCTGTACAACTGAGAGAATGCTAGATTTGCTATCGCCTGCTTCAGTGAAGGATCACTCAGAGTCATTTTGGTATCCCACCCCCATTCTCAGGTTAAAAAAATAAAAATCTATTATGTGGTACCTCGTGTAGCTGTTTGCTTTCTGGCTGTCTTTAATTAACTCACCAGGAAGTCATACTATTGAATGCTGATAACAGCTTGGCTATTTTGTTTTATTTTTTATTTTTTTATTTTTTCTTAGTTGGAGGTCAGTGTTGAGAGGGCTATAAAGCCTCGGGTTCATTTGTCTCTCCTGAATATCTTAAACACTCTTTTCTCCTCATGTCAGCATTTGCAGAGATGCACGCTGAAAGTTGAGTCGTCTCCCTTTTACAGTCTTAAAATCCTGAACGTTTCCAGGGCCAGTGATGTTGCTAGCATTGGCTAACTGGGTCGCTTGGCATTGGCTATCTAGACAGAAGTTCCGAGGTACGAAATACCCTCTTCAAGTTCAGTTTCATCTCTTCCCTTCCTGTGGAAGTTCCTGAAATTACACTTTGTTTTCTCTTATGTGGTTTCCTGGGTGACCCTCTCCCACGTGTCACGTTCTCTTTATCCGCAGAGAACCAATTTACTTTGACTCTTACTTTCTCTCCTTTATTTTTACCCTTTAATAATGGATGTCCTTCTACTGTGGAAAAAGATTGTGGAAAAAAAATTATGTCTTAAAAAAAAAAAAAAAAAAAACGAATCTCAAGTCCTCCCTGCTGTGACTATTTCTGTATTAGCAGTTTCTTCATCCTTCATGTCTGAATCTCATTCTTTCCTATGGTCTGTCACATCCGTTCTGGTTTTTCTAATTTAAGTCAGAACGTTGGATTTCAAGTCACATTATTTTCTTAATATCTTTATTGTTTCGAAATATAAACTTACTTTTTTTTATACAGTTTGCGAGCATAAACTTTCTCTTTTTTTCTGATTAGCATGGGGGCGGGGCGGGGGAGGGGTGGAGAAGGGTGAGTGGGTGCGTGTTTGTGTTTTCTCTACGTACATTCTTTCATTCCCGGCTCTGTTTGGTTAGCTTTGTATGGGATCTCATCTTCATCACTGTGGGAGTTAAACGGTCGGCCCCTCCCTTTACCTTACCAAGTGGAGCTTCGCAATGTGACCTTACCCAGACGCGATACCTTTATAAATGTAGTTCGGTTGTAATCCCAAATGCTTCCACAATTTCTTGACTTCTTGGGGTGCAGATGCCAAATTTTCAGAAGAAAGGTAAAGCCTTTCCTGCTCCAGCAACAACATAACACCACCAAAGGCAACTTAGAGGGAATTCTTTTGACTCGCGGTTCCACAGATAACAGACCACCGAGATAGGACAGAGGCAGGGTAACAAGCAGCAAGACTAGCAGGAGGAGCAGGGAGCTGTAAAGTCACATTCTTAACCATACGTTGGAAGCCCGCCTCTGGGATTCTATTTCCCCAAAGGATAGTTTGGAAAGCTGTGCCACCTCTCCAAACAGCACCACTAGAGCCCTTTGCTTGAGAGTGGCTCCCGTAGGCTCATGAGTTTTACCGTTTGGTTCCCAGTAACGGCCTGTTTCGGAAGGCTGAGGAGGAGGTCTGGCATTCTTGGAGGAGGGATATCACTATGGGTGCGCTTTGAGGATTCAAAAGCCCACCCCAGGCCTAGACTTGTGGATAGGAACGTAAGCTCACAGCTGCTGTTCCAGTGCCATGTCTGCTTACCTGCTACCAGGCTTTCTGGACTCAGAAACTGAAAACATGCTCTCAGTTAAATACTGTCTTTTATAACTTGCCTTGGTCATGGTGTCTCTTCACAGCAACTGAACAGTAACTAAGAGTAAGTAAGTAAGTAACCCGTGAGAAACCATTGCTTAAATACGGGAGCCTATGGGAGACATTTCTCTTTCAAGCCACCACAACGAGTAATAAAATTTAGAATGTCTTTGGCTAGCCAAGGAGGTGACTCAAAAGAAAGGTGCTTGCTGATACACTGGAGGTCAGTTCTGAGAGGGCTATAAAAACTTGGATTCATTTGTCTCTCCGGAATATCTTAAACACTCTTTTCTTCTCATGTCAACATTTGCAGAGATGCTGAAAGTCAAATCATCTCCCTTTTACATTCCTAAAATCCTGAACATTTCCAGGGCCAGTGATGTTGCTAGCACACACACACACACACACACACACACACATTGTGACTCCTGCTAAATGAACAGATTTTAGCTGCCCTTGTCATAAATCAATAAAATAAAAAAAACCAAAACCATGCTGGGTGAAAAGATGGCTCAGTGGAAAAGAGCACTGACTTGTTTTTTTTTCCCACACGACCTGGGGCTCAATTCTCATCATCCCATGGAAGCCCACAACTGTCTGTAACTCCAGTCCCAGGTGGAGTCAGAAGCCCTCTTCTGGCCTCCACCGACATTGCATGCACGCAGTGCACAAAACGACCATGGAGACAAAACACCCACCCATACGAAGGGAAGCAGCAGCAGTTGCTGGAAGCACCAGTTGCAAAGCGGAACGGCCAACCCCGGACCCTTGTGGCAAGCGGTTGGAAAAGAACGTCAAGCAGCGCGGAAGATTCCAACAAGGGCCGATGCTCTGCAGTTCATCCGAGAGCAGCACTCTACCAAGATCCCGCGGATAACACAACCAGACAAGGCTGAGAGGCAGCTGCGGGTCCTGTACCTTGTACTTGACGACTTCGATCTGAGCGAGCTTATCCCGATAACATGAAGGCGTTTACAACGCAACACTAACCAAACCCTCTTTCTCCCGGAGAACCGGCACAGCGCGGTGAGCCACCGCCCTCTCTGAGAAGGAGCGGAGCGAGGTGGATGAAGACAGCTTCCTGTGCATGTTGCGTGCCTTCGAGGACACATTCGAGACGACTCCGGCTGATTGAGACTAGAACAGAAACTTTGTTAACTCTTTTTTACCAAGGAGAAAGCGGACCGTTACCAACAGTCAGAACACAGGAGCTCCTCTAGAGTGCTAGGAAACTTACCGTCATCCCAAAACCGAGTTCCACGTGTGTGCAGTCAGCTTGGAAACTCATTTGAACTAGGCTATCTGGTTTTATTTTTAAAATTTAGAAGTTAAAATACAAAACACTTTGCACCGTAAGTCGACAAACAGACTCAAAAGGCAACAATAGAGATATAATAAAGGGGGAGAAAGCCTGCCGGAATGGATGTAATAATTTGCTTTACCATCATAACCGTTTTAATATCTGTATATTTTTCAATGTACCATCTATCTCTATATATCGCATAATGTGTTGTGCCTTGAAAATATACACTTTAAAATTTACTTTTCTTTTTATACATGTGCATTATTGTTAAAAAAAACTTTGTTTCTTTTTAAGATTTATTTTTATGCCTACGTATATGTGTATATTACACATGTGTAAAGGTGTCCTTGTCCTTTGGAGCTGGAGTTACAGAGGATTGTGTGTTGTCTGTTTTGGGTGCAGGAATCCAAATTTGGGTCCTCTGGAAGAAGAGCAAAGCTCGCTTACTCACTGAGCTATCTCTCAGGCTCCAACAATTCAGTTTTAAAGCAACTTACACAGCATGATTTCTTTTGTTCTCCCATTCCCATTTGTCTTTTTTTCTTCTTCATGACTTATTTATTTTATGTGAGTTGATGTATTGCCTGCTCGTGTGCCTGTGTGAGAGTGTTGGATTTCCTGAAGCTGGAGATACAGACAGTTGTGAGCTGCTATGTGGGTGCTGGGAATTGAACCTGGGTCCTCTGGAAGAACAGCCAGTGCTCTTAACCACTGGGGCCATCTCTCCAGGCCTCCCGCCCCTAATTTTTCTTCATTTGAGGAAAGCCACTTTTTATTCTTTTGGGCTGATTATTTATTGCCTTCCATGTCTATAAATTAGGCAATTAGAGTGTTCCCTCCTCTTATATCTACCTCTGCCTCTGTCTCCTGGATTTAGGTCTTGAGATTGTAGTTTACATGTTAGCTTTCTTTAATTACATGCTACTCTTTTTTGACTTAATATGTGTTAGACCACTGTCTACAGGGCAGTGACAGTTAAAAGTGCTGTCTCTAACTTCCTCTAATAATTCATAACTGCCATATTGCATGTTTACTAGGTTTTCCCTATCCTCTTAGTCCTAATCTAAGCCAAGGGTCTGCCCGTGCCGGAAAATGCCAGGGCTCATCGACTCTGTGTATCTCTTCCAGGTCATAGTTTATCTTTGGAGACAGTCAGGACAGGAACTGAAGCAGGGCAGGAACTGATGCAGAGGCCATGGAGGGGTGCTGCTTACTGGCTTGCTTCACATGGCTTGCTCAGCCTGTTTGCTTATAGAATCCGGGACCACCAGCTCAGGGATATAGCACCTCCTACAATGGGCGGGGCAGGGCGGGGCGGGGGTGGGGCCCTCCCCTCTGATCACTAATGGGGAAAATGCCTTACAGCTGGATCTGATGGAGGCATTTCCTCAACTGAGGCTTCTTTCTCTGTGATACTCTAGCTTGTGTCAAGTTGACACATAAAACCAGCAGTGGAAGCAACAAGTTATCCTCTGATTCCAACCCCCCCCCCACCAGGTATACCATGGCATTTGTGCATTCGTGGTACACACACACACACACACACACACACACACAATTGTGACTCCTGCTAAATGAACAGATTTTAGCTGCTCTTGTCATAAATCAATAATAATAATAATAAAAAAACCCTCCACATTGTTGCACAGCCTTCTGACCTGCGTGCTGAGGACCAGCTGAGTCCTCTTGCTTGAGTGGTAAGCAGTTGAGGGACTGAGCCATCTTCCCAGCACCTTGAGATACTTCTCCCCGAGACTTGTTTTTATACCCAAGATAAAGTTTATCCCTGCAAGTTTCTCTTTATCTGTGTCCTGTTCCCTTTATGTTAACATTTGGTCTTTTGCTGTGTATTGTAATGCTAAACACTGGCCCTCAAGGGTTGTCCCCAAGGAGAAGAGAATCTGCACGTAGACCCAAGTGACCCGAGTAACCTTGCCCTCCACATTATCCCTGATTGGTGAATAAAGATGCCTGTCGCCTATAGCTGGACAGAACTGATATAGGCGGGGCTTGGAGTTCCCAGGCTTGGGGTCTGAGGAGACCGTGACAGAGGAAGAAGGAGGGGAGGAAGAGGAGAGAAGGAAGATGTCCTGGCCATAGAGTCATAGAATCATGGCCATGAGGAGTTCAAATGGAACATGGAAAATTATAATCTGGGGTTATTAATGGGGAAATGGATTCTAATAGCTTAGAGGGTAAGTATCTACTCAGCTCTAGTGATGATTAAGGCTTATTATAATAAAAGTTGGGTGTCTTTTATCTGAGAACTAAATGATCAAAGGAAGGGTAGAAGCCCCTGATTGAGATTAAATAATTTCTTTCTTTCTTTCTTTCTTTCTTTCTTTCTTTCTTTCTTTTTTTTTGGTTTTTCGAGACAGGGTTTCTCTGTGTGGTCCTGGCTGTCCTGGAACTCACTCTGTAGACCAGGCTAGCCTCGAACTCAGAAATCTGCCTGCCTCTGCCTCCCAAGTGCTGGGATTAAAGGCGTGCGCCACCACCGCCCTGCTTAATTTTTTTTATTATAGTTTTAATGGAGGCTTGGAAGTGAGAAAAACTGGAGTCTATGGCCATCAACCCCCATCCAAATGGTGATTCTGTATTTTTAAGCTGGATGTTGGATCCATTACCCAATGATTCTTTCCATTTCTGTTACATTGCTCACTTTATATCCTATAGTCAAGGGATTTCCGCAACTTCTCTTCTATTACACTCCTAAGAAAGGAAGTGCTTATTCTTTTGTTTTGTCTTATTTGTTTTCTCTCCCTGGGGAATTGGCTGAGAAGTAGCTTAGCTGATAGAATGCTTGTCTAATATCCCCGGGTTCAATTCCTAACACCATATAAACCAGGCATGGTGGCACAGGCCGATAAGCCTAGCACTCAGGAGCTGGTAGCAGGATAGTTCAGAGCTCAAATGCAACCTCTTCTACATAGGGAGTTGGGGACAGCTTGAGATACAGGTGACCCTGTCTCAGACAAAACAAAATAAAAAAGGATGAGAGATGATGTAGAAAAAGAGGCCTAACTAGAGGCTGGAGAGATGGCTCAGCAGTTAGGAGCACGGACTGCTCTTCTGGAGATCCCGAGTTCGAATCCCAGCAACCACATGGTGGCTCACAACCATCCGTAATGAGATCTGATGCCCTCTTCTGGGGTGTCTGAAGACAGCTACAGTGTACTCACATATAATAAATAAATAAATCTTACAAAAAAAATTAAAAGAAACCTAACTAAAAAAGTCAATATAATAATGTCTATTCCTTTAAGAGGTTACATTGTTACATCACTTTGAATATCTATTGGCATCTACGCAATCTCTTTGTTACTTGATTCTGGGATGCCTACTACATTGTAATACTCTCAAATACCATCACTTTGAAGAGATCATTATTAAAAAGGTAAATATCTAGTCATAGTTAGACTATTTTAGTAGATTTATTTCCTCAGGTCACAACTTGACTGTTGTCACCGCGAAGCAGAGAAACCACGGTGTGATCTACAGAAGATGCTGTTATCAGTCATGGCTCAGAAATAATCAGAACAGTTCAGCCGAAGTCTGTAGCCCTGTGGGCCTTGTTTCACTACTCACATTCCCTGATAGGAAGAGTGGAGAGAGGGATACTCTCTCTATCCAACAACCTCTCCCTTCCCAGATACGCATGGTTTTATATTCGAAAATATATAAGAGATAGAGCTTTGACTTGTGGTCAACTACATCTAGAATCAACTAGAATCCAAGCAGATGGGGACTCCACTGAAGGATTTTCTAGATTATTTGAAGAAGGAAACCCACCCTACATCTAGGAGACATTGTCTGGCAGCAGCTTGTATAAAAGGATGGGGAAGAAGGAAGCTTCGTCTTCGTGCACGCACTCTCACTGGTAAGTCTGTCTGTCCTGTTGGTGCGGCAGCTATTAAATTCAGTTTCTTCAGGTTTCCAACAGACTGAAGACCAGTCGCTCTCCAGGACTCTTCTAGAAC
Organism: Apodemus agrarius; assembly: GCA_964023405.1. Taxonomy (NCBI): domain Eukaryota; kingdom Metazoa; phylum Chordata; class Mammalia; order Rodentia; family Muridae; genus Apodemus; species Apodemus agrarius. Next base: position 31,978,219 of record OZ030025.1, on the reverse strand, counting down.
ACTAGTTTCATATTGGGCCGACTGAGATGTTGACTGAACCGCTACTGGATACTCAGCCTTTCCCTCCCTGTTAGACTGCAATCTGTGAGCCAATCTAATATATATCCTTTGTATGTATATGTATATGTATATGTATATGTATATGTATATGTATATATATGTGTGTGTGTGTGTGTGTGTGTGTGTGTATTCTATCAGTTCTGTTTGTTGAGAGACCGCTGACAGATATAACTGAGATGGGAACTCTTCAGTGGTCTGCCTCTTGCAAGTCAGTACCCATTCCAAGAAAAAACTTTTTTTTAAACTGATGTAGTTGCATCTGAGTCACGTCCACTGATGCACCTGAAAACATGTGTGGTGGTGGCTGGGCGTGGGGCGGGGTGGGTGGGAATAAGCAAGAAAGTATGCTCTATATCAACCCGTGAGGAGTGAATATATTTGCTGATGCACACACGGAACCCAGAAATGATAAACGGGGCACACAGCTTGGTTACTCCAAACTTTACTGTATTGGCTCTCATTCATTTAAAAAGGAGATTTGCTTCTTTTTCTTTTCTTTTGTTGTTGTTGTTTCACTTAACTGTGATACTATGTTGAAACTCAAATTGAAGGGCACTTGTACTGGTTTTCAAATCTTCTAGAAGGACAGATAGCCATATTCCAACAAACAGAGAGCATATTGAGCAACTGTTTCCAAGAGCTGAGCTCAAGTCCTTGAAACAGCCCTTGTGGCTGGACACAACCTTGAGAGCTTGAGGCAAAATTTCATCACAGCAAAATCCCAGGATATTTGTGTCTGTGTTTCCTGAGACATGGTTAGTACAAAACAATCCTCCACATTCCAAATGTCTACATTAAAAGCCCAATACAGTGGTTAGATGATTCAAGAGCCCTCATATAGGTGAACAGCAAAAATCCTATGCAAACAGGAATTTTTATCAAGTCTCTTTAAGTGACCTGCTCTGTCTTTAGGTTGAGTCAGGATATCTTATAATCATGGAAGAATTCTGCTACTCAGTCATGTGTAATGTCTCGTCAGCTCATTCCAGAAGGTGAGGCAATGCCTTGTCTGTCACATATGGAATGACCGCATTTGTATGAATAGGTTCCTATTGTCATAAGAATTAACCAGGACTGTGTGGTTATTGCACAGAGAAATACCATGTACTTTGGTGCCCACGGTTGTCACAATATTACCTGCAAAATGAAAAGGTTACTAACATTCTGAAGTGAGCCCAATAAATGTCAATGTCACTAGAGATCATACTTTTAAACCATTATGTCTCCTTTGCTTCTAGTGAGCAGTAATGCTAGGGAAATTGCTCCTTCTTTCAAAAGAAATCAAACATTGATTGGTTGGTTCGTTCGTTCAATACATGCGCTGTGCCTCTACCTGGTAGAACAGCATTTAGGGATTGAAATGTAGAGAAAATGTAGAGAGAACTCAGCCTGACATTCTGGAGGAGGGGTCTGACAGTAAGCAGGATAAAATAAATATGATAAGAGGATGTTAGCTAGCTAGGGACAGAAATGCTGGAACAAGAACACAGAAAAACAGGAAAGCCTGTAATTTTGGGTAAAGGGACAAGGGCAGCTCCTGCTAAGAAATGACTTTGAAGGAAAGAGGCAGAAGATTCAAAGGTTTTTGCCTGGACGTGGGAAGGAATCCCGAACGAAGGCCGCAGGGAGTACCAAGGCCCTGACAAGAGAATGTTTGTTTGACATTTTTGAGAAAAAGGGAGAAGTCAGAGCTCTCTATTGGAGTGAGGGGAAGGCAGAGATTGAGTAGAGGCCGGGGAGATAAGAATCATGGATCCTGTAAGTCCTTCAGGCCACGAAAGGGCTCTGGCTTCCCTTATGCATGTAGAAGTACTGAATTCTTCCTTTTTTTTGTTTTGTTTTTGACCTTTTCTCTGGCAACAGAATCAGCTTTGTAGCCTGAAAGGATTACATTAGGAATCAAAGAAGGATTCTTCTCTCTCACTGTCTGTGTGTCTTGCTCTTCTCTCTCTCTCTCTCTCTCTCTCTCTCTCTCTCTCTCTCTCTGTGTGTGTGTGTGTGTGTGTGTGTGTGTGTGTGTGTGTGTACATGTACATACACTGAATAATGTTTAGTAGAGTACCTACTCATGAAAAAGTGGAGTTTGCAGTAGACTCAGCAGAGCTGAGTAAGACTGCTGAACGTGGACAGGGAACACACAGAGCCAGAGTGGACAGACTACTGTGTGTGGATCTTACGTTTCAGCCGCCTACCTCATAGAAGACTATTCAGCATGTGTATCCTGAGATTTTGCAGAATACCTCCTTTCTCCCACTGCCATGTAGACACCTATAGACAAGTGTGAAATAGCTTATCTTCTCATAGCCTCTATTCTGTTATAACCTTGCTACACAGTGCCATGCTGGCCAGTAGACCTCTGGAGAATCTAGACCTAGTGTCATGAGAGCGGAGAGTGGGATAAACACTCTGGCCACATCTCCCTGGTTAGGTGGATAACTGGACTACCATCCACATGTAATAATAGAACAGGTTCACTGCTTTAAAATACTCATAAATGTAAAAACTTCCATCTCTCTTTTATTTGCTCTGCAGCTATGACAGGCAAAAATCAACTCAATAGCTTCAGAATGAGTGCTGACTGTTACAAAAGAAATGCAAAAAAAGGCACAAAACAGAGGAGAGGGTAGAGAGTGTGTTGCATACCACTAATAAAGAAGAAATTCAAGAACAAAGAAATGCCTTGTTTGTTCGTCAAGAAAATTAAGTAATAGAAGTGTTGACTTAAAACATAGATGACTTATCCTTTCCCTAATGGGCATGGCAGGGATGTTTGGACAGGAAATTTATTTAGTTAATGTAGGTAAACAAAACAGGACAAATTCTAGAAATTTTATTTAAAAATCCCTCTTGAGTTTTCGAGTCTCTGGGAAAGAGACTCTGGGAAAGCTTCATTAGCTTTCATGTGGTGAAGACATCGTTGATTAGAAAATAGTTTCGTTCATTCATTAATGAAGCATATTTGCATTCTGTCTACAACATGACAGGGACATTTTCAGGTACTAGAAGAAACGGTGGTGGCGCACGACTTTAATCCCTTGGGAGGCAGAGGCAGGTGGATTTCTGAGTTCGAGGCCAGCCTGGTCTACAGAGTGAGTTCCAGGACAGCCAGGGCTATACAGAGAAACCCTGTCTCAAAACAAACAAACAAACAAACAAACAAACAAACAAAAAACAAATCCAAAAAAAGAAAAAAAAAAGAAAAAAAAGAAATACTTTGCCCTCGTAAAATTTGCCTTTTAATAGATAAGTGATTAGCTAAAAATAGGTTTAACATGAATAGATTGAACCACATTTAATCAATGTTTGATTAATTAATAAACCTGGGTTACATAAACTATAACATCTAATTCATTTATAAATCCACATACTAATATAAAGGTGGGCCTATGAGCCAGCCCACTGGCTGCTTGTTTTTGTGTGTGTGTAAATAAAACTTTATTTGTGCACAGCCACACACCATTTTTGCTCCATTTATCTGTAGTTGCCTTTGAGCTATGAACAGAGTTGAATCGTGGTAATGAATACTGTGTGGCCTGCAATAAATAAAATATTACTCTATATTACTCTTTTGGTCCTTCAAAAACATGTTTTACTCAGAGATGAGCAGAAGAGAACAGGGAGTCGAGTGGGGTGACACATATATACAGACTACAATGGTATGTATGAGAGTGTTATATGAAACTCATGATTTTGTATGCTAATGAAAAATCATTTAAAAAAAAGTATGCTGCTTGATGTGGTAGCTTATGCCTTAGGAGGTTGTAGTGGCTTGAATAGGTATAGACTCATGTGTTTGGAGGCTTGGCCTATAGGGAGGGGAACTATTAGAAGGCGTGGCCTTGTTGCAGGAAGTGTGGCTTTGTTGGAGGAAGTGTGTCATTGTGGGGGACGGGCTTTGAGGTCTCCTATGCTCAGGCTAAACTCATTGTGCCCCACAGTCTCCTTCTGCCGCCTGTAGATCAAGATGTGGAACTCTCAGCTCCTCCAGCACCATGTCTGCCTGCACGCTGCCCTGCTTCCTACCATGATGATAATGGAACTGTAAGCCAGCCTCAATTCAATTTAGGATAAAGTCTTTATAGGTACAAACTGGACCAAGGAAGCCACACCAGCGTGACAAGATGCAAGGTATAGTCAAAGACCAAAGGTACGGACTTACACAGAACAGATTTTGCAGGATGTCTGTCTATACTGGCCAAAGAGGACAGAAAGTCCATTGTCACCCAAACTTGGATGAAATAGAAGACTGACCAAAATCTGGAGCAAAGGAAATGTCAACATCAATAATGCTACCATATTGTGTTTGAGAACAATTAATAAAACTTTAGGATTTCTGTACACTTTTGTCACTTTCTGTTTTATGCAGTGAACTTCTGACCTCTCTTTCGCTCTTTTTCCTTTCTCTTTTATTCATCATGATATAGCCTCTCATGACCACAGCATTTCCTTTAATTCACATGTATTAGTTCTAGTACCCATCATTTTGCTGATACCACACAAATGTTCCCAGTATGTGATTAGGGAAGAGAGGGTAGGAGGAAGCTCTTCTAAGGTTACAAAGCCTTATTTTGTCATCTGCCTGACTCGGCAAGCTTTCAATCCACATTTGAAGCCATTTAATCCCTGTCTGTACATTCGGCACAAATTCCCAGACCAACCTCCCACAAATAGTAGGAATTTGAGAAAATTTGACCAACAATGTCATATCAGGTCAACCTTCTCTTTGTTCTCTGACTATGTACAATAGAAAAATATATAATTATTCTTATGACTGAATTTGTTCCAGAACACTCACTGACTCTCTTTAGTCTCCGATAAGTGGCATTTTAATCTACTATGTATGTATGTATGTGTGTATGTATGTATGTATATGTATGTATGTATGTATGTACCCATCCATCCATCCATCCATCCATCCATCCATCATCTGTCATGGTCTGTTTTTGTGTCTTAGCACCCTAGAATTTGGAGTTAGTGGTAAAAGATGTAACTTTAGTATTTAGCTCTTGCCTTTACTCACTTGGTAGCTTAGACTATAATCTTTGAAGCAAATTCTTGATGGTCTTGCAACATGACCCAAATGAGAGGAAAATTTTTTTAAAGCACTAAAAAGAAATTTTCTAGCCAGACATGGTGGTGCACATCTGTGATCTCAGACTAGGGTAGCTGAGGCTGAAGAAGTAGAATGAATTAAAATCTTATCTTAGGTAGATATAGAGTTCCAGGCCAATCTTTCTGGGCTGCATAGCAAGGACCTGTCTCAAATGTTCTTGTTGTTTTTCTCCTTCATGTATAAGGATTTTAATCCCTCAACATGCCTGCATGAGCAATCGGAAGGCAGATATGCTCTGGATTATAGTATGATCTAGTTAGAATACAGACCCGCACTTTAATTCCAAAGAATAATGGTAACGTTACTTTTTAGAAGGAAACAGCCATGTTTGAAAGTGATGTCAAATTGAGGACCAGACAAAGTGATGAGTAAGAGATAGGATATATCCAATTCTCATGAGAACAGACAGGAAAAGGAGGAGAAAGAGAGGGGGGGGAAGAGAGGGAGAGGGAGAGGGAGGGAGGGAGGGAGGGAGGGAGGGAGGGAGGGAGAGAGAGAGAGAGAGAGAGAGAGAGAGAGAGAGAGAGAGAGAGAAACTTTTACTGGGATAGTTTTACAGAGCAGGTTGTAGGTGAAGATAGAATGAACCAGAGAATGAGAAGGAGCCAGAAGATTAGAACAGATTGCCAGTGTTTCTGAGGCCAAGTAGAACGATTTAGTCAGAAGCTGAGAGAAGCAAATTTGAATCAGTCAGTTTAGAGAGGAGTTTGAACCAGAACAGCTGAGCTGAACCAGTCAGCCAGAGTTCAGAAAGGGCTAGAACAGGAAAGTTTATTCAACAGTAAACTTCTGAGATGACAATTATATCTGTCAAATAAAAGATACGTTTATACCTTCATTTGTACGTCATTGGAGTAAGAAACACATGAGCCAGAATTTAGGTCTGGCTTTTATAAGGCAAACATCACTTCTTTCCTTGTAGTTGTAAGGTTATAGAAAATGGTCACCTTGAATTCTTTTCTTTGCTCATTGAACTTGTAAGTATGGCTTCAGAAAAACAATGACAACAAAAAGGACAGGCACAAAATCTACGGGATGGTCAATATTTCCTAATTAAATAATCTTAGGCTCTTATTATGTAGCCTGGTCTTGTCTTGAATGGTTTTTATTTCTTTTTAAATTATTTTCATGTATATGTTTTTAAGACAGTGTCTCTATATGTAGCTCTGGTTGACCTTTAACACATAAAGATCATCTTGCTTCTTCTGAGAGATGAAAGGTGTTCACCACCACACAGGCTCTGGCCTTGAACTTTTGCCAATCCTTTCACCTGTGTATGACCCCACACCTGGATCATCGTTTGTGTGATTAGCATTTTAGTTTTTGAAACCATAGCCAGGTATGATCCATGCTGTCCTCCAGCTCAGTAGGATCCTCTTGTCTTACCCTCTCCAAGTACTAGGTTTACAGGCCTGGACTATAACACCTGGTTTATACTTAAGTCTAAAGTCAGATACTTCAGGTGAGCTCTGGCTACCATTGGGAAATACCGTTTTTATTTATTGAGCAAATTTGCCCCACCACTCTTTGTTACGGTGAGTTCAAATCTCATGACAACTTCCCCTCAATTATCTGACTTTAGGTCTCCACCTCATCCCACTGGCATATCTCATACCTCATAGTCTGCCATGAATCTTGATGGAGGAAGAAGACTGCTCCATGACTGAACATCAAATTCATTGCCCGACAGCTCTACTGCTTCACTTTTTCTTCAGTTGTCAATGAAAAGAGAGAGTCTCCTTCTCCTTAGTGAGTGACTTCCCATCCCTGCCCTTTGCCCTAAGCAGTAGTTTCTACCTTCAACCATTTAAGTGTGTGTGTGTGTGTGTGTGTGTGTGTGTGTGTGTTTTCTTACTGGATTTATATGTAATAATAAGAAAGCCAATAAATGTCAAACACTGCAAACAGCCCTCCCTGAATCACAAGTCTCCCCAGCTCCAGACCTTTCTCTTGTTTTTTTTTTTAACAGCCCAAAATGCTCGAGCAAATTACCTTTAATTTTTTTTTTTTGTCTTTGTTTATTAGCTTCCTACTGTGAATAGTTTTCTGGCCACACAATCTGCTTCCTTCTAAAGAACTGTCTTAATTGCTTCCAGCAAGATCTCCACAAGCATCCATGCCCTCAGGGTGAGCCCTAGACCTCTTCTCTTGACCCTTGAAAGAATTTGACATGTCATCGGCTCCCTCCTTCTGAAAAACATTCTCTCTAATTGATGTCTTAGAAAGTACACTCTGGAGGTTGGGGTTCTCATTCCTTTTCATTCAGACTCTTCTGTTGTTTTTCCACCTCAGCCTTCACTTCTATTGTATTCAGAGTAGGTGGGTAATTTTTTTTTTCATATCAGCCTTTCAACGCCAAGTCATCTACTGGTAGTATTGATCTGTTTGTATTATTTGCATAGCAGTGAGATTGCAAGAAACCGTTACACACACACACAAACAAACAAACAAACATGTACACAATCTTTTAAAAACAGCATCTTTTTCTCTAAGCAGTTCAAACCATCAGCTGTATTTTGATGGCGCTACAGATAGTTGTGAGCTGCCATGTGGGTGCTGGGAATCAAATCCGGGTCTTCTGAAAGAACAGTTAGTGCTCTTGACCACTGTTACATCTCTCTAGCCACAAATGGGATTATTTCTTGATGGGAAGCAGCCCTTAGGATGGTACGTGATATGAGTTTATATATGGACTCAACCAACTGTGAAAATATTTGGAGGAAAAAATACATCTGAACAGAATGTCTATAGGTTAGGTTTTTTTGGTTTGTTTTGTCAATATTCCCCAAACTATACAGTGTGACAACTGTTCAGATGGTGTTTGCAATTTACTAAGTTAAAAGTAATCTTGAGATGATTTCAGGAATCAAGGAGGATGTGTGTGGCTTATTTTATACAAGATCTGGAAGCACCTCCAGGGTCTGTTATTCTTGGGTGCCCCAGATCCTAGTTCCCATGGATACTGAGTGGCAACTTGTCTAAGCACTATTCTCATTCTATTCATTAAGAGTGAATGGGAGCTGCTCTGGTCTTGACTTTGCACCAAATTTGACAACAGAACATATGCTATCTATCTATCTATCTATCTATCTATCTATCTATCTATCTATCTATTACTCTATCCATCCATCCATCTACCCACCTACCTACCTACCTAACCTATCTATTTATTGACTATATTCAGATAGAGTCTAAACTGTAGCCCCGATTTCAGTATTTTACTATGTAGATCAGCCAAAGCTGAATTTTTGGCTTCAACCTCTGTTGTGCTGGGATTACAAATGAGAGCCACTCTGACCAGCTAGACAAAAACTCTGGAGCCCTAATACTTGGGTCCAAATACTGTCTTTCATGAGAAACAACTTGGTTAAATTGAGATATCCTATTAAAAAGGAATGGATCTGTTTTCTACTCTATTAGAATAAATCAGATTTTCATGAGAACAGCTTTAGAATCTGTACACTGGGCACAAGTTCAAGAGCTGTCAGGGATTCATAGAGAAACTATCTCAATAAAAAAAATTGCAACACAAAACCAGGGAATTGATGGAAAGCCAGGTAATGATGTTCATATTTGGAGCAAGTAATAAACCTCATACCTTTCATAGTGCTTTCTGGACGTTGGGGCATGCTCCAGAAACAGAACATGTCTCAAATCTGTTAAGACAAAATTGTTAGGATTTTTTTTTCTCTGCTATTGCTGCCACCTGAGGTATTATCATGTCTTCTGTTCCAGAGTTTTCTGCATAACTCCCTTTCATGTTTCACTTTAACTTATAATATCCAGTTTTGGTGTCTGTTTTCTTCTACTCTTATAAACATGAAAAAAAATGAAGGAAGGGAGGAAGGAAGGAAGGAAGGAAGGAAGGAAGGAAGGAAGGAAGGAAAAAAGGGAAGAAGGGAGGGGGAGGAAGGGAGGGAGAGAAGGAAGTAAGGAAGGAAGAAGGAAGGAAAGAAGGAAGGAAAGAAAGAGAAAGAAAGAAACAAACAAAGAAAGAAAGAAAGAAAGAAAGAAAGAAAGAAATGGTTTAATTCATCTTTAAATTCCTAGATAACTATTAAATTCAGTGCCTAAATTTCAGACAGGAGTGAGGTGCTGGGAAAGGAGGATCACATCACTTCAGTGGTGTGGCCATGGTAAGTTCCATGCTCTAGCAAACAGTCCCTCACCCATGATTCCGTTTGTAACCGTAATTAAATATGAGTCACAAAAATGGGGGATAATGAACAAGTAGAAGAGACCTTTAATAATATTCATCCATCAGCCTTCCCTGAATCCTACTGAGGCCTGTCTTCTAGAAGACACTAACACTCACTGTCCATCTTGTCTACAGACCCGAGGTATACCTGTTTTAAATTATATGAGTTGTTCAGGAAACTGATTTGACCCTTTCATAGGTTTTACTAAATCATAGTTTGATTTTGCTAATGTTTATACTGTGTCCTTCTGGGCTCTCAAACTAGATGCCCATGACCCATAAGTCTCATGTTTTCATGTATTTGAAGCCAGAGACACTGTATCTTCTTGTATTATCAGTTTGGGTCAATTTATCCTTTGAGACATAATATTTATATTAAAACAGAGACATATTTCATAGTCTAAGGCAAAATTTAAAATAAGTAAAAAATAAGGATTTCAAGGCCTGAAAAGAAATGTTGAGGTAGGACAAGAGAATCTAGTAAAAATTTATATGGGCTAACTAACTCTGATGCATGTATGCTTGTGGTGGTGGTGTGTGGTATGTGTGTCCATGTGTGCGTGTGTATGTATGTATGTTTATGTATGTTAGAAGATGTGTTTTCTATAAAAATATCCAGCAAGTATTTATTAGTTTCAATGTTAAAATGAAAAATACAAATTCAGAAGTTTATGAAACACCTTCAGAGTTTAGTTCATTAGATGCAACACTTAAAAAATCATCAAGTGATAGCAGCTTTAATAAAGAAGATAAAATTGCCAAATTGTCTTTCCAGGCAAGCATAATAGAGTCAATCCTCATTACCTCCATGAATCATGTACAGTGGGACATAGGAGTAGCCTTTCACATGTTGAGCTAGAAATAGTGCCCTATGTGTCTAGATTTAAGACAATAACATTTGAATGTTACACATTAGGAAATCAGTAAAACCCAGACTGCATCACAAAATGAATAGTTATAATCAAATTTAAGGAATTTCCATGAAGACTTTAAAAACACTGTTGGGAAATTATAATCATATTTCTTTGTTTTCTGTCATAGCTAACCACAGCAAGGCTCACATGTGTTCTATCTTTACCAAGAGATGCCTAAGCCTTGATTTTGAGAACTTCACTTTCTGTGGAGACCCTACTAGGAAAACTGTTTTGCTACACAAACAGCAAAAGAGGTCATTTTCCTCTGTATGAAACCAACTGTTCCTTAATCCCAGGGCAGTAGACTTTTAGGTACATTCAGTTCTTTGAATGAAGATGTTTATGAAATGTTTATGAAAGTAGAAGCCATAGAGCATTAAGTGGCTAAAAATTCTTCCTTTCATTTAGTATTTTACTTTGTGTTCATTAAATAAGAAACCCCAGGACTTGTTCCAAAGTCATTCTACTATAAATAGGCTGAGATATAATAAATATAATATAATAAACAAGAGTCTGGAATGAAGTCCTCTAATACAGTTCAGGGCTATAGAGAATATCTTTTCTGTTCACGTTTTTTTCAGCAATGTTTGTATCATGTAGTGTACATACATTTATTCAAGGAGAATGTATCATAGGTAAGGCCATTCAGGACAAACTTTAAGCTTTTGCCTAGCTTCTCTTTTAATAAATTGATAGAATAATAAAAAAAACAGAGTTGAAAACATGAAAGCAAGTATCATCTTAGATCCTAGATTTCTTCCATGAAGTAGAACAAAAGTATTAGAAGAAAAAAAATCAGTTGGTTTATTGTTGGCCGGCACAAGTAACTGATTTACTTGAAGTGAGCCTTGTGTTACTGATATTTTTTGTGTCTAGACATCCAAATTCTCTACCGTAATTCAAAAAATGTGAACCCGGTGTTGATGACATAGCAATGAGGAAAAAATAAATGTAATAATTTTTCAAATAATCCTCTTTGAAAGTCATTAAAAACAAAGTTAAGAATGATTTCAATAAAGAGTGCACATATTTTTCTAAACAGTGTGTCTGGAATATTTTAAAAATAAAGTGACAATTACAAGCTACACTCTAAGTGCCTTGGGGGATTTTATTTATATCACTTAAAAATGATTGTACACATTCAAACTATTTGTCTGACTGAATAATGACATTGAAATCACGCATGCCTTTACATTGGCAGTGGACACAGGTGGTCCATTTGAGTTTTGTAGTTGAAAACATTGATTCTAAGTTAGAATCATTATTGAGATATGAATAACAAGATGAAACCAGAAATTTACTAGCCCAGCAAAAGGAGCATATTTGGGAGATTTGGTTGGGTGACATGGAACAGAAAGCGGAATAAAAATACCATCTTAAATCCTATGAGCTACATAGATGTGGATTTTTCTACAGTGATCCTGTGGGTTTCATATATATTCCTTGGATCAAGTAGAACAATGCAATTTGACTGACTGACTGAAAGGATGAGATCTTAGTCCATGTTCTGAGGAAGCACCTTGTCAACAAACTTAGATGTAGGTCCATCCTACTTGGGAAGTCATGCTCTTGAGGATGCTTGTCCATACAAGCTTGCCTGTAACTTTTCCTCTTGAAGTCATTGGTCATATACATTTGTCATATACATTAAGTCTTTTGTAGCCTTAGAGTTTACTTTACGGAAAGAAATGATAAGGATATATTTTCTCCTGTTTTTGTATTTTCTGATTCTCCCTGAGGCTGCAGTAGAGAACTGTATTAAAGTTGATGAGGAGGAAGGCAGTGGTAGTTTCAGCAAACAGCAAGATTTTTCCAATCCCCAATAATTCCAGATTATTTCCCAACCAATGTCTACATTTCATTGATTATTACAGTAAATGTTTTGGTCAATAAAGGTCCTTAGGTTGGAGGAGTCATTGAATTTTTGTTTCCATTTCTTGCTGAGCCCCAAATGTGAGGAATTTGAGCTGGTAGTCTCTACCCTTCTCTCCCAAAGAAGCAACCTGACAGACCGAGCACTACAGAGACAGAGATTCAAAATCACCATCACTCCGTTCTGGGAGTTTAAACTAACATGCACTCACTATAGCTTTAAGGACCAGGAAACTCACAAAACGTCCACTTGAATTATTTTTAAATGCTAATGAAATACCTACCATATGAAAACCACTTTTTAAAATAACTTTTAAATTTAAAAATTACCAAGCCCATATAAGAGCAGAGGATAAGATGAAGAACTCAAAACTCAGCTTCAACCAATGCCCCATTTCCCTTTTTTTTTTTAGTGTGTATTTAATATGCATGCCTGAAATATAAAGGTACTTTAAAAATAACCATTATCACACCGAGGAAACTGGAATTAGTTCAAGTGGAAATATTTAAAGTGTGTGCACTTTAGATATTTCATTTGGCGTGGCAGAACCATGCCCAGAGAAAAACACAGAGCTGAAATAAGCCAGTCCTCCTGTGCTTTTCCAGGAGCTCAGTCCAACTCCATGGAGAAACAAACCAGGACACTCCAGTAAAACTGTCCTGCCCTTTTTGGTCCTTTATGGGGTTCCAGGTATACGAATACAGATGTGGAAGAGTTTGTGTATAACTCACTTTCTGGGGACCAGTATATTAGGCATTTATGTCTCCAGGGAGGTTAATGGTGGAACCTTCTGGGAGGCAAAATTGAAGAGAAAAGAAAGAAAGATAAAGAAAGAAGCTCTTGCTAGCAAATCCTAACAGAATTACTATTCTTTTCTATCTATCTATCTATCTATCTATCTATCTATCTATCTATCTATCATCTATCTATCTATCTATCTATCTATCTATCTATCTATCTATCTATCTATCTACTTTATACCCCAATATCAGTTGCCCTCCTTCCAGTCCCCCCTCATGCAGCTCCTACCCCTATCCCCCTCCCATTCTCTTAGAACGGGGGAAGCTCCCACTGGATTTCACCCTACTCTGGTAGATCAAGTCACTGCAGGATTAGGTGGAATCTATCACTAAGGCCAGACAGGGCAGCCCAGTTAGGGGAATGGGATCCATAGGCTGGCAACAAATTCAGGGATAGTCTCCACTTCAGTTGTTGGGGAAAACACATGAAGACCAAGTTGCACATCTACGATGTGTGCACTTGGGTCCTAGGTCCAGCCTATGCTCACTTTTTGGTTGGTAGTTCCATCTCTGGGAGCCCCCAAGGGTCCAGGTGAGTTGACTCTGTTGCTCTTCCTGTGGAGTCCCTGTCCCTCAATCCTTTGCCCCAATTCTTCTGCAAGACTCCCCCAAGATCCATCTGAAGTTTGGCTATGGGCCTCTGCATCTGTTTCCACTGGCTGCTCGGTGGAGTTTCTCAGTGGACAGTTATCCTAGGCTTCTGTTTGCAAGCATAACAAAGAATCATTAATAGTGTCAGGGATTGGTTCTTGCACATGGTATGGGCCTCAAGTTGGGCCAGTCATTGGGTGGCTATTCCCTTAATCTCCGCTTCATCTTTGTCCCTGCACATCTAGTAGACAGGGCACATTTTGAGTCAAGGTTTTATGGGTGGGTTGCTGTCCTTATCCCTTCATTGGGAGTTCTGCCTGGCTACAGGCAGTAGCAACTTCAGATGCAGTATCTGCCACTGCTTGGAGTCTCAGCTATACTCACCACCATAGGCTCTCTGTAACCCCCACCTCCACCCCATTCACCTCTGGTGAGCCACACCATTAATTCAAAACTATTGGTTTAGAAAACAGATTAGAATATGAAATAAATGTATATGGTCATAGGCCTTGTAGATTCTGAGTCCCAGGAAAGCAGTGGAATACATAAAAAGTCTTCAAACTGAACAGTAGAGACAAGAGAGAGAGTTGTCATCCTGATGGGAACATATATCATCTGACATGGGGACAATAATAACATCAATCTTACATGTCAATTTAACTAGCTCATCGTTCTTATGTATTTGACCAAGGATAGGTATAGATGATAGTGTGTTTTTTTTCTATATTCTTTGTTTACATTCCAAATGATTTTCCCTTTCCCCGTTCCCCTCTTCTCCTAAGTCCCATAAGCCCTCTTCCCTCTGCCAGTTCCCCAATCCACCCCTCCCACTCCTCTGTCCTGGCAATCCCCTACAATGCTGCAAGCCTTTCCCGGACCAGGGCCCTCTCCTTCCTTCTTCTTGGGAATGATTTGATATGTGGGTTGTGTTTTGGGTATTCTGAGTTTCTGGGCTAATATCCACTTATCAGTGACTGCATTCCATGTGTGAATGATTTTTTTTTAAAAGCTGTGATTAATAGTTAATTCAATAGAACCTGAGCAAGATTACCCTTTATGAGTGAGCCTTCAAGGAGAGAGTTTCGCTTCCGCTAAGTGCTACAATGTCAGCTCTTGCCTGGGTTCCAGCTCACTTGCAGATCTGAAGATTCATGGCTTGTTCATCTCTACAGCTACATGGATAAATTTATTGTTACTGTTGTGTTGTTTTAAGGAAAGATCCTCATGCAGTCCAGGATGGTTTTGACTTTGATGTAGTAGAGGATGACTTCGAAATACTTACCCTCCTACTTCAATCTCTCAAATGGTGGGATTATAAGCATGTGACACTTCATATGGTTAACATGGTTGAGTTTTGTTAGATTAATGTAAACACACACACACACACACACACACACACACACACACACCCTAGCTACCTGGGTAATGTAAGTGTATACTGCTATGATATGATTAGCACGACTAGCTTTTAAATTCAGCTTCAAATCTTTAAATAAGTTTTGGGAGGTTGTTCTTTTGCTAATTGATTGACTGTTGATTGATAATTGATGACAAGGTCTCACATAGCTCAGGCTTGTTTTAAACTTGTTATGTAGCAAAGGATGACCTGGACCTCCTGATCTTCCTACTGCCTTCTCCCAGTGCTGGGCTCCTAGCACGGACCACCATGCCTGGACCAACTTCTTCTGATAAACTAGTTTCTCATGTTTGTATCTATGTGACAGGTAGACGACTTAGCAGTTTCTCACGTTAAAACTCATCTTATTAATCTCTACCCGTTGATCGCTTCTACCAATGTTTTTATTTCCTGTACGCTTTGTCTTTTTGTTATTTGACAGGCTGCCTTTGTTTCTGGAGTGCTGGGATTATAAAAGTGCTACCAAGGACACTTGGATTTTTCTTTTTCAAAATACAATTTTGATAAGCATTCTTTGAAAAAAGAATAGTTTAAATGCAGGATTTAATGTAGCTTAAGATTAGAGCATACTGTGTAGGTGGGGATGGCTTTGAACATCTTGTTCTTACCTCCTGAGAGCTGGGCGCATCACCATGTAGTTTCATATGATGCCAGGGATCAAACTAGGACTTCATACCTGGTAACCACATGCTCTACCAACTGAGATGTATCCCTAGCCCATGAGACCTTTTAAAATATATACAAAGTTAGATTCAGAAGTGTTAAATATAACATGTTAAAATGACTTGCTAGGAGTAGAGTTTAGCAATACCAACGGAAGAGAAGGTTTTAGGGTTTTATGTCAAAGACTGATCTTTAAAGGACAGTTATATTTAAACACAGAACAGCCTGTCTTGGTCAGGGAGTAGAAAGGGCAAATTCTTAGTGGTTGGGAGTCAGCCTTTTTAAGAAGCATGGTAGGGAATCAATTAAAAAAATGTTTTTGAAGTAAAATCAGTACAGAGTCAGAGAAGAAGGACTTGGGATTAGATGTTGTCAGAGTGGCACTGAGAAAGACTTTGGTCCTCACCATCCAAACCTGTAGCTAGAACAAAGAGGCGGCATGGTGTGGAAGACTCCTCCATTTGGCAGGCATCAGCGGCTCTAGTGAGACCTTTGAAAGACACATCAAGCTTGGAGGTGTGATGGGATCGGAACAGAGGGTTCAGAGGCTAAATATGGACCACCGTTTCCAGAAGCTTAGGGCTTCTAGAGAATGGGTGGATGCAAGAGAGGCTGAGCCTTCTAGAGAAAGAAGAAGCGACTAATCGTAGGCATTCAGTGTTGGGGGAAAGCAGCGGGGACTGGATGAAGAAGACGTAAAAGTGTGAGACGTGCTAAGAAGAGCTAACCCATGCTTTCCACAGACTGAGTCACAGGAGCAAGGCAGTAGGATGGGTTGGCTCTAGGTCACGACCAAGGGAAGAACAGGAAGAGACTGGAGTGACTAAATGGGGTCAGGAGGACATCAGGCAGATGGAGCAACAGGAACGGCGAGGTGTCAGCGTGATTGCCGCAACGTGCTTTGAAAGGCATTGAGACAGATCTTAGGCTAGGAGAAGAGAACAAAGCACGGAGACGAGGCGCCTTGAGAGAGCAGGAGCTTTATTTTCTTATCGTTCTGGACACTACAGGCCCAAGGTCCGTGGTTGCTAAGCTGTGTTTCTTTTGAGCCTTTTGTACTTGGCGCATGAACAATTAATGTAAGAGATCCTTTTGCTCTT
Source organism: Apodemus agrarius (assembly GCA_964023405.1). NCBI lineage: Eukaryota > Metazoa > Chordata > Mammalia > Rodentia > Muridae > Apodemus > Apodemus agrarius. Next base: position 31,961,490 of record OZ030025.1, on the reverse strand, counting down.
TGTGCATCTCTTTCTTTTTTTTTATTTATTTGCTTATTTATTTACTTTCATAGCCAGGGTATTCTTACATATTTCTGGCTGGACTGGAACTTACTATGTAGATCACACTGGTCTCAAAGTCACAGAGATCCACCCGCCTCTTCCTTCCTACCACTAGAACTAAAGGCAGATGCCACTTTGCCCATCTCCCATCCCTTCTTGGAACAACCCAAGTCACATGGAATACGGGCTTACCCAGATGGCCTTATTTGTCTTCTTTATCTCTAAAGTCTCTCTCAGGAAAGTCACATCCTGAGGTGCTAGGGGATGCAGATTTTGACAAACAGATTTTTTTTTCCCCAGGGGACATAGGTCCGTGTATAACAAGAAGAATGCAGCCAACAATAGATTAAAAAAAAATCTATTTCTTATTTTTTAAAAAAGTTGTGGGACTGGAGCTTCTCAAAGGCCACTATGTGTGTGATAGGGACAAGAGTGATCCCCAAAGATGTCTACACACAAATCCTGGGAGGAGTGAATGTGCTACATGGCTTAGCGAAAAAACAAAAAACAAAAAACAAAAAACAAAAAACAAATAACAAAAAACCCCAAAAAAACAAAAAACAAAAAACAAAAAAACCCCAAAAAAACAAAAACAAAAAACAAAAAAACCCCAAAAAAACAAAAACAAAAAACAAAAAACCCCCAAAAACAAAAACAAAAAACAAAAAAACCCAAAAAAACAAAAACAAAAAACAAAAAAACAAAAAAAAACCAAAAACAAAAAAACCAAAAAAACCCAAAAAAACAAAAACAAAAAACAAAAAAACCCCAAAAAACAAAAACAAAAAACAAAAAACAAAAAACAAAAACTCTTTCAAAACCCACAAGGTTATTCTGGATACCAGTGAGCCCAGTTTAATCAATTGCATTGAAAAAATTTTAATTTAATTATACATTATATATATATATATATATATATATATATATATATATATATATTCACTTTACATCCTGCTCACTGCCACCTTCCTGGTCACCTCCGCCCACAATCCTACCTCCATTGCCCTTCCTCTGAGTAGGTGGGGGCCTCCCTGAGTGTCCCCCTTCAAGTCTCTGCGAGGCTAGATACTTCCTCTCCTACTAGGCCCTAAAGAGGATCAGAACTCCACAGGAAGGCCTAACAGAGTCAACTCACCTAGACCCTCGGGGCTTTCAGAGTCTGAAGAGCATACACGGCTGGACCTAGGCCTCCCTGCACATAAGCAGTAGATGCACACTGAAATTTTCAAGTGAAGGGCTTTTCCTGCATGCATTCTGGGTCAGATTGTGTTGGGGGCGGGGGCGGGGGCGTGCATGCAGCTCAGTGGGTAGAGTGCTTGTCTAGCATGCAACAGAGCCACGGGTTCCCTCACATTCAGCAGCCCATAGTGACTACTCAGCGGCACATGCTTGTCATCGCAACGCTTAAGAGGTGGAGACAGAAGGATTCAAAAGTCAAGTTTATTCTCAGCTACAGAGTAAGTCCGAAGCCAGTCTGGGACACAGAGATGAGAACCTGTATCAACAACACGAATAAAATAGGACTGTAGACGAATAGTGTGAGAATCGCAACCCTGGAGGACGGGCATCAGGGGTGAGGAGCACGGCTAGCTCCTTGGAAGGGGAGACGTAAGCTAAGAATTCTGCCCGATGGTGCCAGAAAAGGAAACACTGTCTGAGACAGCTTCGGTTTAGCCCAGTAAGAGCTGTGTGGCTCTTCTGACTCACACGCTGTAACAAAACACATTTATTTTGCCTTGAGTTACTAAATTTGTAGTAATTTGTTGTAGCGGGATTCCAAAGTTAATTTGGTAGGCGCTGGCATCCCTGAAAGTCTATTTTCAAACACTGGTTCTGATTCTATTGTCTGCATTTCTAACAAGCCCCGAAGTGATGTCAATGTGGCTGCCCCCCCACCCCGCTAACCCCCCCCCCGCACCCCCCCACCCCCCACCCCCCGTTTGTGGACCACACTGTGACCCTCAAGGCGAGGCCGGGGTTTTAACCCTTGCTTCAATTCACCGTCGACCCGGATTATGGAAGAAGGCATTTCTCAGACACTATTCGGATGGCTATTGTTACTAGAGTGGTCTTTATTTTTTTTTCACAGCCCTGTTGTTTTTGTTGCTAAACATAGCGCTACTACTTAATAATAATAAAACAAAACAAAGCAAAGCAAAGCAAAACACGAGCAGAGCGAAGAGGCCGCATGGGCACAGCGGCCTGCAGAGGTGCCAGTGTTTGCAATATTGGGCTCCAGAGTGTCTGCGTGTTCATGGAGATTGTTGAGGTGGCCCGGCTGACACTCGGCTGATATAAATTGTTTCTTAGGACCAACACCTTGGGAGGAATAGCTGCTTGTTCGCCACGAGCAGCAGCCGGCTAAACTCACTCGCTTCTTTCCCAGGGCGGGCATCTCACTGTGTAGGTGTCAGTAAGCTTAAGGAAAAGGTTTCAGGGCAGATGAGCCTTTTTTTTTTTTTGTTGCAACAATCTAATGGGACAGTTTCCAGGGAGAGACGCACTCGGTCCATCTGTTCGGTAAACTAAGAACAACGGTGCGCAACCAAGAGGGGATGTTCCCGGTGACCTGAAGGGGATGTTCTCTGTTTATCTTGCTGTCCGAGGGCACTCTGTAATTAGCTGTGCTCCCTGCAATGGCGTTGGCCAAAGGCTTGGAAGAAAATTATCTGGTTATTAAAGAAGACGCAGAGCTTCACACTGGCATGCAACAGAACACCAGGATGGGCTGGTCTCCACCCTTAGTCACAAACAAACAACAACGATGAAAAAGAACAAAAAGCAATACCTTAGGTGGAGCTAGCTCACAACTTAGGAACCCTGAGTTCTTGGAGAGGACCCAGGTTTCATGCACTTATCAGGTGGCTCCAAACCACCTATAACACCAGTTCCAGGGGGATCCGACGCCCTCTTCTGGCCTCTGTAGGCACCCGCGTGCATGCCAACAAACACAAAACTAAAAGCAAATAAGTCAACCTTTAAAAAAAAAAAAAATCCTCTGGGGGAAATCAGACATGGAAAGGATTCGAAGAATGTGGCAGGGACTTGTGATGAGAAATTATCACGCAGATGTTTGCGAGGAAGAATGAGGAAAGACCATATGACCCAAGCTACGTGCAAATCGCATGCTCTCCTGAGGAACTGGGAGGGTTCATAGGCTCTGGAGCAAGGGTTTTCCAACTACGTGGATGGTGAGAGTCATAACCAAGAGACTGCCGAACCGCAGATCCTCAAGCTCCTATTCTTTGACTCTTTAAAGCTGTTCATTATGGAATATTCCAAACATAAATATGATAGATTGAAGGCACCACCCGCCTCCCCACCCCCTGTCCTCAGACTCAGTAATTATCCCAGTGTACAGAGTCGTTGCTCCAGCTACACCACCTGTCCAAGGGCCTCCTTGTTCTGCTTCCTTAGGGGATTGTATCAGTGCAGATCTCGCAGTCGTGGGCCAGGTGTCTCTCAGATAGAGCGAAGTAAGCATCCACACTCCAGGATACGGGGTTCCTGATGCATTTGTGAGCTCTAAGGTCTGGGTGGCTAGGAGACATCCCTGGGAAATGCACATGGCGGACCAGTTAGTTTTCAAAGTTTTCAAGCAGAGGTGGGGACTGGTTGGGTGGGAAGATGCCATTGCGTGGCAAGGGGGATTACGGGAACTAAGGTGGTGGGAAGGAACTGCATGGAAAAGTATCTTTCAAGGATGGTCAAGACTGTCACTGAGGCTAAGGACTTCATTCCCGATTAGGAAGCCAGCATCCAGAATCTCATACCGTAGGGTATAGTTGCTTGACTGGAACCATTTTTGTCTCTTGGATAAGATGTAGAGTCATTGTTTGTTTGTTTGCTTGTCTTTTTTTGTTGTTGTTGTTTTGTTTTTGTTTTTGTTTTTGTTTTTGTTTTTAGACAGGGTCTCTCTGTAATAGTCCTGGCTATCTTGGAACTCATTTTGTAGACCAGGCTACCCTAACCCCTACACAGTTCCTCTACAAGCCTCTGCCTGCAATCAAAAGTATGTGCCACCATGCCCCGGCCTTATTTGTCTGTTTAATACAAGGTCTTGTTATACAGCTCTGGCCGGCCTCAATATTGCAGTGATCCTCCTGCCTCTGTGTCCGGAGCTGGGCTTACGGGCCTTCGCTGCTGCGCTTGGAAGCATTTTCCCCTTGGTAGGTAAGAGCTTCAAATCATCAGTCTGAGTGACGGGGAAGGGATTCCTAAAATCCCATAAGTGAGTCAGTCACACAGAGTCACAGCGAGGTGGATCCTAGGCCCAGCCACAGTCCTTAGGACTCTGTTGGATTGACATAATTAATTAGACAATGTAGGGTACTTAGGGTAAGTACCCTACCTAAAGTAGGGTACTTAGGGTAAGTAGACAATGTACAAGCTACTTGGTTGAAGTTTTCCTGATAAGTTCCACATTCTTCTTCATCTACAAGTTCATAGGCTGGGGCAGAATCCCAGGGGGGAAAAGGAGCAGTTGTGACTTCGTTGTGATCCTCCCCTGCCCTGTGGCTAACCATGCTTCCAGTGCCTTCCCTTGGGACATAGGAGAGGGGAATCCCGCAGAGCCTTTGTGAGTGGGTTCCTTTTAAAAGTACCACTTTTATTTTTTTTCTTCTTCTAGTTTTGGCAAGGAGTTGAGCTTTTGCTGGTGTAAAACTTGAAAGCAAAGTCGAGGCATGGTGGGCTATACCTGTATTTCCAGCACTCGGGAGGGAGACAGAGGCAGGCAGATTGTGAATCTGAGCTCAGCCTGAACTACAAAGTGAGACTTGATCTCATAAAGCCACACCAACCAATTAACCAACGAAAAGCCAAGCCAAGTCTGAGCCTGTCTGGTATTAAGTTTACAAAGTGCCCTGCTGCACTGTGTGCACAGGAGACCCGTGACTAGTGAGGTCTTTGTGTTTATTGCAGATGACATTGCAAAAGGACTGCAGGCCAACTATTGGGGTTACTCCCAAAGAAAGAGTGCATGCATAGCATTCAACCAAAGGCACAGTAGACTGGGCTCGATCTCAGCACCAATCAATGATTAATATCAAGTGGAAATCAGAAAAGAAAGGGAGAGTCTTATTCCCAGGGGGATATTTGGTAGTGTCGGGAACTATTTTGAATTTAAAAAAGATATTATTTATTTGCATGTTAGAGGACTGAGCATGTGCCATAGCTTGTCTACGGTGGTCTGAGGACAACTTTCCTGAGATTTTCTTTCTAGCTTGAGGTCTCTAGGGATTGACTTCAGGTCCTCAAGCTTGGGGACATGTTTGAGCCATCTGGTCAGCCCTGAAACCTTTCCCTTGTCACAAAAAGGGAAGAGATAGTGCTATGGATTTTGGGGAAAGCAGGTCTAGGGTTATGGCTAAGCATAGACTGTGCATGGGATAGTCCTGAAATAGAATTATTGATTCCAAACTTCAAGAGCACTCGGTGGCAAAAATTTGACTATGGAGAAGAGCACTCGGTTGCAAAAATTTGGCTATGGAGGTTGTGAGTGTGTCAGCACTGATGGGTTAGTGTTGTTCCCAGTTTCGGCACCAAATGATGGGAGAGGAAGGGGATTAGAGAGTGTGGCACGGTGGTGTGGGGAAAGGGGGTGCCTAAGCGGGCCTCTTCCCTTTGAGGAACCAGACACACACAGACATGGTATAGAATAGACTTTATTCAGGGCAGAGGATGGGAGTTAATGATGTAGTGGAGGCAGAGAGGGGAGGGAGGGAGGGGGAGAGAGAGAGAGAGAGAGAGAGAGAGAGAGGGGAGGGGCAAGCAGCCCCTTTTATAGTGGGCCAGGTCTATGGGGCGGGGCATACCTGGCTGTTGCTAGGTAATTGTGGGGTGGAGCTTAGACAGAGTACTAACTAGCACTTCTCTACCATTTTAAAGATCGAACGGTTTGTTTCTCCCACCCCTTGAAAGAACTTAGCTTATTGACTGATTTGTTTATTTACTTACTTAAGAGTCACAGCCTGGTATGTAATACAGTCTGGCCTGAAACTCACTGTCGTCCTACCTCAACCTCCTGAATGCTACGAATAAGCATTCACAATTAATTAATGCGAACTCAAGAGTATTACTGTGTAGCCCAGGCTAGCTTGAAACTATCCTTTTTACTCAGTATCCTGAGAGCTTGGAGTAAAGAATTTCACTATTATACCTTTAGTCCCAGCACTGAAGAAACAGAGGCAGGCAGATTTCTGTGAGTTGGAGGCCAACCTGGTCTATGTAGCAAATCCAGGACACTCAGGGCTACTATGTATTCTCTCTCTCTCTCTCTCTCTCTCTCTCTCTCTCTCTCTCTCTCCCTCTCCCTCTCCCTCTCCCTCTCCCTCTCCCCCTCCCCTCTCTCTCTTGTGCTTGTGCACACACACACACACACACACACACACGAATTTTACTATTTTCTTTATTAAGTTTTGCCTAGCAATTCTGAACAATGTAATTTGTTTGAAATTCAGCGAGTCTAAATGATACATTTCTATTGGCAGAGGATGCTAGTATGAATCTGATTCAAAACCGAACACTAAAACGACTGTTATTGTAGCTTCTGAGAGAAAGTAAAGGTGAAAATTAAATCCTTCTCATTTATTGTTACACTTGGAGATCTTAAGGATTTCGACAGTGTCTGCTCTGCCTGGCCTCAGAGGTCCGGGAGAGGCCTGCTCGTTTGGTGTCCTTGCCCGAGCTGAAGCCTCCGGCAGCATTCTTCACAGGTGTTGTGGTTAAATGCCTCCATCAATCCTGTTTCCCGTGTTCCTTGCTTGTAAACAGTCTGAAGAGTTAATAGGACCCTTAACAAAATCACAGCACCAGCCTCACACCCACAGTCCGAAGCCCGTCTCCAGAAGCTAATAAACGGTAAGATTCCTGTTATTAGAGCCACCTGGGCCCCAACACGTGTGCTCCTAGTTTCTAAATGGATACCTGCTGGAAGTTTCTATGTCCCTCCCATTCCCATTGAACCACAAAAAATAATAACAATGAAAGTCTTCATTTCCAGTTTTAATTTTGAAGCCCGTGTGCCTGGCATTTAATCTTGGAATGGAAGATTCCAACTTTGAGGCTGGTAGAAGATTGGGAGGAAGTCCAGCCCCGGGGAAGCTGAGGCAGGAGAATGAAGAGTTTGAACTCAGAGAAGGCTACACTGCGTGACTGTGTTTAAAAACTATTTCCGATGGATGGCACAAGATCCTCGTTTTCAGCAGGCTGCCCGCCCGTCATCTGTAGCAAATTTTATCTCCAGACATTCTCTGCCGCGCACACCCATCTTTTTGTCTCCGTGTTATCTGTCTCCTCTTCTGCCTGGGTGGCATGTGCATCTGGAGAGCCGAAGCCCTGGCTCCTGAGCTTGACACGTCAAGCCAGTGCACTCTCCTGGTGCTGAGGTGCAAACCCTCTTCGCACTTGTTTTGGCTTTATAGTTTCTTTCCTCCTAAATTTCAACACTCAGCGTTTTTGCGTGAATTCCATCTTACATTTTTTTCTCTCTGCCCAGAAATATCATTATGGTACTTTCTGAGACTGAGAATGTTAGCTCTCCCTCAAGACCCTTCTAATCCTATCTTTCCCCCCTCTCTAGGATGGATGATTTTTTTTGTTTTTTTTTTGTTTTTTGTTTTTTGTTTTTCAAGACAGGGGTTCTCTGTGTAGCCCTGGCTGTCCTGGAACTCACTCTATAGACCAGGCTGGCCTCGAACTCAGAAATCCGCCTGCCTCTGCCTCCCAAGTGCTAGGATTAAAGGTGTGCGCCACCAACGCCCAGCTGGATGATATATTTGACAAGTGTTTGGTACTGAATTCTTCCTTTGCTGGCTTAGACCATGCATGAAAACTTGCAACTCATCATGACTTGAATTTCTCTATTACTGAGTTATTGTCCCTCCCAGGTATTTGCAAATGAACAGTATCAGGACTTAAGAGAGGACGGGGAAGCACAGAGGAAGCTAGGAAGGGAGTGCCAGCATCAGACTAAATTTACTGTAGGACCTCACTGATTTAACCCTTGGTATAGGGTGCTGTAAGACGGATTTATACAAGGAAGCTGATATTCTACAGAAACACAGTTGTCTTTCTAATTTGGCATATTTCTAGAAACCAAAATGGAATAGTTAAAATAAAGAAACTAAGAACTCATGGTAATTCAAATTTCTTTTACACTTTTATATATTCTTGTGTACATGTCCTTCGGTGTGGAGATTCAGAGGACAACTTTCAGCAATTGTTTCTCGCCTTCCACTATGCAGGCCCCAGGGATTGAGCCCAGGCTTTGAGGCTTAGCATTGGCAGATGCCTTTACTTGCAGAGTCATCTGCACAGGATTCACACAATAATTCCATGTATTCTGGTGTCACAGTGAAAACCACCAATAGGAACTCTCAGGCTTGATTATTACATAACTTCTGATGTTTGTCTAAGTTTTGGTTTGGGATATTTGGCGTAGCTGGAGTAAATGTTTAGTACTTAAACAATTCATTTGGTAATTTCTACTCTTCAATATCTACACTTACATTCAGCTTCTTCTTCTTTTTCTTCTTCTTCTTCTTCTTCTTCTTCTTCTTCTTCTTCTTCTTCTTCTTCTTCTTCTCCTTCTCCTCCTCCTCCTCCTCCTTTTCTTCTTCTTCTTCCTCTTCCTCCTCTTCCTCCTCCTTGCCTTTGTCCTTGTCTTTGTCTTCCTCTTGTCTTTGTTTGTTTGTTTGTTTGTTTGTTTTTCAAGACAGGACTTTTCTGTGTAACAGCCCTGGCTATCCTAGTACCCTCTTTGCAGACCAGGCTGTCCTGGAACTCACAGGGGTCTACCTGCCTCTGTTTCCTGAGAGCCGGGATTAAGGGTGTGCTTCAGACAATTCAGTTTCTTTTCCTCTTCATTTTCCCCACAAAAGGCACAGGCTAGCTTCAGACTAACTGTCCTCTCAGCCATCTGCATGCTGAGGCAATGGTTTAGTTCCTAGTTGGTAGAACTGTTTGGGGGCGGAATTAGATGTGGTCTTGTTGGAGGTGTTGTCACTGGGGGTCACACAGCAGGCCTAGTCTCTCTCTCTCTCTCTCTCTCTCTCTCTCTCTCTCTCTCTCTCTCTCCCTCTCCCTCTCCCTCTCCCTCTCCCTCTCCCTCTCCCTCTCCTTCTCCTTCTCCCTCTCCCTCTCCCTCTCTCTCTCCCTCTCCCTCTCCCTCTCCCCCTCCCTCTCTCTGACAGTCTCTTCATATCTAGTAACCCTGCTTGTTCTGAAACTTGCTATGTGAACCAGACTGGCCTAGAGTTCACTGACACTTGCCTGCCTCTGCCTCCTGGACTGCTGGGATTGAGGGTACGCTCCATCACGTTCAGTGTGTAATATGGTATTTTAGTCACTTGCATAACTCTAAGTCCAAAGGTAGAATTTAGCCATTGTTTGATGTTGACTCTTCTAATATGTTTCTGCATTTCTGTCAGCTTTGAGTCATTCATGTGAGGTGACATCCTGCCTCATTTATCATTCCTCAGTCATGGCTCAGTCTGTCAACACAGAAGTATCAAGAGGTTGAGGCCAGTCTTGGTGCTAATGAAGGAAGACCTTGTCTAAAGTCGAAGAGGAGGAGGAGGAGGGAGGAGGGAGGAGGAGGCGGAGGAGGAGGAGGAGGAGGAGGAGGAGGAGACAGTGTAGGCTTAAATTTTTCTTTTCTTTTTCTTTTTTTCACATTTTTTAAATTAGATATATTCTTTATTTACATTTCAAATGTTGTCCCCTTCCCCCCAAAATCCCATAAGCCATCTCCCCTCCCCCTGTTCCCCAATCAACCCTCTTCCACCTCTCTGTCCTGGCATTCCTCTACACTGCGGCATCGAGCCTTTCCAGGACCAAGGGCTTCTCCTCCCTTTGATGTCCAACAAGGCCATCCTCTGCTGCCTATGTGTCTGGAGCCATGGGTACCTCCATGTGTACTCTCTGGTTGATGGTTTTGTCCCTGGGAGCTCTGGGAGCACTGGGTGGCTCATACTGTTGTTCCTCCTATGGCGCTGCAAACCCCTTCAGCTCCTTGGGTCCTTTCTCTAGCTCCTCCATTGGGGACCCTGTACTCAGTTCAATGGCTGGCTGAGAGTGTCCCCCTCTGTATTTGTCATGGACTAGCAAAGCCTCCCAGGTAAGGGTTCTCAAATGTTTCAATACCCCCACCCCTATCCCACTGTTCAAATGTAGGGAAGAAAAGATGGTAAATAGGACGAGGGGATGGGGACCTATTTAGAAGTAGTTCTTTGGGGGCCATTCCAAAATCCATTGTCAGGGTACCAGCAGTCCAATTCACTAGTGTCAGTATACCAAACACAAATCAGCTGGGGTGGCATGATCCAGCAGAAACTGCCAGGCCTCCACTGAATCTTCATGAGTCATCAGGAGTAACCAGAGCCATCTGTGACACCAAGAGTTTTCTGTCATGCCTCTCTCAATGAAGTGAAGGTCAGCAAAGACTTGAGGCCATTGAGTTGTTGCAGGCTAGCTATGCAAGGGCTCCCTCACTGTCCATTGAGTCCAAACATCATGTGTCTGCCCATATATCTCCCTCAGCAAAGTGCCCGTGAATCTACCTCAGCAAAACACCACATGAGTCTACCTCAGCAAGACACCTAGTGTGAGTCTGCATCACATAACACAACTAGAAACTTCCATTTCATGGGAGGAAAAGGAAAAGGAAGAAGAAAAAGAAATAGTAGAAGGAGAAGAAGGAAGAGGAAGAACAGGAGAAGAAGGATGAAGGAATAATAATAATAATAATAATAATAATAATAATAATAAAGGAACAAGGAGGAGGAAGAGGAAAAGAAATTGTGGTAGGGGTATTGATGGCATCCGCAAGCACAAAATGCTTCTATTTCATATCCTGTGCGTAGCAGAGAGGGGATTTTTTTTCATTTTTGCCTGTAAAGAAAAGCCTAAGTTACATTTATTTATTATTATGTATTATTTATTATTATTAATTCATTATTTATTTATGTATTATCTGGGTGAAGGTATGTGTATAACTATGGCATGCTTAAAGAGTTCAAATGACAGGTTCTGGGAATCATTTTTCTTCTTCTACCACATGGTCTCTGGGCTTGACTCAGGTCCTGAGCCCTTACCCACTGAACCATTTCTCCAGCCAATTAGTGACTTGTAATGGTAAAGAAGTCATTATTCCACCCAAGAAGTATTTCTGTTTATATCTCAATGGCCAGTATCAGATATATTTTGAAGTAATCAAGGAAAGATATATCTGGCCTGTCACATAAATCAAGAATACTGTACAACTACCAAACTTTTGGGTGTGAATTAAAATGGATATTAGGGTACAGTTACAATATTCGATATAATATCTTCTGTGAATCAGACCATAGAAGCATAACTAACTCTAACCCAGTTGGGTTTGTGTTCTCAGCCCCAGGGAAAAAGTCTGGCTTAGCTGTCTGTGCTTTCATCACTAGCACTGACGAGTGGAAAACAGACAGACAGAGACAAATTGCTCCTGGGCGTCTAGTTCAAGGCGAGATGGCTGAGAATCATAAAGATACTTCATGTCTGCTCTGGCCTCCAAATGGGCACATGGGGGTCCGCAAACCTGTACAATCACATGCACATATTACACACACACACACACACACACACACACACACGTGTGCGAGTGCACACGCGCGCGAGAGAATATGATTTAAATATATCATAATCTATATATGTCTATTCTCCCTCCACAAGCCTTGACCAAAACCCTATTTTGCTAAGAGGTTTTCAATTGGTTTGTTTTATGGTTATGCCTGGAGAATCCCTCTTGATTGTACTTGAAAGAAAAAAAAATTTTTTTTTGAAATTTATTCTGAAGGAGAAATGTGTTAAGGCTTGCTTGAGTAGGGTGAACGGACCAACAGGAAGCATAGCCAGAAGCTGCAGGGCCCATGGCGACAGCGGACAACATGGGATCACGGGGCTCATGCCTGGGCTCTGGAATCAGGAATCAGGGTGCTCAGCTTGAACTGAAACAGATAGATACACAGAAACCTACAGAAGAGGGCGGGAAGAAACGGAACCACTGGTACATGCTATGATTCTAGCACAGTCAAAATAAATAAGACACATAAGATAAATGCTAGAGATGTGGGTTAGATTCCTTATCCCACTTTGCCTTGCAACTTCTACAGCACATAAAACACGACCCTGTGTTTGATCTGCTCTTGGCAAGGATGACAGATGGGCTGGGTGGAGAAACAGCTGTACGTGGGTAATGCTGTTAAATTTTACACCAGCAAACCAGCTGTAAGTTGGCAATTTTATTAAATTCCATTAAATTTTTATTAACAAACCAGATATTTCTGATGGTTAATATCGCTACCTCTTCAAACCCATGTCTCCGATTTTAAGTGCTATTTCAAGCATCTAAAACCTGCATACTACTTTTACTACAAATAGCAATATTTAAGAACGCTAAACCTACCTAGATACAGTATTGGAGTAACTTCATCTAGTCTCAAAGAGAGCAGGCAGGTTGGAACTCCTAAGGAAATGATACACCCTGGTTTATATAATCCCAGGTACATGTCGTCAAATGGGAGTGGCTGGACCATTTGGATGGTTGGACGGTAGACATGTTTGTAGTCAGTGTGGTCGCGATTTCCAACTTGGAATAATAGGTTATAAACACCCAGCAGAAAACTGCATACAGGGGTTTAGTTTAAATAAGGGCAGGAGACAGATAATTTTGAGTGGGAACAAGCAAAATGTGTTTTATATTCAATAGTGACACAATAATTAATGTTTAACCTAACGACTGAAGGGACATTAGGTTACTGGAGCTTGTGGGTGTAGGAGGCCTTTCCCTTCTCCATTGCCCCCTCTGTCCTGCTAAAAACTATTAGTTACATTCTAAAGCTAGCTAACTACCAAGGTCTAATCCCTTATTTGGGCACTCCCTCCTCTTGAGGCTGACTGGCAAGGTCCAGCTATCAAAGTATTGAAGTCTAGCAATCAGAAACCTAATTAATGTGCTCAATTAAAACCAAACACCTTTTACCTGTATAAACTGCCATTTTCCTATGTGCCTCCTCCGTTTCCTCTCTATCCAGAGTCAGTCCTTTGCTGCCCCCCCTCCCAGTACACCTCCTCCCTCCCCCTTGCCCCTCTTCTCCCCTCTCCCCTGTTCCCTTCCCCTTCTCCCTCATCCTCCATCCCCTCTCTTTGTCTTTTATTCCCTACTTAAATATTCCCTGGCTTAAATAAAACTTAAGTCTTGCCGGTCCTGAGCCTATACTGATCCCTTCAATTCCCAATCAGCCTCTTAAGCCTAAAGGCCTTCCAGACAAGAATGCCTTTGAGGCTTGAAAGTCACTGGACTATTTGCTGAAGGTGAGGATAGAGAAAGCACCCTGGTTGTGAAGGTCTAATGACATTCATTGGGGAATCTGGCGTGGAAGGCAGTCACTCCTGCGGAGGTTCAATCTAGGAAGACAAGCCAGATCTGGATCCGAGGAGATAGAACAGAGTGCGAAACAGCAGCCCCTACAATTTCCTGGAGGCTTGGGAACTGGGGGGTTAACAGTCTGTGACTTCCCTGTAAGTACCAAGGAAACTAGTCCTTACAGTTTTTAGGGTGCTTTGGCCCATCATTATAAACTAGAGGTTTTCGAGATGAGCATGTTTTGTCTTGGTCTGCGCGTAGAGCTTACCCAACAGAGTGCTTTAAAAGATGTTTGCATTAATGGCCAGGATTTTGCATAGAAATAAGTCGGTTCATATATCACGAGTTGCGTATTTTCTGGAAACAGCAAGAATCTAGCACTGCAGTGTAAACTGCCTTGCGGAATACTCACAGCCTTGACCTCAATTACATCTCTGCTCGCTGCTCTCCAGTCTGCCGGTTCCGCCCGGCACCTCCCCTGATAGTTGGAGACAGTCATTTTCAATGATCAGATTCATTTTTGTTGTATTCATATAGTAGAACAAAAATAAAACAAAGTAGCCTGGAGAGATGGCTCAGCCGTTCAAGGCCTGATTCACAACCAAAAGAAAACTAAGATATGTCACAAATTCATTTTGTGATATTTTACTTCAGATCCTTTTCAGGTTTCCTCGCTCCCTTCCCCTCCCTTTCCGTTCCCCTCCCGCTTTCCCCCTTCTCTCCCCTCCCCTTTCCCCTCCTCTCCCTTCCCATTCCCCTCTCCCACTCCTCTTTTACCCCTCCCCTCTCCTCGAGAGGCCTCCACCTTTTTTTTTCTATTTTTGAGACAGACTGAATATGCACCTTCAGCTAACTTTGAATATACAGATCTCCCTCTGTCTCCCAGATGATGTGATTATAGGTTATAGAAGTGAACTACCATAACTTATGTTTTTAGTTAAAAAATGTTTATTAAAAATTCTAACATGTTATCAAAGGCTATGATGAACATAAAGCAGACACAGTAGTTCTGTGAGTCTCCTCTCCCCCCCGATTTTATATCTTTTATTTATTTATTTTCAATTAAGATTTTATTGTCTTCCAATCTCTTTTTTCCCCCACTTTTTATTGGATATTTTGTTTATTTACATTTCAATGTTACCCCCTTTCCCGGTTTCCCTTCTGGAAAGCCTCTATCCCATCCTTCCTCCCCCTGCTTCTGTGAGGGTGCTCCCCTACCTACCCACCCACTCTTGCCTCCCCACCCTGGCATTCCCCGACACTGGGGCATCAAGCCTTCCATCTGTTCTTGATTCCAGCCTCGCCTTTTCAATACTCTATTTGTTTCCTTCCAAGAGCTAACTTTAGAGCAGATCTCTGAATCCTGTGGTTTTATCTGTAGTACTTGACCACGTACCAATAAAGAACAGCATTCTCTTACAAAATGGGTCACATCAGAATTTGTCAGGCTCTCTTATTAATACTCTGTATTTCTAATTTCATAATCATCAAAGTGAACCAAAAACCGCCATAGAATTTATGGGTCAACTTTGTGTGAGAATAAGCAACTACTCAAACGAATTGGTATTTTTGTTGCTGTTGTTGCTTCTCTCAAGAAAATATATCACCCAGAAGAAGAATATGTTTCGAGGCATTGTATTAGCTAGAAAAGTTGAGACTTTGTAACAACAATCAGGTAATACCAACTAGGCCGCTCAGAGGCAGAGAGATTTATAAGCAGATCTTACCATATGATGTTTCTTTTCTTTTTTCTTTTTTTCATGCCTTAATCCATTTGTGTTGCTATAACCAAATACTGGAGATTGGGTAATTTTGATTGTGAGCCATCTTTCCAGCTGGGGACTGGGTAATTTATAAAGCAATTTTCTTCTTACTGTTCTAGTGGCTGGGAAAGCCAAAAACAATGCACTGGTAATTTGATGTTTGACGAGAGTCTTCTTTTACAAAAACATTTACAATCTCTTTTCTTTATTTATTGTAGGTCTGTGAGTGAGGGCATACTACAACACACTGTGGAAGTCAGTCCTCTCCTATCATGTGGGTCCCGGGGATCAAACTCAGGCCATGAGATTTAGCAGTGACTGCATTTATCCAGTTCACCACCTCACTGGCTTGTAGGCGCTTTCTTGTTTCGTCACACTTGGTATAAGAAGGGAAGGGGTGGGCAGAGACTGTCTAGTTCCCTCCAGCCCTTTATTTAGGTTGTATGCTCCTTATGAAGTGGAATCTCCATAACTTGGCTAACCAAATACGTACCAACTGAGCATTCCAGATTTGATCTTCAGCTCCATCATCTGACTGTGCGTGCATGTGTGTGAGTGCGAGTATGTGTGAGTGTGTGTGTGTGTGTGTGTGTGTGTGTGTGTGTGTGTGTGTGTATGTGTGTGTAAGGATTTAACTTAGAGCCTTGTCTGCCCAGAACCTAGTGGCCAGAATTAGTCAAACAGCTCCACGGAACTGCAAGAATACTAGAAAAAGTCAGTTTTCCCATGTGGGTAAGACAACTAGGAACTGATAGAATATTCCTAGTCTAGTTCCAGAAAAAAACACCTGTGAGGTAAAGATTTGTGTTTAGCAAGTTTATTGGGAAGGACTCACAAAATACCTCTGTAGGAGAGAAGGTAGTTCATAGAGAGAAACATGCTGAACAGCCAGGATTGCCTATGAAAACAGAGGTGGCGTGTGCTAGCTAGCCTTATGTCAACTTGATAACAAGTTGTTCATCTGAGAGGAGGGAACCTTAACTGAGAAAACTGTAGGATCAGGTAGCATATAGGCTGGCAGCTTACAGCTGCCTGTAACTCCAAGACACACTTTCGCAGACATATATACAGGCAAAAACACTAATTCACATAAAACTAAAAATACATTATTAAAGATGGAATGAGATTGAAAACATAACGGAGTACAACCCACTAAAAGTTATGGTGCACAGTGAAAGTGGTTTCAGAGGCAAATTCTCAACACCAAGAATTAGTGTGCCTACATTAAAGGAAAAGGGAAAGAGATCTCATATGAGGAACTTAATGGCACACCTGAAAGCTTCAGAGAAAAAAGAGAGGAAAAGAAGAAGACATTGAAGACAGAGAATTGGAGCTGATTTCTACCTAAAGCTTTTACCCCTCCTGACTAGTGTCGATGGGACTAGAAGGTATTCTGTATACTACCAAAAGAGAAAGGTAAACACCGATCTAGCTACAAACCCTGCGGTCTACAATCGTTGCCTGTTTTAAGGATACACTGGTGCAATCAAAGGGAGAAAACAACCACTCTCTGACCGGACTTAAGGTCTACTTCCCGAGATGTGCTGACACTGTTCTGATGACCATAAATCTGAGACTAGGTAGACCATGGGCCTATGGACAACCCAAATACGACTGTTCTACTAAAGTAACATGACAGTAAAAGGACTCCTTCGTGATGCTACACTGATAGATGAATGTTCCGCTCAGCCATCATCAGAAGCCTTCTCCTGCAGCAGTCAGGAACTAACACAGAGAGTTACAATTACACAACGAGCAGAGAGTAAGAGACTTCGGAATACTCACTCCTAAGTGAGATGTCTTCATAAAATCCTTCCTCTCGGGGCTCAGGGAAGTATGTGAAAGAGAAGGTGATAAGATTGCAGGAGCTGGAGGGGACAGGCGACACCAAGAAAATCATGTCTTCCAGATACAGCAGGACTGATGCACATTTGAACTCAGAGACAGTGGTAGCAAGCACAGGGTTCCCCATATCCAAATCTGTGCCTCCCCAGTGCTACCACTGAGTATCTGGATTTTTAAGGTAGGGATCCAGACAAACATGTCCTCATGTTTACATAGCAAGAACGTTATGCCTGGGCTATCTTCCTAGGCCTTGTTTGAACTGACTTTGTGGCTAGGGCTGGCCTTGAACTCTGGATCCTTGTACCTTTATCTTCTAAGTTCTGGAAGTAGAGGTATGTGCTCTCAGGCTCAATTTAAAAGTGTAGCTTTTTTTTATGGACCCGAGAAGTTGGCTCAGTGGCTCTTTCAGAAGAGCCAGAGTCGGTTTCCAGACTCCTAGAGCAGTTAAGGCTGCTTCTTGCTTTTGCAGAGGACCTGGGCTCTGTTTTCAGTACTCACATGGTGGCTCAAAATTATTTTAATATCAGTCCCAGAGGATCTGACACTCTATTCTGACGTCATCAGGCACCAGTGCACAGACATATGATCAGGCAAAATACTCGCATACATAAAAGAGTAATTAAAAATTTAAATATAGTTTATTGGTCCTTAATCTATAATTACTTAATAGATTATTTAGTTCTTCTAAGTAGGAGAGCCTTATTAGAGCATATATTTTGAAGCAGTAACTTTTATATCCTTCTTTGGCTAAGAGAATTACTATAAACTAGATTCCAATCTATTACATTACAATTCTCATATTAAACCACTCTCTTTTTAATACGCGTTGGCTTGACACAGATGCTTAAAATGAATTTTTGCTGTAGTAACTAGTGTGTTTATCTGGGGTTCTGCATTGCCATTGAAGGAGCAGTAGAGATATTCTCTCTCTTCATATATATATATATGCATATATACACATGTGCATATGTGTAAATGCACACATATACATATATAATATATATAATATATTACACATATATAATAAATATATAGTTCATGAACATGAAATAGTTCATTTCAGTAAGTGAAAACATACATTCTGTTTTGCTTTGGAGACTGATCATGAAAAGAGAATATTGCACACCAATATTTTATGATTACATGTACAAAATGCTTAAGTATGTTTGTGTAAAATATACTATACTATTCTCCCCCTCGCTCTATTTTTCTCACCATGTCCCCAGTGGGGGCTGGAGACAATGTCTGCCTTACACTATATCCAGACTGACTTAGAATTTACTACATCGCACAGCCGTGTTTCCCAAGTGCTGGAATTACAAGCCAGAGCCACCACACCTGGTTTGTATTTAGAGAACATTTAAAGTAATGTATGAGATTAGAATTTGTTATATTTCTATTATGCAGTATAGTCAAAATGCCTTTAGTTTCCTCCTGCTTTTAATATGAACGTTTTCAAACAGAAACGTGGCAGCATCCTGACATTGAGCAGACAGACTCTACAACCCAACCCTGCTACGCCTGTTTTCTTACAGGCCAGCCACACAAGGCTCTTCCGATCATCCTCTAATCCATTTAAACGTTTGGTACCCTTCACTGTGAGTGGCAAATGTTTCTATCCATTCTTCCAGACACTTAAGACCTATATGTTTGCTTCTAGATCTATTAAAAACTGAACATCCAGAACTGTGGGATGGCTTGTTGGTTATAGGTGCTTGTGGCAGAATCTAAAGTCTTGAATTTGGTCCCTAGACCCTACATGATGAAAGGAGAGAATCATCCTCTTAAGTTGTCCTCCCGACACCCACTCCTTTAAATAAAATATAATATAGAAAATCAAAACACGCAAACAAAATCCCTCCAACAACTCTCTCCAGCCATTGCCCCGCTTCTGTAGGTTTGATTGTGCTGGTGTGGAAGGCCATAAACAGATGAAATGTATCAAACAGATTTAACAATTCTCAGTAGAAAGAACATTTAATCTCTGTTGACATTAAAGATCCAGATTAGTCAACAAATATTTGGAAGTCTTACAACATTAAGTACTTACTAGGAAAACAAGCAACCCCCACACTCTACCCACCCAAGAAAACATTCACCCTTTTCCAAGCTGTGGAAATTCCCTGAGGAGCTTGATGCCATTTTGGCGATGGAGGTGGTTGCATGAGTTATCCAAGCTCTGCCTTCAACATAATGTGCAACCCACAAGGTTACAGAGATGACCGAAATCACTACGTGGAACTGCTCTATGGGAATTTCTGGTGCCACGTGTTTAGAATGTTGTACTTCTGATAGATCAAAGGTTCTGTTGTCTGTGCAGGACTATCTTTAAAAAAACAGAAAATGGTTGGGTATATAGCTTTTAACTAAGATGTCTCAGTGGTCAAAAGCACATGCTTTAAAGTCTGAGGACCTGACTTCAAGTTCTAGAACCTACATGGTGGAAGGAGAAAACCAACTCTTGTAAGTTGTCCTCTGACCTCACAAGCAGGTCATTCTCTCTCTCTCTCTCTCTCTCTCTCTCTCTCTCTCTCTCTCTCTCTCTCTCTCTCACACACACACACACACACACACACACACAAAACAAACAACCACTTATATGTCTTAATGGTTTTTATGAACTATTCATCATCACAAATATAGTCTCATAAAGCAAGTGATTTTACTCAGAAAGAATGGTGAATGTGCTTCTTTATTTTATTTCTCTTTCCTGTAGAAATATCCCACAAATGCTATAAACGTTTAACAGAGTGAGCTTTCTAAATAGTGTGGACTTTTCACTAGGGCTGGGATTGGAGATTTGGAGAGATTTGTATTTACACAATCACTGTGACTCACTAGAGAGATGGCTGACCAGAGATGGAAAAAGCTATCACCTGTCCGTGGGCTATTTTCTCCTTTATGTATGGTCAAACTGTGTTAAATACATCTAAAGATTGTTTTACGTTTAGAAACATTATCTTTTGTTTCTTTGAACTCCTCTGTCTGTCTGTCTGTCTGTCTGCGTATGTGTGTGTACTTGCGTGTCTCTTGTGTGTGTGTGCATGTATGGATATATGTACAACTTATAGGAATCAATTCTCTTTCTACCATTGGGCTTTAGGACTTAAACTCAGGTCTCCCGACTTGATAGAAAGGGCTGTACCTTTAGGCTATCTTGCCAGTCTCCTCTTAAAAATAAAAAATAGTTCCCCTCACCCCTTTGGCTGCTTTATCCTTCTTTCATTTATTTGATTTCTTTTACCACTTTTAATAGGCTTGTAAAATAATTCTAGATTTCCTACAATTTGAATCTGCCAAAATGTCTTTAAGATAATTTTTAAAAAGGAAAGGAAAAGGAAAAGAAAAAGAAAAAGAAAAAGAAAAAGAAAAAGAAAAAGAAAAAGAAAAAGAAAAAGAAAAAGAAAAAGAAAAAGAAAAAGAAAAAGAAAAAGAAAAAGAAAAAGAAAAAGAAAAAGAAAAAGAAAAAGAAAAAACTATTCTTCGGAAAGCAGCCATTCTCTGAGTCCAGTTCCAACCAACATCTCTAGGCGTAGTGTATATTTGGAATTTCTTGATTTTCATCTCAATTTCCTAGAACTTGGTTTGATTGCTTTGTTTTATTTTTTTGTTGGTTTGTTTTTATCCCATCTTGATTTAATCTTAATTTTTTTAGAGCATTTTCTTCAACAGTTTAACATCCTTTCTTGCGGGTATTTTGGGAGGATTTTTTGGCTCATAATGCTTTGTCTGAGCTTGGGTTTTTTTGTTTGTTTGCTTTGTTTTGTTTTCCCTACCCTACAGTATTTTGGTTTACACACTACAGATTCTGATATTGTGTTTTGGCAGGACTTGTGTGTCCCCCATGTGTGTGGTTCTAGTGACTTTTCTTTGGTTCTTTGTTATCCCATTTGTTTTTGTTGTTGTTGTTTGTTTGTTTTTATCTTATTTTATTATTACTTTTCCCCCTTTTCTTTTTAGATTGTTTTCTAATGAGAGAGAGCAAGAAAGGATATGGATTTGGGTGCGCGAGGATGGGGGGAGGATCTCAGAGGATTTGGGGGAGGGGAAACCATAATCAGAATATATTGCATGAAAATAATCTATGTTTAATGAAAAAAAAAATCCAAAGGAGAAAAGAAACTTGTTTTTTTTTTTAAATAAAGGTTTTATTTTATGTATGTGTGTATACACTGTAGCTGTCTTCAGACACACCAGAAGAGCACATCAGATCCCATTCCAGATGGTTAAGAACCATCCTGTGATTGCTGGGAACTGAACTCAGGACCTCTGGAAGAGTGGTCAGAGCGCTTAACTGCTGAGCAATTTCTTCAGTCCCTCTGACTCTGTCTTATTTCTCTGAATATAACAACATCTAATTGATTTTTTTTCTTGCAGGCATTATAAGTTCATTCTCCTTCGAGGGGTTACACTATTCCATTTTGTGTTGTGTGGGGGGAGCAGGAATAGGGAAATAGGAGTTATCGAGCTATCTGCAAACAGGAAACTTACTAGTTCTATAACTTGGCTAGTCTAGGTGTGACCCATATGGGTGAGTGGGTGCCTCTGTTGTATGCTGCTTTTGTTTCTGTTGGGTGTGTAACATGGGGTGATGTACTTGGGTCACACGGTAGTTTTGGTTTTTAATTTCTCACCAATATTATATTCACGACCTCACAAGGTTCTCACTAGTTTTGTTTATCTAGGATCTTCCATAGCCCAAGCTAACCCTGTTGCTTTCAACTGATTTTATTTTATGTGTATGATTCTTTTGCCTGCATATATGAATGTGTACCATGAGCATGCTTAGTGCCTGATGTGATGAGAGAGGGTGTGAGCTCATCTGGAGCTAAAGTTGTAGATGATTTTTGAGCCACCGCGTGGTAGGGGCAATCCAGGTATCCTCTGCAAGAACAATAAATATTCTTGCCGGGCAGTGGTGGCACACACATTTAATCCCAGCACCTGGGAGGCAGAGGCAAGCAGATTTCTGAGTTCAAGTCTAGCCTGGTCTACAGAGTGAGTGCCAGGACAGCCAGGGTTACATAGAGAAACCCTGTCTTGAAAAAAAAACCAACAAATAAATAAATAGATAGATAGATAAATAAATAAATAAATAAATAAATAAATAAATACTCTTAAGTGGTGAGCATCTCTCCAGCTCCATGGGGTATGCCTGTAATCTCAGCAGTTGGGAGGCAGAAGCAGAGACAGAGGCAAACAGAACTCTGTGAGTTTATAGAATACACTATAAACTAGTCTGGTTTATAGTGTATTCCAGGCACATCTGAGCTACACAGGAAAACCTCTAAAAATTAAAAGCATTCAAAGAAACACACACACACACACACACACACACACAAATTCAAGTGGTTTTTTTTTTTTTAATAGTTTTAGGACAGAGAGCCACATTCGTACATGTATGACCATCATCATAAAGACCATTATAATAACTGGCAGAAAAGAGATCCTATCCAAACATTAATACTCTCTTTACCTGTTTATTGTAATTAATGGGAATGAGAATTTTTGAAGACTTAAAATATTTTAATAATTCTATTTATGTCAACTTTTGATTTCGACAGGGTCATTCTGTGTAGTCCAGGCTGGCCTGGAGTTTGTGAACCTTGTGTTTCACCTGGGACTGGTATTACAAGAACAAGACACTACCCTCAACCTCCTCCTAATGCTTCGTGTTAGTTTTCACATCATAGTTTAGCCTACATTGTTTTAGAGTTCTAAATCTCTCAGTTTTCATTTTTTTTAACTAGGTGTTTTTTTTCCCCCCAAAGAATTTCTATATAACGGTGTTTTCCTTCTTACTGGGCAGAACTTCAGTGAAAAAAGGAGACAGTGTAGTAACACACGCTTCTTCAGACTCAATGAGAAGAACCGAGAATAGCACAATTTATATGCATGACATATTTATGCTGGAGTGAAGATTTTTCGTATTATGTGTGTAATTATCTCTTCAAGATTAGTTCTTGGCTTCTAAAACAAAGGACTTTCTCAGGACAAACTTTAAAATAAGCAATGGCTTCAAGGAGGTAGAGATTTAGCACACACCAACAAAGCAAGACCTGTGGGGCGGGGGTAGAAAGGGAGATAGAGACAGAGACAGTTTTTTTATTAACAGAAAGGTTTTATGAAGAACACTTTGAAAGTTACACCAAATAATTAAAATTTACAATGCATTAGAAAGAAAGGGAAGGCAATCACTGCTATAAAGCTCAATGTTTTATAATATTTTAAAAAGAAAAAAATTACAACTTTTTGTTTAGCACTATGCAGAATTTAGTACCTGAATTTTAAAATGGAGATGAGATGGCACAATGTATCTTGGGCAAAATAAACTGTTCTGAAGATGGTGCAGATAAAATAGTTTGGTAAAATTCCTTCGGCGATGTGCAAAGTGCTTTTTTTTTTTTCCCCTGGGCACTCATTTAGGCAGCTAGAATTATTTCTGATGCTATCAGCAGGGTGGGCAGGTTGTCTCTTGAATATGCTTGACTCAAAGATGTTTTGGCATGGTTTAGTGTTTTGCTCATTAAAGGGTAAAGCATTATGAAACATTTTCATGAATATTTTTTTTTAAACACCACGAGTATAGTTTACTTCATCTCTACTTCAAAGTAGTGATTCCCAGGTGACCCTTGGCAGATCTGTATGTGTATATAATGGCTGTAGAACGGGAGGAAGGTCCATATGAACTAGACATACGTGTGTTCTGTTTCCGGTACTGTTGCGTGTTGGTACCATGCCCCTTGAATCTCTAAACCCTTGCAGCCAAATAAATCTCATTTATTCATTCATTAGTCAGTCTCAGGAATGTTGTTATAGCAATGTCAGGAACTCTCTGTCTCTTGCCCTCTGTCTCTTTCTCTTAGAAAAAAAAAATGAAATAACCAGAAATTTAGACCAAAAGAAAGGCCTCAGAAAAGATCCCCTTGCTCCCAAATTGATTTGGATACATCTTTTATCATCAAACGTATCATAAAACAAACAAAACATACCTGTACTTTTGGGAGTCCAGCATTAAAATGGGTGTGTGCTGAGGATAAATTCCCACTAGCTTGACTGCTTTATTCTAAGCGATTCACACGACTTGTTTTCCTCTCTTAAACCTTTACACCAACTAAAGGAGTTTTACTGAAGGGATTTTTTTTTTTAAGTGTAAAGCCCAGAGCTGGGCAGTGGTGGCACAAGCTTTTAATCCCAGCAATTGAGAGGCAGAGGCAGGGAGATCTCTGTGAGTTTAAAGGCAGCTTGGTTTATAGAGAGAAAGCTCCAGGACAGCTGATGCTACACAGATAAACCCTGTCACTAAAAATAAACAAAACAAACAAACACATAAAAATACTGCCCAGTAAAAGAAAACAATAATTTTTAGAGATTAATTAAAAAATTCATGATCTATGGACTACATACTTGTCAGGAACAAATCAAGAAAACTAAAATGGTTTCCTACCATCATTATTTCATTTCAATGTGCATTCTTCTTCTCCTTCTCCTTTTCCTTCTCCTTCTCCTTCTCCTTCTTCTTCTCCTCCTTCTTCTTCTTTGTATTCTAGGCAAGTAGTTACCAACTGAGCTAGACTTCCAGTCCCTAAACACCCTGTTTTAAATAAGTTTAAAACAATATTTATCCTTATCCAGGACTTATGCCCACATTGTTCCTTTTACTGAACACATACAGAATCCGTGCATGTGTAGAGAACTCTGCCCAGTTCCACATGAACCCATTAAAAAATGTCAAGACATCAGTTGCTACGAATGCTTTTGGCCACTGTAAGTCAGCACCACATGAACCGCTTAACGCCGAAGCCGGGCACGCTCTGAAGGGAGCGTAATTCATGTATCGGATCCCTGAGCCTTTTCATGGAATTCAGGCTCAGGGATCCGATAAAGAGCAGCCGGGAAATAAACAATGTTGCCGAGGCTGCAGATGATGCACAGAAGCAAGGCCGCTGCTGTCTGAAGCAAAGAGAAGGGTCTGGAGGTGGCCAAGAGCCACTCCTTGCCCAGGGTCTTCTTGTCCAGAAGGATGGCTTCCATCTGCAAGTGTGTGGCCAGGATGACGCACGCGTGAAACAGCTGGTGACTGTGGCCGAAGTGGTCAAAGCACCCAGGGGCCAGCCGCTCTGTAAGAGAGAGAGGCCAGGAGGGTCGTGGCCATGTGCTTCTGGGGTTACGATGTGGCTTGGTTTCTTGAACTCTCCCCTGGGAACAGGAAGAGCTGTGGGTGTTTGAAAGAACAGATAGACGGTCTTGAGAAAAAGCCAGGCCCACACTCTCAGCACAGCAACCCGCACTCCAGAGGGGATGTGGGGAAAGGAAAAAGGAAGAGGACAGAAAGAGAGGAGCAGAGGGGCAGGGGGAGGAGGAGGGAAAGGGAGAGGGGGAGGGGGAGGGGCGAGGAAGGAAGGGAGGGAGATGATAACTGTTACACGGAACGAGCAGGCCAATGGATGTTCAGAAAATGCATTTATCCTGCCTTCTGTCTTAGTCTGTTTTGTGCTGCTATCATACAAACTACAGACTCTGTGTTTTAAAACGGAAACATGGTTCATGATTCTGGAGTCTGGAAAGCTTATTCCGAAGGTGCTGGCACTTTACGGATAGAAGGTGGTAGCATCTTATCGGAGCACAGAGAGCAGAAAAGGAGCGATGGCCCAACTTACCCTTTTCTTTTCTTTTTTCTTTTCAAGACAGGGTTTCTCTGTATAGCCCTGGCTGTCCTAGAACTCACTCTGTAGACCAGGGTGGCCTCCAACTCAGAAATCTGCCTGCCTCGGCCTCCCAAGTGCTGGGATTAAACGCGTGCGCCATTACAGACCGCCCGGACAACCTTGGTGACCCATTGCCAAGAAAACAGTTGATCCATTCATGACTCATGACGACAAAACTCAAGGCCTGGTTTCGCCTCTTCATACCATTACAGGAACAGTTACATTTCAACATGAGTTTTGGAAAGGCCTGACAAAGCACAGCATCTCCCATCATGCCTTTAAAAATCTATTGGGAGATGATTATGGTTTTTTTTTTTCTTGTAAATTAACCTGCTTATTGTGTTGTTGGTTTTTTTTTTTTTTTTTTTGTTTTTCGAGACAGGGTTTCTCTGTGTAGCCCTGGCTGTCCTGGAACTCACTCTTGTAGACCAGGCTGGCCTCGAACTCAGAAATCTCAGAAATCCGCCTGCCTCTGCCTCCCAAGTGCTGGGATTAAGGGCATGCGCCACCACCTCCCGGCCTTATTGTGGACTTTTTTACGAAACCTCTAACTGGCGTGTGTGCGTGCATTGTAGGAAGCTTGGCAGACATGGCGGCTGGAGCAGGAAGCAGAGCTCACATTCTTATACATGGAGCAGAGTACAAGCTAGAAGCAGTGGGGAGGGGCATTTAGTTCTGAAAGCCGTCCTCTCCCCCTCCCCCCCGCCCCCAGCAACTTACTTCCTCCAGTAAAGCCAAACCTCCCCAAAGAGCACCCCAAACTGGTACCAGTCCCAGAGGAGGAACTCTTAGACTGCCTTTCTTATCCTCTGGCATGGTGCTTGTAGTGGTTTGCTTGAGCATGGCCCCCACAGGCACACATACTTGAATGCCTAGTCACCAGGGAGTGGCCCTAGTTGAAGAGATTAGGCGTTGTGGTCCTCCCTGAAGGAAGTGAGTAACTGGGTGTGGGTGTGTTGGGCTTTAAGGCTTCAAAAGCCCAAATCGGGCCCAGTGAGTGTCTTTCTCTCTTGGCCAGCAGGTCAGGATGCGGGTTCTTAAGTTACTGTTTCCGTACCAAGCCTGTCACTGTGCTAACCACCATGACAGTAATGGACTAAACGTTTGAAATGATAAACTAGGCCCCAGTTAAATGCTTCCTTTTGTAAGAGTTGCATCGGCCATGATGCCTCTTCGCAGCAACAGAACAGTGACTAAGTCAGTGCCCAGGTGGCTGAAGAAGATCCTTCATGATTTGAACGTGACAATCACCTTGCCTCTACCTCACCTTTCTTCATGTTGTGTGACACATTCTTTTGGGGGGTTATTAGAAACAGAGCTGATTTTATTTCATTTAAGTTTCTTACTGATTTTTTTTTGTAGGTGAAAATAAAGATGCAAATTTTTAAAAAGTGTCTCTGCACACACACACACACACACACACACACACAGATACACCTATGGAGACGAGAAGAGAGGTTAGAGCTGCGAGGATTGGGGCTATAGACAGTTGTAAACTGCCCCACGTGGATGCTGGGAACCTGTCAAGCCATCTCTTCAACCCCCCCCAGAATAAAGCTTTTATAAAACAACAGTTTTTATTTCAGATAACTTATAGTTAGGCAGTTATTGCAGAATATTGTCTAGGTTATTATTATTGTCTGCAGTAGACTCATAGAACGGAGCCATCAAATCAAACTGATGCCCTCAAACCTTGGATCCCCTTACCGCACCGCTGGGACTTTTATCACGCTCCAGAAGGAAAAATGAGAACCCTAAAAGTGTCACTTTTCCACTGCTGGGAGGGGAAAGAAGGCAGTGCACTGTGCTGAGAATTATGGAAAAATCTGGACCCCCCCCTCGTCTCCTGTTTCTCCTCCTTTTCACTCTCTGGTCTGGCCCCACTCTGCTTTTCCCCTTTCTTGCTCTGGCACCAAGATGTGTTTTCTGTTCTTTATCACAGCAGAGCTTTTATACCACTAATTTAGCCTTCATCCATTATTTAAGTGAACCTGTAAATTTTGGGTAAATTTTACAGAGCCATTAACATTCTGTGTGGCTAAACAGGGCCCATGAGGTTTTAGCATGGCAAGTCTTTTTTTTTTTAAACTAGGTTAAAAAGTATTTGTCTGGAGACTAGAAAAAACAAAGAAAGAAAATGATAAAATGATTGTTTTGGCTTTAGTGGTTTTTTTTCTTTTTTGCAGTCTGTTAGTTATGAACAAGTAAAACAAAGTAAATACGACCTCAAATATTTTGAGAGAGAAGCACTAGAAAATATTGACTAACTCCTTGTATTTTCCCAAAGTATGAACAACACCAAGTTTTGTAAAATCTAATTTCTCACCCCCCCAAGCAAATTCTTAGAGTGTCCCAATGATCTGCATTCCTTTTACAAGCATGTATGTAGTAACTGACAAGGAAATGAATATCACTCAAAAAATAAATTTTCTTTAGAAAAAAAATTACATTTTTATTTTACGTGTATATGTGTTTGATCTTAATGTATATCTGTGTCCCATGTGCATACTTTGTACCCGAGGAAGACAGAAGAGGGTATTGGATCTCCTAAAACTGAAGTCACAGATAGTTGTAGGCCGCTCTGTGGTTGCTGAGACTAGGACCCAATTCTTTAGCGAGAGTAGTAAGTGCTCTTAACCACTAAGCCATTTCTCCAGCCCTAGTTTTTTGTTTGTCTGTTTTGTTTTGTTTTGTTTTGTTTTGTTTGCTTTTTTTGTTTTTTAGTTATTTATTTACTTTGTGCCCGTGGGTGCAACCCCACACATACAGAAGGAAGAATGGGAAGTGAGGGTGTGAGGTGCCTGCAACAGTGCCTATCTGGAACAGAGGAAGACCATCAAGAGTGTGTTCTCCCACATGACTTTGTGGAATCCGAGTTTTGGACGTAGGCTGTTAGGTCTTTGTGCAAGCACCACTGCCAACTGAACCATCTTTTTTTTTTTTTACTCTCTTCTTCCTTTCTTCCTTCTCTTCCTTCTTCATTTCCCCCATCCTCTTCCATTCCCCCTTCCTTCCTTTTTACTGAGGTCCAAATTCAGTCTTATGTAGGAATAACCTCACAGATACCTAGAAGCATCATTTGATCATGGCCCATTCAAGTCGACATGAAACTCACCATCATACTTTACTTGATGAAATAAAACAACAACAACAAAAACCTAGATGATAAGGCTGAGTAACATTTTAATCAGGATTTCCAGGTGCTTCTCAGAGCAAAACAGCGCCATACATCCCTGACCCCAGTCACTGGAAAAAAAGAATATTCCAGGTAGAAGCATAGGGTGGGCTAATCATACGTGATTGCATTTGTCTGTTACCTGAGCCACGCCCTTCCTCCAGATTTCATTCGATATTTTCCTCTACCAATTTAGAGGAGGGAGAACAGATCAGTTCCTGACCTTCTCTATGCAATCTGTTAGCCCAGTTCATAATTATACAAGATAGAAATTCCTGTACAAACCTGCTTAAGTGAAATAATATTTACTGACTCCACAGCTGGCAATATGGAAGTCAGATCAAAGTACCAGTAGTACTTAGTAAAGAGTACCATGCCAGGTACTCTTCTGATTGCTTTACATGGGTTGACCCAATTTTTACTTAGAAGAGCTCTCTGCAGATGATGACACAATTACCTCACTGAGGAGGTGCAGAAACTGGGGCATGGTAAAGTTAACTGTTAGGATCCAAACACTCACAAGGAGAACTGTTTTTGCAGTGGCTTGAGCAGGGGTTGTTATAGCATGCAAAACTGTCCTGCTTAGATATTTGAGTTCTTTTTTGTGTCACATTGCCTCAGTATCAACAGTTCCTTACCTATCTCTATGCCAGAGTGACAGGACGTACGGATTAACTCAGAACAGTTCAAACCTGTTTCTGGAGCTGAGTGTAAGGTGGGGGTGTCACTGAGAAGAGGCGTGAATGGGTTGTGGACCACAGTAAGGAAGCACTGGAGATTTAACACTAATTATTAGACAGCTCTGACTCACTCTACGGTGAGGGTATGGAACACCGATTCTCAGAGAACAAACTGCAGATGTTACCCCACGCCAGCTGTTTGTGCCTGCTGTGTTTTACTCTTCTAACTGTTGAAACCGCCAATGTCTCTGTTTCACAAACGGCGGTAGCTTCTTTTTTTCACTGATGCCACATTTTGACTATTTGCCTCCTATTGCCTTCTTTATCGCCCTCCTACTCTTGCTGATCCTTTCTTCTTCCTAGTAAACCTTTCCCCTCCTTTCCTCTCTATTAAATTTTATCATCAGCTTTTGTGTGATCCATTGGGTTTCCTTAAGTCTGAGTGCGTGAGTGCGTGAGACTTTTATCTTCTTCATGAGCTCAAGAAAGTCATCAGTGGCTATACCACTGAAGAAAATGACTCTCCCCCTGCTCCCCACCAGCAATAATTAACTGCCAATAACTCCTTGAAGGAGGTAGGGGCTCCACAAGGCCCTCTGCCACCTCAGTGGAACGTTGGGCAGTCTTAATTTCTTTCTATTAAGATGCCCGGGCCCTGTGCATGTTTCATTTCAAATAGGGAAAAAGAAAATGAGTTGATGGTTTGGTGTGGTTGTAATTCTTTGTCCCCTACATACTCCCAAATTCCTGTGAGTAGAATCTGGTATTATTTAGGATTTTCCCCAAAGGTAGTGAAATACTACACACTTCATTTTTAGTTTTTCTAGAGCTTGGTGACCTGTGAGTGGCTGTCCCTTAAGGCTCAATAGTCATTCTCAGCTAATCAGTCATGATTTGCCAATTTGCATCTCTGTACACAAGAGCTCTCTGCTTCTTCCTTTATGATCCATTTGTGGGAGCCAAGCAAGAAGAGACTGTGATTTATAATAATTTCCAAGAGGATAAAAACATGAATACTATGCAAACACATTCTGACTCCATGTCAAATGCTCATTTAGTTCATTCACTGGAGGAAAGGATGGTAAAATGGATCGGAGTGCATTTGGAAAACTGAGTGCTGGCATTCATTCAACAACGTGTTGGAGATCTAGGTTAGATAGATACACATGTGGTTACCATGCTCCAAGTCTATAAAACAGTGCTATCATTTCAAACAGAAATTCCCTTTGCAATTTTATTTAGACAAAACCTGTAAGGCAGCAGTGGAAGTTCCTAGAGCTTGGGAAATCAATAGCAATAAAAATTACACTAAATGAAAAAGCTTCTATGAGCTAGAAATGTCAGTGGTTTGGGTGTGAGCCTAACCCTGATCCATTGTGGCACTGTCCTAATCACTGTTCTACTGCTATGAAGAGATACCGTGTCCCATGGAAACTTTATATAAAAGAAAGCATTTAACTGAGGATTTGCTTACAGTTTCAGAAGGTTAGTCTATGACCATCATGATGGGAAATGTGATGGCAGACAGGTAGGCACGGGGTTGAGATCTTACATTCTAACTCACAGGCAGCAGCCAGAGTCAGATTGGGCTCGACATGGGCTTTTGCAACCTTCGAGCCCACCCCTCAGTGATACACCTCTTCCAGCAATGCCATGCCTCTTAATCCTTCCCAAACAACTCTACTAACTGGGACTAAGCATTCATACGCATACCTATGGCAGCCATTCTTTTTCAAACCACCACAGACATCAACATTGATGTCATTATCTTCATACATTTCCAAGATTTTATACTTTATTCTGAACAACAACAATGTAATCAAGATTGTGCTAACAAAACTGTTCCAGGGTAACATGGTAGCTGGGAAGGGGGCCCTTATGGAAGGTATATTGAGACCCCATTTCCTTGCTATGTTTCTCTCAAGGTATTGAATTAGTACAGTGAAGTTATGTTGAGCTTGTGTAATGAATTGATGCCTAATACTGTGTTCTTAGGAATGGTCCTGTCACCTCAACACCACTAGTTTAGGCAAATTATTCAACCATCCTATTGTATGTCTGTAGCTGTTCAATGGGTTAACAATAGTGCCTTCCTCATCAGGTTCGTGGTGTTAAGACATAGAGTAGTGCTCACCCCACCATAGAACTTGTGCTTTTATCACTTACAGATGCTCAATGTAATTTCTCAAGAAAGCTGTACTCAAGAGGCTGGAAAAAACTATATAGACAAATTACAGATAACTTCTGAGTTAATTGCTCTAGTATGCACATATATTTGATTTTTAGGAATAGGAATTTGGGGGTGAAAGTTCGGATGTCTCAGTTAGGGTCTTACTGCTGTGAATAGATACCATAACCAAGACAACGCTTATAAAGGGCAACACTTAATTGGAGGCGCCTTACAGGTTCAGATGTTCTGTCTATTATCATTAAAGCAGAAACATGGCAGTTTCCAGGCAGGCATGGTACAGGAGAGCTGAGAGTTCTACATCTTGATGTGAAGGCTGCTAAGAGAAAAGTGGCCTCCAGGCAGCTAGGAAGAGGGTCTGAAAGCCCACCCACATAGTGACATATGCCCTTCAACAAGGCCATACCTCCTAATGCTACTACTCCTTATGGGCCAATCATATTCATACCACCATAGGATACTACAAAGAATACTATAGAACATGAAATAAGGTTTAGTATGTGTGTAAGTGAAGAGTGGAACCATGAGGCAAATGTTTAGGAATTTTTTAACTAAAAATTTGCTGCGAGGGGGTGGAAAGATGGCTCAGTGATTAAGAGCAGCTGCTGCTCTTGCCGAAGATGAGGGTTATGTGCCCAGGACTTACATGACTGTTCACAACTGTGTGCAACTACACGTCTAGTCATTGCCTTGGACACTGCTTACACATGGTGCATCCTATTTAAAATATTCTAATTATTAATCCTCCTCCAAGAAAGAGAAAAGACTAGGGAGGGAGGAATTGTGAGGCCATCGGTGAGATTTTAACAAATCTCTTGACAGACTTGTTTGATTTAATTGTAAGTTTAATAAAAGCATTGTTTCTTTACATAGCATGAGATACAAATGATTGCCGATTTTGTAAAGACATTCATGGGCAGAATCCATGACCAATGGCCGATAGTCATCATCATGATACCCACCTACCCACCTGCTATATATATATATATATATATATATATATATATATATATCCCAAAGTGACTGTGAGGATTGTCTTAGTCAGAGCTCGATTGCTGTGAAGAGATACCAAGAACAAGGTAACTTCTATAAAAGGAAATCACTTAATTGGGCTTAACTTATACTTTCAAAGGTTTAGTCCATTATAATGGCAGGGGACATGGTGCCACGGAGGCAGATATCTGATTGGAGAAATAGCTGAGAGTTCTGCCTTCCACAAGCAACAAGAAGAGACACGTGAACTGGCTTGGGCTTTTGATATCCCAAAGTCCACTCTCAGTGGCATACTTCCTCCAACATGGCCATACCTAGTCCAATAAGGTCACACCTCCTAATCCCTCTGTGCACGTACTGCTCCCTGATGACCTAGCATTCAAATACATGAGCCTGGTTGGGGCCATTTTTATTCAAACCAGCACAGAGACAAAGAAAAATGATGTGAGAAAATGTTTCTTTTTTTTTTTAAATGTAGACAGTCTGAAGCAATGTAAGATGCCTAATAGGCTATGATTTTAGTTATACAATGTCCCATAGGCTTGCTTGACATAAAAGAATCAAAGCTGATGTTAGTGTTTTCCCCCCTGAGATCCCTTAACTGAGACTTTAGTGCCATAAAGGCTAGATGGGAATGTGCTTAAATCAACTGGGATGTTATCCACACAAAACATTAGAGGAATGTCACATTCTTTTACTATCTTGGGGAGAAATGTTACAAAAGAAAGAAAAACTGGATTGACTTATGTTTCTTCTCTTGTCCTAGCTTAAAGATGCAACTCAGAAAAAAAAAATACCTGAATTTTCTACTTTTTATTTACTCGATCAGTAATGGATTGGGTTAAACTAAATGTTCTGTGTGTGCCCTTCTGTGCAGGGAAAAGGAGGGCAATGAATTCATACTTTGTGTGTAAATATCCAGATTTATCAGCAGTAAAAATCAAACAACCATGATGTTTTTCATTATGGGCAAGAAATGAAGACTAATTATTTTACTTTTAATAAGTGCATCATGAACCTTGGTTAGTTAAACTGAGGGTTATTGAATTATTTTTGTGAGCAGCGATGCTACCTCCCGCTTGGGGATGGGATACTGTGCATACTGGGCCACGTATGGGGTTCTCCACTTCTCTGCATTTAGACTTTATATTCATCTTTTGTTTTATTTCCCCTTCCTTCCTTCCTTCCTTCCTTCCTTCCTTCCTTCCTTCTTTTCTTCCTTCCTCCTTTCCTTCTTTCTTTCTTTCCTTTCTTTTTCTTTTTCTTTTTCTTTTTCTTTTTCCTTCCCCCCTCCCTGTTCTCATATCTGCTGAGATTAAAACATCGGCTATAAAACTGTAGAACTTTCAGAGGAAATTATGATTTAATGGATACTTGGAATTGATAAAGGCTAAAGATAAACCTCAGTGTTTGCCTCCTGTCTATAGAGTTTTTATTTACCCCCCCCAGTCCTGTTTGAAGAAGAAAGGCTTACAATCAGAATGAAATAACTTTTATATCTCTAGATTTTTCCAGTGATTATATAAAACTTCATGAGTACAATAGTAAAAATCCTGGAAAAATAGCATCTTTTAAAAAAAAAGCTATAAACCAGCAGGTTATTATTAGTAGCTAAACTAAACCACAGATGCCCAGAAAGGAGCAAGCAAGCTGCAAGCAGTTTTAATGAGAACAATGGTAGGAAAGAGGGTTTTGTTTTGTTTTTTTTTTTCTGAATTGCAGTAATTATTAAAATTAAACAATTCACCAAAACTATGTGTTTCTTTGTGTTTATGAAGCCCCCTGGCTATGTCCTTTAATTTTTTTATAGAAAATTCCTGGACTAACAATTACTTGATATTACAAATTAATTCATTCCAGTTTTTAAACTACAGCGTTTGGAAAGGCCAAGAACTGCCTGGAGGAGAGAATATGAGCTTAATAAACTGCAAGAAAAGGAATAATGCTGTTTATAAGTCTGCCACCATTTGTTCCAGACAGACATTTAGATATTAAGGCCATTTATTCAGAAAAAAAAAATCTTTCAAGTAAAGATACTTTTGTCTTAAGAGTAAGGTTCAGCTGAGTCGGAGGTCCAAATAGCTTTGATGACATATCTGGATTCGTCCTCCACTGGATAGTGAGGCTGATCAGGGATCTTCCATCTCTTCTATACCAGACAGACACTGTTGCCGCTTGCTGAGATGAGCCTGGTATAGCTGTCCCCTGAAAGGCTCTGCCAGAGCCTGACCAATACAGATGCAGATACACTCAGCCAACCACTGGACTTAAGCACTGGGGCCCCAATGGAGGAGTTAGGGGAAGGACTGAAGGAGATGAAGTGGATTGCAACCCCCCTAGGGAGAACAACAATATCAACCAACAGGACCCCCAGAGCTCCCAGGGACGAAACCACCAACCCAAGAGTACACATGGAGGGACCCATGGCTTCAGCTGCATATGTAGCACAGGATGGCCTTTTCTGGCATCAGTGGGAGGGGAGGCCCTTGGTCCTGTGGAGGCTTGATGCCCCAGCCTAGGGAGATGCTAGGGCGTGAGGCGGGAGTGGATGGGTGGGTGGGGGAGCACCCTCATCAAGGTAGCAGGGAAGGGAGATGAAATAGAGGGGTTGCAGAGGGGGAACCGGGAAGGGGGACAACATTTGAAATGTAAATAAATAAAATAACCAAGAAAAGGAAGAAAGAAAAAAAGGAGTAGTGAGGCTGAGCACCCTGGCTCATCAATACTACAAGTCACTTGCATATGCTGATCAGAAATGATCAAGAAACACTGTTAGTGAAAAAGTCATGGATGGTGGCACTTGTTGGTAACACCAGAACTTGGAATATAGGGATAAGAGGAATCATTAATTCAACTCCAGCCTATATTACATTTACAGCCTGGGGTTACTAGACTCTGTCTGAAAAAGAAAAGAATAATCATTTAGGTGTATGTGTGGTGTGTGTGTGTGTGTGTGTGTGTGTGTGTGTGTGTGTGAGAGAGAGAGAGAGAGAGAGAGAGAGAGAGAGAGAGAGAGAGAGAGAGCAGAGGCTAGAGGAGGGCATTGGATCCCTGGAACTGGAGTTTATTTTTTATTTGGTTATGAGCTGCCTGAAATGAGTGTTAAGAATTGAGCTCAGATCCTCTGATATATATATGTATATATATGTGTGTGTATGTGTATATATATATTTCTGAGCTGTCTCTTCAACCCTTAATTATGACATTTTATTTTATTTTATTTTATTTTATTTTATTTTATTTTATTTTATTTTATTTTATTTTATTTTATTTTTATGACTACTTCTTAAAAACCCATAAAGTAGAAATACATAAAACTAGTTTTGTAAAAAAAGAGGTAAACTATAAGAACTGTCATGAGATCATATTACATAAATATTATATATGCAATGTTTACATATTTGTATTTATTAATGAAAAAATTAAAGTCCTATGTTCAGTAAAGGAAAACAAACAAACAAAACAACAACAACCACAAAAAACCCCAACCAATCAACCAACTAACCAACCAAGAAAAAACTGAATCAAACCAAACCACCACCACCACCACCACCACCACCAACAACAACAACAACAACAACAACAAAACCACTGCCTTGAGGGGCAATGAGCCTTTCACGGGTTCCTCTACAAATCTCTTTTTGAAGTTCACTTATTCTGCTTTTTTATCTTTTGTGACAGGGTGTCACCATGTAACACAGGCTTGCCTCTAATTAGAAATTCTCCTATCTTAATTTCGTAACTGCTGGGATTATAGTATTTACTATTTGGGTTATACTTTAAAATCTGATGGTATGTTTGTGTGTGTGTATTACATATGTGTCTATATGCATGTGTCCCAGGACATGAGGCTATGCACATGCGTGAGACAGAGTCTGTGACTGAACCTGGATTTTCTTGGTGCTTTGGTTGGTTGGTTGGCTTTGGGTTTCGTTGTTTGGCTGGGCTGGGTGCTGGCTGCCAGGCTTATCAACGCTCTTTCTGCCTCAGATCTGCTCCCCCTTACCTGGACCATGCTGGAGTTTCAAGTGCTTGCAGGGCTGGTGATTTTTGACCTGGGGGCTGAGATATAGCAAGTACTCTTTCTCACCCATTGGGCCATGCTCTGAAGCCCGTTGGTTTGTTTTTCACAGAGATCCATCTGCTTTCTTTTTGCCCAAGGTTGTGACATAAAGAAATGTTTGATGACCTTCCTAAAGCCATAGGAGCAGTAAGGAGATTGGAAAAAAAAAATGTGATTGTAGAGAAATGCCAGTGTCAATCAAAGGAGCCATTTGTGGACTTGGCTGAGTGATTTTATT
Source organism: Apodemus agrarius (assembly GCA_964023405.1). Lineage (NCBI taxonomy): Eukaryota > Metazoa > Chordata > Mammalia > Rodentia > Muridae > Apodemus > Apodemus agrarius. The sequence continues at coordinate 31,924,396 of OZ030025.1, read as the reverse complement.
GTTTTGTTTTGTTTTGTTTTGTTTTGTTTTGTTTTGTTTTGTTTTGTTTTGTTTGCTTTTGAGACACGGCCTGTGGGTGTTGGAATGAGGGTGACTCCCATAGGCTCATATATTTGCATGACAGACTGGAGTTGATGAGTTGTTTGGACAGGCTCAGGAGGCATGGCCTTGTTGGTGTTTGTGTGTTCTTGTTGGAGATTTCAAAACCTGCCTGCCTGCCTGCCTGCCTGCCTGCCTGCCTGTCTGTGTCTGTTTATGTCTCTGTCTTTCTGCCTGTCTGTTTGTCTCTGTCTGTCTGTCTGTCTTTCTCTGCCTTTCTGTGTCTGTCTTTCACTGTCTGTCTGTCTGCCTGTCTGTCTCTGTCTGTCCGTCTGTCTGTCTGTCTGTCTGTCTGTCTTTTTCCGTCTATGTCTGTCTGTCTCACTGGTGGCAGGGACCTAAAGGGAGTCGAGCTTAGACTCTCTTTGCCACTTCTCTTGGTAAACATGGAGAGTGTATGGATGGGGCTGTGGGACCCTTCAGGGGAGTCTAGCCTCTGGTGTTGTATCATCACCTGTCTTCCCATTCCACTTTGACCTGTCTGAAAATTGCTCTTTTCAGGTCATGCTGCTTCATGTTCTCACTATCCAGTGGGAGTGCTGGTACTAGGTGCTCAGACACTGAGTCCTTCTCGAAGGTGAATATCCATCCTATACTTCCTAATCACAGAGTTCACTGATGTCCAGACAAACCAAATGGGCAGGAAAAGATGGTTTCTTCCCACCTCTCAAACAAGGCATAGCAGGACGAGCCCCTAGGGCTATCTGTAAAATGTGAATACCAACAAGTTCAGATTGGGAAGATTTCTTTGCTCATCCTGTGCACATTCTGAATAATCAGGGCTTCCATGGTTTTTGATTAAGGATCCAGGATTCATCACATGTTACTTTTACTTGGTAGAGCTTCCAGGTTTGGATTTAGGGGAAGGGCTGAACTTTCTATGCTTGCTTACAATTCCCAATCTCCATCTCTGTTACACTTTAGTTTGGAATGAAATGTTCTCCTGACCTCTGACATTACCTTTTGTTACCCATCAGGTTCCAGGCCACAGCACCACTATTTCCACAGGGAAACATAATCTACAGATTAATATATAATTCCTTATATTTTTCTTCCATAACAACGACAACTGGAATTATATAAAGATGTCTTCAATAACTGGGTATTTCTTCAAATGTTCGATACATGAGAACATAGGGTACCTCTGTCTTTCCCTTGTTTGTAGTTTTGCTTAAGATATATTGTACAGTCCTAGACAATCCTTGAGAATGTGTTAGTATTTTTCAAAAGAAAAAGCAAAAGAAATAAAAGAAAAAAGCAAAGAAAGAGATCTATGTTCGTTAAGATGGAGTAGGATGTATGTCTAGTCAAGGGCAATCTACTTTTGACACTAGCCACATCTGTAATGTATAATAATCCTGCACCCACAGACTGGTTCTACTCTGGATGCTAAATGACATTAGACTTTCTCACTTCATTAATGTCTCCCTCCCTATTCGTTTGACTTTTTGATACAGAGTCCCACTATGTAGTCCTGATTTATCTACAATGCCCTAGACCAGTCTGATCCCAAATTTGCTGCAGTCCTCAGTCCTCTGCTTCTTGAGTGTTGGGATTATAGGCACACGCCAACCATACACAGTCAGAATTCTGATATAAATGAAATAGATGCTTCTTTTGGGAGAAGAAATATAACACATTAACAACATGAAGTAAAACTAACTCTGACTAAACTATGTTTTATCCAGAGAATAAATAATGAAGTATAAATGCTGTAATAAACTGATCTATAGTAAGAGACTATAGAATCGACAGTGTTCCTTACAAATCTGAAAATTTTTGTGACAGGTTTAGTGAAAATTTAATGTCTCTTTCTAGATGAACCGTTCACTTATAGAGGGAAGATGGGGCTAATTAGTATAGGCAGAGTAGAAGAAATGAACAAATGGTGTTTTAAGCCTCTCATCAAGGTCTTCCTTTTAAACACTTTGGTGGGCAAGTGGTTCTCATGACCACTTATAATATGAATGAATCATTTGGGCCATTGTGTGTGTACTTTTAAGTGGGAAGTTTTGGTTCTGGGCATATTTCTTAGAGTGCTGGATGCTTTATTTCCTAGAGCCTTTTGAACACCATATTGCATAAGGCCATAAACGATGCTATAGTCTCAGTTTCGATTTCATTCATAGCATCAAATGCAGTATAAGCACTCATAGATTGTTCTTGCATTTAGTCTGTTTGGCCCTTTCTGATAGACTAGTTTAATCTTGGAGGCACATGTGCCTGTTAAAGGAGGAAGCTGCTCCTCTCACTTCCAAAAGAGAGAAGACATTCTCCACTCTTCCCCTTGTTTATAGCTCAAGTTCTCTGGGTTGTCATCTTCATGTGGGATCTCCAAGTAGGAGCTGAAGTGAATTGCTTCGCAGTAAAACAAGTAAGAATGATTTTGATCTGCAAAAAAACCTTGGTTTTCTCAGGGTTAATGCCTTTCACAGCCCAGTTTCTGTTGTGTTTCTTTTTGCTTTGTTCCTCTTACTCTTGACATTGGGCCAACTTTTACTCCCTCGGCGGACGTGGTCACCGTGGAAGTTATCAACTACCAATTAAGGGAGTCCCAAGCGTTAGGAGGGAAAACAAAACAAAGCTCTCAGCAGGCAGGGCACACACTGATAAACTGGAAAGCACCAAATTAAGACGAATTCACCTAGCTCCAGTGCGTGACTCAGGGTGGTGGACTGTGAGTCACAGGCGTCATTGAGTCAGGGCTGGAAGCACATCCAGAAGAAGAAGAGCCGTGCACGTAAAAACAGGCCGGAAAGCATACAAGTCAACCATGGACAGATGGCCGAGCTACAAGGATGCCCAGTGTGTGTGATGCCAACGCAGGATAATGGTACCTGTGGGGAAATCAGTTTTTCAAGGGAGCCAAAACAGAAAGCATTGAGAAGTGGAAGTTCTGTACGTAGGCTGTTTGCCACCATGACTCTGCATTTCCATCCTGAGAGAAAGTATTATGGCTGTTCTTAGTGGAGCATGGAAGCCACAATTATTTGAAGAGATGCTTGGTGGAGAAAATTGGAAGCAGGATGCTTCACCCCATCTCATCCAAACCCAAGCACTCATCATCCATTTTCTCGCCATGTAGTTGGTCCAAGTCTCCAGTCAATACACTCACTCTCTGACCCCTCTGGTGAATCATGCAAGCCTTTCCTCAGTTCTTTATCACGCTATTGACCATATGACTATTTCCACCCACCATATGACTATTTCCACCCACCATATGACTATTTCCACCGTATGACCCATTTTCTGCCATTCCTGCTAAAGATGTCGAAAGGGAACTCATTGACTGAGTTTTCATTGTCATCCTGGTGTGTCTGATTCTAGTCTTGAACCTTGTATACACATAGGGAACTTTTCAAGTCTATGAATCATGTTGCCTTTCAGCTAGGATTTCTGACGGACTTAACACAAGTCGTAGTAAATCTTTTACTACTAGAGGAAGCAGATGGAGGGACATTGATTCCTAGGTAAGTGGAAATACAAAACATGGCTTAATTGAGATGGAAACGGTTACTATGGGAATTGGCTATGGAGAGTATACCCTAGTTTATTTTCAGTTGTTATGATAAAACACTGACCAAAAGTGGCTTGGGAGGAGAAAGGGTTTATTTTATCTTACAATTTCTAGGTAACAGTATATTACCAACGGAAGCAAAGGCAGGAACAGAAAGCAGTGTTGCTAACGGGTTTGTTCCTTATGACTTTCTCAGTCTGCTTTCTTATAGCACACAGGACCACAGGTCCAGGGATGGCACCAACAACAGTGGGCTGTGTCCTCCCTCCCTCATCAATCATTAACCTAGAAATTGTCCCACAGATATATCTACAGGCTGGTCTGATGGAGGTAATCAGTGGAGGTTTCCTTTTCCCAGGTGACTCTAGCTTGTGTCAAGTGGACAGACAGACAAACAAACAAAAACAACTCAACCAGAACTGGATGATATATGAGTTTTATTTTAGATTTAAAAGTGTGTGTGTGTGCGTGCGTGCGTGCGTGCGTGCGTGCGTGCGTGCGTGCGTGTGTGTGTGTGTGTGTGTGTGTGTTGCTGCTCAAAGAGGCCAGGGACACCTGATCTTGCTCAAGCTAGAGTCACAGGTGGTAGAGATTGCCTAGACATCAGTGCTGGGAACTGAACTTGGATCCTTTGTAAGAGCAGTAATGCTGAGCCATCCCTCCAGCCCCACCCAAGGTTCCATAAGCAGTAGACGTCGACAAAGAGGACACTCCCATCTGTTCAGCTACCTGCAAGTTCTGCAAGTAGTTCCAGGGATAAGGCTTTTGTGAGGCGCCACCCATGCCAGGGGTGGGCTGTCCTGTGATGCTTTTACTTCCACTCTCCTGTGAGGAATTACTCACCTAGGCTCACACACAAACTCCCAACAAACTCACGGATCCACTAAGCTAGACTTAAATGATGTCATTTCTACAGTCTTTTGTCTGCGCCCCATCTGGGGTGAATAGATGTCTGTTCATGTCTCCTTAGGAAAAGTCGCATAATGGCTCCCGTAATTCTCTCCACTGTTGCTAAGCTCACTGATAATGCACATGCTGCTAAGTGCCAGAATACGGGGCCACTCCTCACGCCTCGCTATACTGGAAACATCAGCAGCACCCGGCACAGGGCTGACGCCTTCCTTAGGGACTTTCTTTTTTGCTAAGGGTTCAAAGGTAACACAGTCTCTTAGCTTTTCTCCTATCTCCCACTCCTGTCAGCTCTGCCTTCAAAGAACACCACATGATCATTCCTTATCACATCCTGTTGTCTTACTGTTGCCTGAAAGTCATCACATTCCCCCAGATTCTCGGGTACCTTCCTCATTCCTCTTCCTGACGTGGCTCTGGCCTTGCTGCGGTTTGTTCTTTTTGTTTGTTTGCTTAAGGCATGTCTCATTACGTAGCCAGAGGTAGCTTCATCCTTTCCGTGTGATCCAGAGTGGCTGCCAGCCTGCGATAATCCTTTCGTGCTAATCTCCTGCGTGTATGTTTCATTAGAGCAGTGGCTCTCAACCTCCCTACTATGATGACCCTTTAAGTACAGCTCCTCCTATTATGGTCACTGCACACCATAAAATTATTCTTGTTGCTTCTTCACAACTGTAATTTTGCTACTGTTATGAATCGTAATGTAAATAGGTATGTTTTCCATTAGTCTTAGGTGTTCCCCGTGAAAGAGTTGTTCATCTCCTCAGGGGTTGCAACTTATAGGTTAAGAACCATTGCATTATAGGCTTACACTCTACCATGGTACCTGGTTGTTTTGGTTTGTTTGTTTGCTTTGATTATTTTATATGGGTTTACTATGTAGCTTAGGCTGGCCTCGAGTTTTATGACCTTCCTGCCTCCGCCTATGAGTGTTGGGAGTACTTTCTGTAAATCTGTTGTCTATATGGATGCATATCCATATGTACATGTGCCGTGTGGCAGGAAGAAGGCAGTAAAGATGATGAAATCATCTTTGGGGTTGTTCCTCAGGAGTTGTCTACCGTAAGTTTTTTTTTTTTTTTAAGTCAAGGTCTTCCACTGGAGACTTGGAACATGATGACTTGATGAGACTGGCCAGGCAGTGAGCTCCAGGGATCTCCCGAATCCGTCTCCCAACGGGTTCTGAGCACGCGCTCTCATACCTGACTTTTTAAAATAGATTCTAGAGATCCAACATAGGTCCTCATGTATGTTGTAACCAACACTTTATTGCCCTAGCTACTGGTCATCGTTTTGTCGTCTCTAGTGGATTTGTTTATTTAGGTTTCGAGGCAGGGTCTCACACTAGCCTAGACTGAATCAGAAACTCGCTCTAGTTCTGGCTGGACTCGAAACCAATATTTCCACCTCAGCTTCCTAACCACTGAAGTTGCAGGCGTGCTCCTGCTGTCATCGTCAGAATGCTGTCAGTCAGGTCATGCTGACCCTTGCTGAAAGTGTCTCACTGACTCCATATCTCATAATAAACGCCCCCGAAGTACGCTCTTGCTCTCACCCCCACCATTTCCTGGATCTAGTCCCGCCCGTCCTCTACTCCGTTTTGCTCACTCTTCACAGTCACGCCCCGGTGCCCTGTAGAATGTGCCAAGCATTTCCCATCTTTTTGCTTTTGTGCTGGATGTTCGCAAGAGTACTTAACCTTGTAGTCTCCTGTCGCTACTCAGTGGCACTTAAAACTGCAAGGTGGAGCATGCTCTGTTGGCATTTAGTCTAGGCTCCGCCCCACAGTTACCTGGCGACAGTCAGGTGTTCCTGACTCACTATAAGAGGGGCTGCTTGCTTGCTCCTTTCTTGATTTCTTGTTCTTCCTCTGTTCTCTTACTCCTGCTCCTCCCCCACCACCCACCCCCCTCCACCTCCCCTCTCACTTTCCCCATTTCCCTCCCTCTCTCCACATGCTCATAGCTGGCCTCTCTACTTTCTCTCTCTGTCTCTCTGTCTCTCCCTTTCTCTGTCTCTCCTCCCTCAACTCCCTTCCCATGCCCTGAATAAACACTGTTCTAACTATACCTGGCTGGTCCCTCAGGGGGAGGGGATACCTCAGCATTGGACTGCTGAGCCACCCCCTTCCCCCACACCTGACTACACACCCACCAAACATATTTCTTCTCTCTCCCTATATTTTCATAAAACACAACATGCTCCACTTCATATTTTTGGTTATGAGCCTGGTCTTTAATGGCTGAGCCATCTGCCCAGCCCAACACTCTCCATTTTAAACTGTGCTCTCTCTCAACAACATACATTAACCTCAAATAACAAAAAAACAAAACAAACAAACAAAAAAACAAGGGCCTTTATAATTGATTTTCAAAATTATTTTTCTTTTCCCGTTAGAGGGTAAGCTTGAACAGAACAGAGACTAAAAGAGAAAGTGTTCCCTGATGGAGCTCAGGATTCAGGAACAGAGCCTGGCACACAGTAGCCTGGCACACAGTAGGCAGTCCATAGCACTGGTGAGTGTGAACAAATTGGTGCTGCATTTGGTGGTTGAGTCTTTAGCAATATGATTGGACGTTATTCAAGCCTGTTGCCCATAAGGCTAACACTGATGACCACGGGAGGGAATGTCTGTGTGGAGGGATGTGTGTGCATGTGTGTTCCTCGCACCTTCCCCTCCCCCACCTTCCCCTTCCCCACCTTCCCCTCCCCCACCTTCCCTTCCCCTACTTTTCCTTTCCCCACCTTTCCCTCCCCCACCTTCCCCTCCCCCCACCTTCCCCTCCCTCCACCTTCCCCTCCCCCACCTTCCCCTCCCCCAACCTTTCCCCTTCCCCCACGCTTTTCCCTCCCCAACTCTCCCTCGAAATGCCACTTAATTTTCCTTTCTCCAGGCTTTTCTAACCAGAGACTCCAGGAAAGAAGCCCAGTAACTTTAATCTTCAAAGCATTTGTATAAAGCAGATGATCTACTTATTGTTGATTATGTGCTAATGTCTGCTATTTCTCCCCAAACTTTCCATTTTAAGAAATACAACTAATCTTGAGTCTAAGGAATGTATCTCGCACTGCATTTAGGGCCTTCAATGAGCTGAATAAAAAAAGGAGTAGTGGGGACACTGAGATTTTTTTACGAGGCTTCTAAAAATCACATTACGTTGGTAGTGGGCTGGTCTGTTTCATCTGTGACAAAGACTATATTCTTTACAGAAAATTGGTCCAAAGAGAGTATGTAATTACAAACACTCCAGTGAGAAAAAAGATGGTGGAATTCAGACCATTTAAAAAGAGCAGGCTCCCAGACTGAATTCTTTGGTATAAAATGTCATAAATTCATTTCCATTTTTCTAATGTAAGGAGGTATATTGGGAAATACCTGATTCCTAACCTGCAGGATCTCTTCCTTGGGAACAATTATAGATTCCATCTCACTGAATCTTAAGTGCCTATTATATTATGAAATATAGTATTCTGTAATATTCACTTAATTTATATAATCTATTACCTGTATAAATATTCTAGGTGTACCTTAAAACAATGTATAGAAGAGGTAAGCATTGCATATGCATACTGAGGTCATTATATTATTGATTAATTTATTGAATCTTTCTTGGTTTCCCAAGCAGTGTGCAAGGGGAGGATGATACAGCCTGTGGCTAATGAGAAACTCAAATAAAAGGTAAAATACGCTTCTAGTTAAGTGTGCACTGGCTTGAAAGCAAGGCCAAGGCGTGGCTGACTTTGACAAAGGGGTCAGGGAGAGAATTGCCTGGCTGAGCTGCAGCGGTAAGAGCATAAACTCATGAGGACAGAGGAGGGGCGTCATTGGAGACCCAGTGAAACTGCAAGTGAACCCCACAGAAAAGACTAAGGAAGAAGGGAATCTGGTAAAAAGAAAACCACGGGGAGGAATGGATGGTTCTCAGAAACTGATGTGCTACTTCTTCAGGAAAAACTAAGTAAGGAGGCAGTTCACGTTCCAGGAGAAAAACACACATGCTCCAAATTAGGACTATATAAATTAATACAAAATAAAGAGGACACAGAAGAAATCCCCGGACATTATTTTGTTCACATCTCAATGTATGCAAATACACAGAACATCCTAGATTAACAGGTTATTTGAGGGAGGGGCGCTAAAATCCATTGACAGTGGAGACTAGAGGTGATACTAGAGGAGTTAAAAGAACTTTCAGAGGCTGGGTGTAGTGGCTCATGCCTGTAATCCCAGCACTTGGGAGGCAGAGGCAGGCGGATTTCTGAGTTCGAAGCCAGCCTGGTCTATAGAGTGAGTTCCAGGACAGCCAGGAGTACACAGAGAAACCCTGTCTCGAAAAACCAAAAAAAAAAAAAAAAAAAAAAAAAAAAAAAAGAACTTTCAGACAAGGAGATGTTGACTACATTCAAACTTCATTCTTGAGAAAGCACATTTAAGATAAAAATGGATGCTTTTGTGACATAACACAGGGATTTACTTAAACATCCATGTCGGGATTACGCTTAGCAGTGAGACCCCGAGTCTACTGCACTGAGACCAGGACTAGCCACGATAGTCAACTGAACAAAGCATTGAATGTGATGCCCTCACTTGGCTATTAGAGAAAAGAGAGGAATCAGAGTTATATATGGAAAGTAGGGCTTGAATTTAACAATACTTAACCCAAAATATTTAAAAGCAAATGTTTAAAAGCTAGGTGTTACCATTTAGTCTAGGCTTCGCCCTACAGTTACCTGGTAATAGTCAGGTATGCCTGACTATTATATATAAAAGGGACTGCTCACCTGTCTTCTTTCTCTGTCTTGCTTTCTTGCTCCAGCTCTGTCCCTTTGCTCCTGCCCTCACTCTCTCCCCATTCCCCTCCCCCTCTTTGTTCATGTGCTTATGGCCCTGGCCTCTCCTCCTCCTCCTCCTCCTCCTCTCTCTCTCTCTCTCTCTCTCTCTCTCTCTCTCTCTCTCCCTCCCTCTCTCTCTCTCTCCTCCCCCTCCTCCTCCTCCTTCTCCTCCTTTGCCTCCTCCTCTCTCTGCCTTTCCCTGTTTTACTCCTTTAACTCCCCCCCCATGCCCTACCTTAAGTAAACTATTCTATACTGTACCTCATGTGGCTGGTCCCTCAGGGAGAAGGGATGCCACAGCATGGACCTACAGAGGCCACTCCTTGTTCCCCCCATACCTGACTACACATCCACCAAACATACTGCTTCTCTATTTTTTAAAACACAACAATAAGAAAAATTCCACAAATTTTCTAGAATAAAAATTAAAATGTTGTCACTGAGAGATGAATCAGTTAGTAAGCGTAGTTTAGGGACTACTTTATTTTAACTGTATAGAAAAGATTAAGTACCTAGAAATGTGCTTTATATTATATGCATAAGATCTATATCAAGAAAAGAACTAGAATCACCATTGATAAGGTTGCGGAATTTATTAACAAGTAGAAAAACATATTATGTACTTAGTTAATTAAACAGAACATCAAATATGTTCCTTTTTACTAAGGTATAATCCATGAAGTTACTATGAATACAATAAAAAAAAAATAGGGAAGCCAGGCGTGGTGGCGCACGCCTTTAATCCCAGCACTTGGGAGGCAGAGGCAGGCAGATTTCTGAGTTCGAGGCCAGCCTGGTCTACAGAGTGAGTTCCAGGACAGCCAGAGCTACACAGAGAAACCCTGTCTCGAAAAACCAAAAAAAAAAAAAAAAAAAAAAAAAAAATAGGGAATCTAAAAATTGTAAAAGACAGAACACCGGGAAGTCTGCTGTGAGATTGTCTCTTGTAGAAATAGCTGCATAAGTAAGACCTGAATATTGTTAATATCAATAGCCGTGCTGATGAAGAAGGGAGAAAACCCTCAGGGTCACAGGTAACTGGTGAGTGCTGAGGGAGGGAGAGTTAGCCTCTCCCAGAGGAGCCTGATTGGCTGTTTGATACTCAGTGATGAGTCTTGAAAGACTGATACACACCAAAGACAAATGCAGATTCAGCAGGTTACGCTTATATATCTGTGAACATGCATACATATATATGTGACAATAATAATTTGAGGAGAAGCTGTCAATTTGATAGTGAGGGTAGTGATGATGAATGGAGCTGGAGGAAACTGGTTTGCAAGGGGCTGGGAAGAAGAAAGTAATAAGAAAATGATATAAATTATATTTTAATAAAAATGAAAATTAAAAATTACAATAAGCATCAGAATTGAAGCTAAACAAGATACTTTTTAGATTTACACACACACACACACACACACACACACACACACACCATACCACACCACACATTAGGACAATGGAAGCTGTTATAAACATATAGACATCGATTTTATATATGTACATATATAGGCATATAACACATATAACATATAAATATGTATATTATATATTAGAATTATTGCATATGAGGATTGTTACTAGTTTTGCAAGCTACATATTAGAAAGCTATGTACAGACATATAAGCATACAGATTATATGTATATATAGAGATATATAGATTATGTGTCTCTTTCTCTCTCTATGTATATGTTTATATATTCATATATATACTAGTTTTGCAAGCTACTGGAGCATATTAAAATCTATATTAGCTAAAACAATATGAAAATCATTTTAAACACAAATGATCAGACAAAATAGTCAAAGAAAAAGTATGTATATACTACACGCTGTATGCAGAAGGTAACAACAGTATTTTGTGCCAAGGGAAAGCATTATTTTCTAAGTACCAATGATCATGGCAACAACTGATAGTAACTGTGAAAAATCAAACTCGTAGACTTTACAATATAATGAATGTCTGGTGTTTCATAGGCAGAAACGTTTAAAAATGCAGACAGAGTTTCATAGTTGGAAGCACTAACTATCCCTTAAGAAATTATATGAAAAACAAATGGGATATCAAGAATAAATTGTAAGTATTAGGATAAAGGGACAACGGGGTATTTTTGATTGGCATGCTGCTAAGAGCTCACACCTGCAGGGGTTCTAATGAAAGAGGTTTATTGGGGGAGTAGGAAGAGCAAAGGGCTGTCTCAGAGTGGGACCATGGAAACACGAGAGCGGGACAGAGACAGACAGAAGGACAAGGGTCCAGGAAACGGAGAGAGACCCAACAAGACACAGCCTTTTACAGGGAGCATGCGTCACATGCAAGAATATGCAACTCACAGCAACTATGGAAATGCCCTGCACCAGTCTGCAGCAAGTAAGTATATATATATATATAATTATATATATATATATATATATATATAATTATATATATATATATAAGCTGCCATTGCTGAGTTGCTGAAAGGCATTCTGGTGGAGCGCCTAATATATAGCAGTAAGCTCAGTGCACAGTGCTCAGCTAACATGTGCAAGCCTCACAGTTGACTCTTTAGCAGCACACACACACAGGAACACATACACACATACATGAACATATACATACATGTATACAGACATACATGAACATATACATACATGCACACATGCATACTTACACACACACACACACACACACACACACACACACCCCAGATAAACAAGACCCTGAGTGTTTAGAAGTGCTGCATATAAGATTACAGTAAATGTAAGGAAGCAACTCAGACATCAAAGTCTGTATGTCTATGTAGAAGGCCACAAATTCTGGGATTCTGGCTGTGCTCTTAGTATATCGGCTTGTGCTTCATCTGTTGGCCCATTTGGACAGTTGTCCATATGAATGTGAACACTGGGTCACAGCTGGGTGCTGCTGTCCTAGGACTCGGAAAGATACTTGCTTCCCGTGTTGGTAGTTCTTGGAGGAAATACGGCCAATGCTGCTTCCCCATGTGCAGCCATCCGCTGCTCACATGCTCATGTACAGTTGCCTGACACTTCTGTGCTGGGCTTTACTGCCCCTTTCAGTGACATCTAATATAGAATTAGGAATTCATCCCAGCTTTATATGAAAGAGCAGTGGGAACCTGTGGCTATTCGATTATTTCAAAGCTGAAAGCTAAAGTGTGCACACACGTACTGTCATTTAGACAGTAACCAGTTAAAAGGAATGCTTTATAAAAGACTGTTTCCATGCTATCAAAGTTTAAGCGTCTTGGAGGCATCTCATGGTGATGACTCTGCATGCTGACTCAGCATGGAGGGACACAAGGAAAGCATTTATAAGGCCAGGCGGTGGTGTACATACCTGTGCTCCCAACCGCTTGGGACAGAACCATCACAAGTTCAAGGCCTCCCTTGACTACAGGGCTACAAAGTGAACACAAAGCCAGTCTAGGCAATGTAGCAAGATGCTATTTTAAAATAAAGATAATAAAGAGGGCCGAGGGTGCCACATTGGTGATACGAAACTTGCCTAGCCTATATAAGGTCCAGTCTCCAGTCTCCAGTATGGTGTGAAAAAGAAATTAGCAAAGAGAAAACATATGTAGGTAATAAGATGCAATCAATAGTCCACCTGTTATTTCCCAGTGAGATGTAATTCATAAATTTAATGTCAGCCAAACACAAACAAAAATTGAACAGACATGGGTGATTATAGAGAGACTCAAATCACTTAAACTGAGTAAAATTAAAATAGCTTTGTTTACTTAGTGTTTACTTTCTAAATAACAAATATAGAAGTGTTTCCGTGAAGTACTTTATGGGTAGAAACGTAGGGCAACCTTTGCTCTTTCCCATTTTTAGACTGTACAACTGAGAATGCCCATTGGCTGAACTTCCACTTAGTAAGACCTGTAAGAATGGGAGCTATGCATATTATTTCACCCAGCGATTCATCTTATAGGTCCCCTTCCTGCAAATACACTGGTGTGAAATGATTCCTATGTAAAGTCATTCATTGAGGTGTTACTTATAGTAATAAAAATCTGAAATTACTACTAGTAGGAGACCAGTTAACCAAATCAACGTGCTTCTATGTTCTATACTGCTCTGAGTATAAAGGACGGCAGGAAATCTGCACACTGATATCATTACTCCAAGAAAAGAAAATCGGCCATGAAGGGTCAGGACAGGAAAAAAAAATCATCATTTAAGTTTTTACAATTTGAATCATAACTATGGTCAAAGAAAAGCATCAGATGTGATGGCACACATCTGTAATTCCACCATGCGGGAAGTCAAAGGAGGAGATTCCCTGTGAGTTGGAGACAAGCCTGGACCACACAGTGAGATCTTGGGTTTTTGTTGTTATTGTTGTTGTTTTGGTGATAGGGTTTCCTCTGTGTAGCTTTGGCTGTCCTCAAACTCACTCTATAGACCACTCTGGCCTCAAATTTAGAGATCTGTCTGCCTCGACCTCTTGAGTGCTGAGATTAAAGGTGTGTATCACCACAGCATGTGACATTTTATCTTAGCACAAAACAAAACGAAGCACAGAAAGGATTCTACAGCTAACAGTTCATGAGCTTCTGGTCCAATTCAGCATCTTAATTGCAAATAAGGAAAAGAAACCCAACATTGCACCCATGACACAGGGTTCTCCAGCCGGGTTGTAGTGCAGTGGTGGAGAGCTTGCCTAGCGCATACACTGAATAACTCTGGGTGAGAGGATAAGTCAACAAACCCAGTTGCTTATCTCTTTGTTTAATGATTCATCATTTGCTTCCATTCAAGTCCAAGTCTATAATACATATTCTTCTAGGGTACCTGGATAGTGTGCAAAGAAATCAACTAAGGAAAGAACCCAAAATTTATAGTGTATTTTAACTTCAGACTGGACTCTGCTGTTCTCCTGAAAGTATTTGGGAAAAGTAGCCAAGCCTTGTCTGTCTGTGACTGTGTTAATTATGTCTGCATCTCATGGTTTGGCCTTGAGTAAGTTATCTTTAACCATGAGGACAGAGACCAGCCTTCTTACTGCTCACTCTGTCCTCAGGGTCTGACATCTCTGTGTTAGGATGCCTAAGGTCAGAGAAGATAGTTGCGTCTGTGGAACAGAGATTTTTTTCTCTGCTCCATACAGAGTAACATTGTTTCCTTTGAGACACAGATCCAAACTTTCCGAACATTAGCTTTCTTTTTTTTTTTTTCCTGCCTGTATTACTTCCTCTTAGATTGTGCCTTGGTTATACGTTATATCAACATTTAGAATTATAATTTATATTGTAATTAATGCATTGTGCCCTCTCTTTCAATCAAATTATATAGCAATAAAGTATCTGCAACAGGATGAAAAATCTATTAAAAGATTTAGGAAAAATTCTTTCTTAGGGTTCATAGTCTGTGGAAGAAACAGTAGGAAAATATCAAAGTGGGCTTTTTAAACTACGTATGAAACCCTGTGTGGTGGCACAAACCTTTCATCCTAGCACCTAGGAGGCAGAAGCATGCCCATCTATCTCTATGAGTTTGATGCCAACCTGGTTTACATAGCAAGTTCCAGAATAGGCAGAGAGACACATGGAGAAACTCTGTCTCAAAAAACACACAACAAACAAAAGTACCCAACAACATAAAAAACAAAAACACTTATGCGCTCTTATTTTTAACCTCTTGTTATATGCTTTGTGTAATGACACAAAATTAGAAGGGAGTTTTGTACTTCTACAATTTTTGTACTTATTTCATGTGGCTGCATCTATTTGTAAGTGATAGCAATATGGTAACAGTCATTGAGTTCAGGTGATAAGGGTTTGTTGGATGGCATATGTTAAGCTTTGCTATAAAGCTGATATTTTTCATTCAAATAAAGAACTGAAAAAGTCTTGGTCACTGAATTCTATATTCAAGTGTTAAATGGATATTAGCAAAATTGACTATGTAAACTGTGTTCGGTGGTGTGTGGACACACATCACTCTGGTAGTGTAGGAAGAAAGACTGTCAGTTCAAGAGAAACCTAAATTACAAATCTGAGTCTCTGTCTCAAAAGAAAAAATTACTCTCCTGGTGATTGTATGCAAAATAATGAATCTGGAAGATAACTTGAACAAAAGAAAACTCTCAATATATAGATTTCGACATTCTTTTACATGCTATAAGCACAGTTTCTAAAGAATGGCTTCTAATACCATAATGTATGTAGGAAAGAAAAAAACCTCAGACTATGGATAATTAGAAATTTGCTAAGAAGAAAATACTGGGACTGGCGTGATGGCTCAGGAGATAAACGGACTTACCACCAATACCAAAGATCTAAGTTCCATTCTTGGGCTGTCCCTAACCGAGGAAGATAAATGACTCTTTAAGTCATCCTATGGCCTCCACACACCCATGAATGACTGTGAGCACATATAATACACAAATAAATAAATGTAATGAAAAAGAAAAAGAGCTTAGATGATTGTAGCAGGAATTATTAAAAAAGAAGTGCCCCGCCAACTCTTCGAGGTGGCACCTGACCATGCTTCTGAGATCTGAAATTTCTGACACTATGTACCGAAAGGATCCCACTCTGAGAACTCAAGCTTTCCAACAGTCCTGCCAGCCTGGCCGTCTCTCCAGCAGATGCTCCTCCCACTTCTACCCAGTGCCCACTCACTCCAATTACCAGTAAAGCACTTAATCTTAAATAGTTAATCAATTAGATTTATGTAAATGAAACTCACAATTATGAGATGCCAATTTACAATGATAAAAGTCTTCTTTCTAATCTTTAGATAATCTAACATCTGGTTCCATCTTGATATGTTTGTCTCTCTCCTGCACTCCTGTGTCTACTCTTTCACATCCCAACTCCTAGCTCCGCCTTCTCTTTCCACTCAGTGCCTCAATGTGATTGGACAGGGAATATCTTGCAACAGATGATGAGTGTAGGTAGCTAGAGATGGAAGCTAGAAGGAAGACTAGTAAATAAGCCCACAACGTTAGGAAAAATGAACACTAATGAACTATGTCCTAAGGTCTTGAAATATGCCGTAGATGTTTGCAGCGGACAGGACAGATCTTGGAGATGTACTGTGAAAGAGAATTGACCAGTTCCCAATTTCATGTGGAGGAAAAGACGATGAAACACTATTTTGTGTCACGGATTTCAGAAATCCGTCAAAGATAGCACAATCCCTTATATTGTGTGTATGTGTGTTATTTATTGAAAAGTTTTGTAATAATGTATGGTAATAGAATTGAACTGGGGCCATCACCTTCTAATGGCTCAAGGACAGAAGAAGAGAAAGACAGAAAGAGAAAGAAAGAATGAGGGTTAGGAAGGGCCAAAAACAACATGTACCTTTAGAAGGCATGGCCCAATGGCTTGCTTTCTACAATTAAGGGCCTACCTCCTAATGTTTTTTACAACTTACCAATACACTATTGAACTAGGAATTCATTAATTAACTCATTCAGGAGCCAACTGCCACCCCAAAAACCCACTTCTGAACACTGTTGTGTTGCAGAGCAAGTTTCAACAGACAAGCTTTGGGAATAGCACACACAGGATTTAAACCACACTCCTTCCTCTGTTCCAAGTTCCAAGGCACTAGTGCAGCACACACAACAGGTATTAATAACGGCTTGATGAGTTGACCTGATAGCCTGGATAAGAGTCAATCATTCACTTCAGCAATCTTCTAAGTACAGCTGGGTATCAAATATCAACGTTGCCATGCATGAATCCAAGAAAGTAAAGAATTCGAGAATATTTATGGGTTGTTTTATTCAGCATTAGAGAAACACCTCAAATCCAGTTTATTAAAAGAGGAAGAGGAAGAAGAAGAAGAAGAAGAAGAAGAAGAAGAAGAAGAAGAAGAAGAAGAAGAAAGAAAGAAAGAAAGAAAGAAAGAAAGAAATGGTGCTGAAGGTAGTTCAGTTGATAATGGATCTGTCTCAAAAGACCTGAGTTCGATCTCCAGAATCAATGTAAAGCTCTGGGACATAGTGGTGCACAATGGTAATAAGAATACTGGGGAGGCAGAGACAGAAGCATCCCAAGGCTCACAGGTTAGCCCGTCTAGCATAATTGGTAGGGTCTGGGCCAGTGTGAAACCCTGTCTCAAAGGTGGTAGTGGTCTTGAGAATGATACCTGAGTCTGTCCTCTGGCCTCCATACACAATCACATAAGCATGTCCCCATCCCAAATCATACTTACATGCATTTGAACTTACTGAGCACACACACACACACACACACAGACACACAGACACACACACACACACACACACACACACACACACACATGCAAACTCTTTTGGTTATGGATAAAGCATGGTTACCAAGGTGTTGTCAGTACTACAAAAAGCGAGGTATGGTGGTAATCCCAATCCTTGGGTAGTACAGGAAGGAGGGTCAGCAGTTCAAGGTTATCCTGTGTGGTATAGGGAGTTTCAGACCAACTGGAACACAGGAAACATGTCTTAAAACTTCAAAACAAGGACAAAAACCAAACCAATACAAACCCAACAGGTTTTGAATACAATATTACTTTTTTTTTTTTTTTTGTCACAGTCAGTTTTAAAGATCTAAGGACTTTATCCATCACTTTTAGGGTATTTTATTTTGTTTTATTTTATTTATTTATCTTTTGCTTAATTCCTCAAACTTCCATTCTGGTGAGAAAAAGCACCAGTCTTTGTATCAAACCAATGGTTTGGTCCTTCTGTGCTTGTTTGGAGAGCAAAGAGTACCTCTACTATTGTCTACACTCTAGTTCCGGAGAGTCCAAAGCCCATGGGCTAGGTGGATGTTGTCTGAGGCTTCAAGTCCTGCCAAGCAGGTCCCTGTGTTCTCAGGACAGAAGTCTGAGGCCTATGTGTAGCTTCTCAGATAGGAGGTTTATTGTTCTAGGTTCTGGTTTTCTCCCACGGCAAGCACTCAGCAGTTGGGGCAGTCCTCAGCTCTTGTTAGTGGCATCTATCAGTGCCAGGCAGTTCCTGCCCCCAAGCCTTTGGTGTCATGACTTAGCCTCTAATACCGGCTAGTGTTACATCCTGCACAGTATCCTGAGTCCTTAAGCCCTGGCTGCTCTCTGGAATGTCTTTCAGTGGCCCGGACCCTCAGCTTCTCATCTTTAGCTCTTTGCAGCTTCTTGGCGTTTTCCGTATTAGTTTCCTGTGTGACCTTTACACCTGGTTGCCCTTTGGATGCCATTACTTACTTGCATGTTGCTGTTGCTACCGGCAACACAGCAGCCCTTATTAATTTCACCCCTCTGCATGGCCGCAAAGCATACGTATTCTGAGAGCAATGGTTTGTCTGGACTAACTTAAAATGCAGTAAGATTGACTGGCTATGTAGCTAGAAGAGACTGTGAAGCGTGGGTATAGTATACTAACTCGGTGGTTCTACTTCACACCAATGGCAGCCAACGGTAAGGCCAATGGCAGCCAAGAATAGGTATAGCCCTCCTACCTGCCAGTCACAGCTCTTTGCTGTGTAGTGGTTGTGTTCTTCTTTCCTTGGGCTGGATTGACGACAGCCTCTGAAAGGTCATATCAAGCAGACATGGGGCTCTCTACAGACGCTGTAGGCCAGGTCATCTAAAGTTCACTTGGGCTAGTCTTGCTCCGTGTGGAAGTTTCCACTGCTCACACAGGCTGCGGACTCCAAACGGGAGCCCTGCCTTCAGCAGCCGTCATAACGCCAGCTCTCACAGCCTGGAGTGCCATTCTTTCTGGACAGCTCTCCAGTCAAAGATACAAGACGTTAAGGAAGCTTTATCAAATGGCATACTCTCATTTTATTTGTTCATGGAGAAACATCAAAGGGGCTTATAGAAAAAGACTTTAACAAAGGCTTAAACAAAATTCTTCACAAGATCTAACAGTGACAACAATATTTAACCTTTGCCCCAATACCCAGGGTGGGCTGGACCCCTTGATCTATGTCTGTTTAAGAACATTTGGCTTTTGTGTATGATGCTCTTTATATGATTTTTTTTACTAACTATTTGCCGTCTTAGATTATTTAGTACCTTTGTAGTCTTCTGACTCTAAGAACTCTTTCGGCTACCTGCAGCTAGAAATAATGGTAGCTAGGCTAATTGAATGAAGGGCACTATGCTAAATTCGTAAGCTGTGTGACCAGTGACTTACCAGATCTTGAAGTAAGCCAGAGAGGGTGTAAGACAAGGATTCTACATGGATTATTAATTAAGTAGAAACAAAAAACACCAACAAACAGGAAAGATTAGCAGTGGTTACTCATGGGCAGCTGGATGGCTCTCAAACCAAGAAGACGGCACAGATGTGTTGGGAGGGAGGGAAGAAGAGCTGAGTATTTATTGGAATCGCTGGTGTCTTAACAGGGTTCAGGCTCATCATTTCCTGTGTGACTCAGCTGGCACTGCACAATCGATGCTTTGAAAGTCTATTTCCTCAAGCCGTCGCCATGGTGTGACACTGCCGCTTCCTGATGCACATTTTTAACTCCCGTAGTTTCTCAAAACATGTTTCAGACTGCTGTGTTTACCTGCTGGATGGACTACTTTATGTTCATTAAAAATGATTTAAGAGCTTTAACACACACACACACACACACACACACACACACACACCCCTTTAATTTTTTTCCTCTGGAAGTCTAATTTAACTGTCGGAGTCTGAGCCTTTAGCCCTTCAGTATTTCCTGTGCTATTTTGAGATTTTTTTTTCAAAAGAAGCTTCGCTCATGTGCTGAAAATAATTGTCAGTCAAATCATTGTTCTCCACTGAGGAAGAGCCCGGAAACCATGGGGGTGCTTAAAAACAAGCGGAACAGGGGAGTGAAGCCGCTCCAACCCTAAAAGCAAAATCTCCAATCTAGAAGAGTGGGTTCCTTTTCAATTGACAGCATAAAAAAACAACCTAGAGACAATGAACGTCGTGGCTTAGACAAGTTTCCATCTCTGAAAGCTGTCCTTCACAGCGAAACCTAACCACGGACACGTGTACAAGGAGGTGGGGGCAGACTTCTGAAGGAATAGTGAATTTTAAAATGTATTTGCTCTAGTTTGTGAGTTTTCTTCACAGATGCCTAATGTTTACTAAGAGGTTGGGGAACAATTACATTCACATCCAAAGTTACAAGGTTATTATTCCTCACTTTCAAGAATTTAACACTAGCCGGGCGGTGGTGGCGCACGCCTTTAATCCCAGCACTTGGGAGGCAGAGGCAGGCGGATTTCTGAGTTCAAGGCCAGCCACGTCTACAGAGTGAGTTCCAGGACAGCCAGGACTACACAGAGAAACTCTGTCTCAAAAAAAAAAAAAAAAATAACACTAAGTTAAATCTCTATTATGGCTAGTACTTAATAACCTACTGTAAAATCATGACATATTCTTCCAGGGGCTTAGCTCTCTCCTAAGGAATACATATGCTAATGAGCACCGTGTCTGTTTACTCATTTGTCTTTTTATGTTAATAAAATTTCGGATGTTGTCCCTAGAAACAAGTGTTTGGTTTGCCAACACTCCTTGAGGAAATACACTATGTTTAGACAGTTTTAAAACAGCCAGCATCCGGCCCAAACATCTGATAAACTGTAAAGCAGGAATAGGTACTTTAATTTTAGAGTAACTATGACTGATTTCCTCTCCTTGCAGGTCTGCCGTTTCTTGTCCCCAGGATCCAATACTGAGGGGGAACAAGTTGCCACTGAACTTTGTACGGACTTAAGGCAAACCATGTAAGTAAAGAAGTCTTTATTATCAGAGTCATGATCTCATTAAGTTTCTTGGTTTAAGGAGCATGAACTTCTCTATAAAGAATTCAAGACGTACTGAAACAGTTAAAGCTTGGCTTTACATGACAAATCATGGCTCGGAGACAGCTCGTCCTAAGTTGGGTCAGGGTGGAAAAAAATCTGAGGATGTTTAACAAAAGCAAAGTAGGTTTAAGGAGATATTTCCAAAATTTGTGTTAGCCAAATAATTTCAAGGACACTTATGTTCGCATTCTCTCTTGTTCTCATCCTAGACGAGCAGAGGGTTATAGGGTTTCCTTGCTTGTCATGAAGAAATGAAGAACAGTAAATGTGGCTCGTCACTTCCAATCCCCAGCTAAGGTTATTAAAAGCACAAACGTGCTGATGTACGACAAGGGTGTTCGGCCACATCTAACAGTGCTCGGTCCAACGCTTGTGTGAAAATTCTAAGCCTGTTTGCTTTCCTTAGTGAGAAATCTTTGAAATCCAGAAAGACTCTTATGAACTTCAAAAAAAAAGGTGTGATGGCCAATTGTTTAAGCCCTGGTGAGAAAATTCTCCCACGAGTTCACAGAACACGGTGTTATGATGTTAGAAACGCCAGTGCTTTTTTACACAGGATGTTAACCTCTCACAGTAGCCTGCCGCTGTGATCTGGGAAGTCTTGGCTTCCAGGTTTACAAGGATGGGGCTGTAAACAGGATGCTGAGCGCCACCGAAGGACACAGAGCCTCTCCTTGGAGACGTACCGAGGCCCAAAGCTACGAGTGCAATGTTGATGGAGAAAATATTAGAAATTTTCAGTCTTTTTTTCTTTATCTTTTCCATATTTTATACATGACCCAGATATCAAAGCCTTCTCTTAGACATTAGACATTGATAAAACTCTTAGATTAGCTTCCAGAAAGCATAATACACAGATCAGCATTTTAAAAAAAGCAGTATATCATTTTGGGGATAACTATTAAATAAAAAAGATTTCGTGTGGTTATTTGAGTTCTCTCTGGATATAAGATGAAAATAAGAATTTTATGTAGTACATAGAAAGTACTTTTTGATTGAAGACAAAATTTAAACACCTTTAAAGCTTAAAAAAAATCCAATGATTTTAAAATCGGGAAAAAAAGGAATAAAACTATCTCATGGTATTGTTGAATGTTATAACTAAGATTGCTGAAACCATTACATTTTCAAGTATCATATTTCTGTTTTCTGGAATGGGATATAGCAAAGCACATATGAATAACTGCCTTTGGTGGGAACAGAAAACCCAGAAAGTCTAAAGGGGGACATATGAGAAAATAAATACACACCTAGCAAATTGTCTCCCTGAGATCCATCTTAAGAGTGAGCAACTGTGGCCTTTTTTTTTTTTTTTTTTTTTTTTTTTGCGTTCCTTTAAAAGCCAGAAACTGCAAGGACTCCAGAGAAGGTAGCAAATATTCTAACTCTGCAAAGAAAGGTTTCCTTACCTCCAATCCCCTCAGACAGAGATGATTCTGAGACTTCATTTCTGCCGCCCACCCTTTCCCATGAAATTCTTTTCCCTCTGCCCTGCCACACCACCCTGCCCCCACCTCTCCTGGCCTTATCCTGGCAGCCTCGGGACACACCAGTGCAGCGCCCTCTCACCCACATGTCTTTCTTAGTCCTAGTAGGCATTTGCCGTTTGCTTCCAGGTTTCGCACTCTGTATTGCTTTCTTTCTTTCTTTTCTTTTTTTTTTTTTTTTTACAAATGCCCTTTGAAGGTAGAAGCAAGACCATCTGCTGGGAGAAGGCCAACAGGAGCCTCAGCTGCTTCTGTCTTGCACCCTCTCTTGCCTTCCTCCTTCCTCCTGATAGAGAGCGCCACGTAATTCACAGTCAGCCCCTTAACTCCTTAGGGCACTCATTCTACCCCGTTCTGAAACCCACACATAGTACCTGCACTCGGCCCCTCCCCTAGCCAGCTCCGAGAGCCTCCCTCAGTCAAGGATGCTACTTGATGCTCTTGAATTATCCCTCGGACTAAAGACTGAGATAAATACTTGAAGCAGAGAGTCCTGGTTTGATGGGTTTTCTGATACACTTACATATTGTTCTTTCCTTGAAACTTTGGTTTCGAATCTGGTCCCTCCCGCCCCTTTCCTGTTCCTTATTGATCAAAGATCCTGTATACTCAGCTGCCTTTGATCTCTTTTTAGACTCCTCCTCCTCCTCCAGACCTTCTCCTCCTGCCTGTCTACAGGTATCTGTCTTATGGTCTTACCGTTCCTTTACTATGATGCAATGATTTTATTCATTCACTACCAGTGCACGACTGGGCGCTGAACACAGTCTTTGGATTGTCTTTGGTAGCCAACAACAAGAAAAGAAGCTTCGGGAGAACTGGTAGTGAGCTACAAAGCTTTATCACTAGCAAGAAGGCAGCCATCAGGTGTCAGACAAAATTCCCCTGTGCCCGTACAACACTGCTCAGGTAATCGGAAAGGAAACAGTCTGTACATTCTGATGGCAACACATTTTAGGGGCAAAGACTGGTTTGAAAAGTGTTAATTTTTGCATCATAAATATAAGACTCATTAATAAAAAAAGACACCGAAGCAGAGGTGACAGGAGGTGGGGGTGAAGCCGTTCTTTTCACTGGGGCTATCCAGATTGTCATCTGAAATGGTGTGATCTGTAGCCTGTTTGTCTACTACCTGCAGAGAGAAAAACACAAACCAAGAGAAAGTGTGTAGACGTATTCAGAGCAGTTTGGCCACGGCATAGTGCTCACGTGTACAGTAGAGACTGTTAACTGTAACATATAGATCATTACCCTTACGTCACCGGTAGTGTGGGTCATTTGGAAAGCAAGTAGAGCTGTCATCAATCCACTCTTGAAGAGATAAGTTAACAAGCAAAAATCAATTTCATTTGTCACTAAAAACTACGTGTTGGGGTCTTGAGAGATGGCTTAGCAGTTCAGAGCACTGTCTGTGCTTCTGGTGGACCCAGGATCTTTCCCCAGCATTCGCATGGCAGCTTACAACTGTCTGTAACTCTAATTCCATGAACTCTGATGCTCTCTTGTGTCTCCATGAGCACTACACAGATGTGGTGCATGGATATACTTGCAGGCAAAACACTCATACACACTAATTTTTTTTAAATAACCCCAAGTATAAATTCATATGATTTATTTAAACTATACAAATATGTTTTTATTTCTGGGAGTGAATATTTGCTTTATTTACATTTCAAATGGCATCCCCTTTCCTTGTTACCCCTCTGAAAACCCCCTATCCCATCCCCCCTCCCTCTGCTTACCAATCCTTCCCCCGCTTTCCTGACCTGGCATTCCCCTACACAGGGACATCCGAGTCTTCTTAGGACCAACAGCTTCTCCTCTCATTGATGTCTGAAATGGCCATCCTCTGCTACATGTGTAGCTGGAGCCCTGGGTCCCTCCATGTATACTCTTTGGATGGCGGTTTAGTCCCTGGGACCTCTGGGGGTATTGGTTGGTACTTATTATGCTCCTTCTTGTGAGGCTACAAACCTCTTCAGCTCCTTGGGTCCTTTCTCTAGCTGCTCCATTGGGGACCCTGTGCTCAGTCCATTGGTTGGCTGTGAGCCATGGGTTCACGAAACATTTTTCATAGTCAAAAAACAACAAAATGTTGTACCTATACTAGTAATTCTTCATATTGTCTCTTGAAACACACCTGTTCTAATGAACAGGATCTATAGTTGTATGTATGTGTGCATGTGCACATAGGTGCATGTGTTTGTATATATATGTGTGTAGGACTGTGGAGATGAGAGGACAGCCTTTGGATTGGCTTTCCTCAGGAGTGATCCACTTTGCTTTTGAGTCAGGGTGTATCTATGACATGGAGCTCATGGAGTAACCAATGATAGCTGGCCAGTCTCAGCCATCATCCTTTGTCTACAGCACTGAAATTACAACTGTTCCTAATATGCTCAGGTTTTGTTGTTTGTTTGTTTTTGTTTGTTTGTTTGTTTGTTTTCATGAGGTCTGGGTATGGGACTCTGGCCCTCATGCTTGTCTGGCAAACACATTACTAACTGAAAACTATTTCACCAGCCCTCTGTGTGTGTGTGTGTGTGTGTGTGTGTGTGTGTGTCTGTTTAAATCCACATTATTCCACTCATTAAAACAGCTGCATATTTATTTGATTGATAGGTTTTGTAACAAAATTAAGACTTTATTTTGAGAATGTTTATTTTCCTAATTTTTTTGCATACATTTTATTAAATTATTGATTTGTGATCTATTGGAGGAAAAGTGTAATCCTTGTCACTAGAGAAGCATTTCTGTAGAAGGGTTGTCACAGAGGGAATGCAGAGATGGGATAATAAGAACATGGCAGCTGTAGACTCTAAGGATCCCACCTTTCTGCGCTTACCCTTGAAAGTGCTACCTCGTCTAGGATGCTAATCTCTTAAGTGACAACATTAACAGAGACACAGGATACTGAGGATGTTTCTTTCTTCTGTCTCTCTTCCTGCTCACATCCTTTGTTTATCTTCTGTGTCTATCCTGAGAGAAAAGAAACAGGTCATTCTCAAAGATTCTGAAGTAGTTAGTTAATGGTTTTTTTTTTAAATAAGTATTGGTGTTTTTCTTAGATGCTTCTTTTATTTTCTGAGTAATATCATTATCAAGGATAATTATGTGGATCTCTCTCTCTCTCTCTCTCTCTCTCTCTCTCTCTCTCTCTCTCTCTCTCTCTGTGTGTGTGTGTGTGTGTGCATACCTCCATAAATATGCATAAAAACATACACACAGATTTGGGCCGGGCGGTGGTGGCACATGCCTTTAATCCCAGCACTTGGGAGGCAGAGGCAGGTGGATTTCTGAGTTCGAGGCCAGCCTGGTCTACAGAGTGAGTTCCAGGACAGCCAGGCTACACAGAGAAACCCTGTCTCCAAAAAAACCCCAAAACTCCAAAAAACCAACCCCCCGAAAACAACAACAACAACAACAACAACAACAACAACAAAACATACACACATGTGGAGAGGGAGATTATTCATTACTGTCTGTTAAACTCCACATTTTGGGTAGCTATGCACAGGCCCTTACAGTTTCTTCTCACCAGCCCAGGTACTGCCCTACATATGTTAAGTACTCACCAGTTACTTGTTGCTGTCTGCCATGCAACAGCAACATTGGAACCCCCTTCTGCTGAGTCTTATCTCCCCTGTCTTTATACAATATGTTTATTAAAACCCATGACTTTTGTTGGGGAAGCAGCTTTGGGAGCTTTAGTTATTGACCGGTTAACGATTAGATGTCTGTGCAGAGGACAGATCACGGTGGTTTGTATGGTGGTGAGCTTGCCCAGTTGTGTACACAGTGGGATCTCCTACAGTTGCCTCCTTGGGACCTTTCACCAGCTTACTCCTGACTAGTGAACATTTCATTTTTTATTTTTATTTTTTACTAATTACAAAGCACTTATGAGAACTTCAGTGCAGGCTAGAGGGGTGGCTCATTGTGTCATAGTCCTTGTTGTTTTTTTGTTTTTTTTTCTTTTTCTTTTTTTTTAGTTTTTTGAGACAGGGTTTCTCTGTGTAGTTCTGGCTGTCCTGGAACTCACTCTGTAGACCAGGCTGGCCTCGAACTCAGAAATCCACCTGCCTCCGCCTCCCAAGTGCTGGGATTAAAGGTGTGCGCCACCACCGCCCGGCAGTCCTTGTTGTTTTATCATGCCTGCGTCTCGTCTTTAAAAGGACCTGCATAAACATTTGCACATACGTTTTTACAGACTATGCATAAATAATAAAAAAATGAAAATAGTAAAAATAAATACTGTAGACAGTTTAGCCCTCAAACACTTATCTCATAGTCAGCAAATTTTGCTTGGTAAAGGACAATGTCCAATGTAAAAGTATCAAAGCAGTAAGTCTACAGGTATGTGCAATGTACTTCTCACCTCTGAACCTGAGACCAGGGGAATAAAAATGAGAATTCATACTTCTCATGGAGGCTGAAACATCTCCGGGAAGATTGCTTGATATAAATTCATTGGCTTTTCTGGGACTTTAATAATTTTAATAATAATAATAATAATAATAATAATAACTTTAATATTTCTCTCTACTAGAAAGCATATACATTTACAAGGAAAGTATAGTTCTTTTTGATGCCATCAAAAATAAAGGGTCAAACAATTCTTAATTCTAGAACTAATATTATATTTAGGAAGGAAGACACGAGTATCACTGTTTAAAGGTGTGATGTGAAGATCATTTGAAAACATCCTCATATTTTTTGAAGAATGATATTGTAAATAAACACAGGAGTGGTGCATCGCAATCTACACGGTCTGTCAGTTTCAGAAACAACTGATCTCAGGACTCACGTTTTAGCTGCTTTCTCAGTCCCGACCTGGTCTTCTAGATGTTGAGTTCATAAGAGGGAAGGGTCTGCCAGAGAGACGCTTTAACAAGGAGACGCAGAGAGGATGGTCACTGGGTTGCAAATGCTTTCGGTCAATCAGAGCCAAACCAGGCTTCTCTTAATTCTTCAAACCTTGTATATTTTAAGAAAATTTAACCCACATGTGTCTGAGTCACATACTCTGAAATCATGGAACTTTCAAAACAGCTGTTTAATATCCAGGAAAGTCATTTTGAAAATTTTTTTGTCTCTCCCCTCATCCCCAGTCAAACCCAGATCTGCAAGTCTTCATTAGACATTGATTTCAGGATCAAAGGCAGACGTTCCATTTGAAACCTTAAACTAGTTTCTCCTAGGGAAGTGTTTAAAAGCTGGACACAGTGGTACATGACAGATCCCTGAGGAGGGAGAGTTCAAGGCCAGCCAAGGGTATAGAACTTCAAAACTAAAGCAAACAAAGAAGAGTAGTCCCTCCTAGATAATATGTAAAATATGTGACTATTTTGGTCACTTAAGCACATTCACTATTCACTATTCACTATTCAGCTTTTATTTGGGGAAATTTGAAATGTCAAAACTCTTGTTTTTCAGAAGGTAAAATGGCCAAAGTAAATTTGCCGTCTTCTTTTTTTGTTTGTTTGTTTGTTTGTTTTCCTTTTTTTATTGGATATATTCTATATTTACATTTCATTTCCATTTTTCTGGTTCCCCATCCCCCAAAGATTTCACATGCCCTTTTCCCTCCCCCTGTTCCCCCATCTACCCCTTCCCACTTCCCTTTTCTGGTATTCCCCTACACTGATGTTTTGATCCTTTCCAGCACCAGTGTCCACTCCTTCCTTATTGTTGGATATCATTTGATATGTGGATTGCGTCTTTGGTGTCCCAAGAGTCTAGGCTAATATCCACCAAGTCTTCTTATAATGCTTTTCCATTCAAGGAGATCAGCTAAATTCACCCCATATTAGTCATATCATATCAATCAATGTTACATACAGAGAGATTTACTTTAAGCTATTGACTTCGTAAATGAAGAGATGGCTCAGCAATCGAGGGCTCATACTACTCTTTCAGAGCTCACACACGTTGACATATAATTAAACAGTAAAACTAAAATCTTGGAAAATGAGTTGGTTTATATTATCAAGGAGGGTAGGAAATCTCAAGCGCTATGTTGACCAATCTGAAGACTAGGTACAAATTTCAATCTTACAGCCAACCAAGCATCTGCACAGACACATCCCGAGTAATGACTCAGCGAATTGTTGCCCACCCCATCGCCAAGGCGAGTTGAGTTGACACGTTAACAATCAGTATGTCCCAGCAGAGCGATAGTCATTGGAAATGCCATGCTCACAATTTATTCCCTGTTCTCTAAAAGCTCATAGTCTGGAACAGGGAAACAAGCATGCAAACAAAAGTTTTACAACAGAAGGTTAAAAAAAAAAGAGTTATCTAATGGCGGAGAAAGGATAATAAGAGTTATCTAAGAGGCAGAGAAAGGGCCAGGTAAGAGTAGCTAACTTCACTTGATTGTGAAGAAGTAAGGCAGGTACTTCGTTGGGAAAACAAGAAAAAAAGAAGAAGAAAAGCGAATCTTGTTTTTTCTTTGTTCTAGGGTGAAACTATGGGTCACATAGATTAATAACAGTAGTTCTGTTCATTAATGTTCTCTGTGCTAGTAGATTTCTTGACAACTCCTTCTGGGCTTTAGTCATCTGCAAGGGGATTGTTATCATGGTCAGTTTGTCGCTGAGCAAAATGAAATTGGAAATGTTAAATGACGTAAAATTTCTTTTCTAGTGGATTTCAAATTCAAGGTCACTTGGTTGATTCAAAAGTCCGAGTTCAAGTGGACCTTGGTCTACGTGTGGTTGCACACACCTATAATGCTACCATTCAGGATGCAGAGGCAAGAGGATCTTGAGGTCTGAGCAGGACTGCAGAGAGGCGGGGGAGAGGGAGAGGGACAGGGAGAAGGAGAGATGGAGAAAGATGGAGAGGGAGAGAGGGAGAGAGGGAGAGAGGAGGGAGAGAGGGAAAGGGAGACAGGGAGAGAGATGGAGAGGGAGACAGGGAGAGACAGAGAGAGGGAGAGAGGAAGAGAGGAAAAAAGGGAGAGAGGAAAAGAGGGAGAGAGGGAGAGAGGGAGAGGGGGGGAAGAGGGAGAGAGAAACAAAGCCCCAAATAACACAAAACTAAACAAACAAACAAACAAACAAACAGAAAAACAAATAAAAATCAACTTTCCACCACCCCCCTCCCTAAACAAAACAGAAGTCTATGCCTGAGTCACTATTTCATGTGGTCTCTCATTCTGGAGCACTTACTACAGCATTTTGGGGCTTACTCTTAGCACAGGCAATATCATTGTAGTTCTAAGTTTCTATTGCAAATGAACTCGGTACCTGTGATTTCAACAAGAAATGCCCGAGGGACGCGTTAACAGACTAGAAGCTCTGTCAGGGAAGAAGATTGCCCTGTCGCCATGGTCATACAAGGCAGGGTTCTGAAAGGTGAGGATGAAGACAGTACAATGAATGTTCAGCACAGAGGTCAGGAGCATCCCTTGGAAAGTGTACATTTAAGTTTCAGCCACGCTTTGAAAAATTATCTCTTATGCCCAATGACAGAAGCAATAACTTGAAGGAAAAATTCGAAAGGCGCCACGCTTCCCTGATAAAGAAGTAATGCTATCAAAGGTAGATACCATTCACAAGAAATCTGATTCTATTTCTACCTTTTCTTCCTTTGAGTCTTTAGGGTTCCCTATCAAGGTTCTGCTCTCTGTTGCTGCTGGGCTGCTCTCCCTGCTCTTATTTCGTCCCTAAGTGTGCCCTCACCCAGGTCCCAGAAGAACCATTTCCTACCATCCAAAGCAGATGCAACCGCCTTAATAAATTTTGTTTTGACAACAATACACAACCTTTTTGCTACACAGTCTCAAACATAACCTGGTTACATTCATCCATTCATGAATGTAATGTACATGAATATAAATATATATGGAAATAAATATACATTTGTGACAGGAAGAAAAGAAATGATCAAGAGTTATTGGAAAAAGAGTAGCTGATACATGAAGACACTGGCAGTAGGCAAAGGTGTGGTTGATGAGAAGGGTGGTGAGGAAATCTGGGTCTGTGGACAGGTGCAGTGTTACACCCAGCCATCCGCTATGATGGGGTGATTCTAATACCCAGTGGAATAATTTCCAACCACTGTTTCTCCACGTCCTGTCCAATTCTCATCATGGAAGCCAGTGAGACCATGATATTACAGTCTCCTGTTTCAGGCACCAGAGGAGGCTGCCTGTGACTTCCCAGCAGAGGTGGAAACCTGAAAGAAAGTCATAGCATTCTAACTTACCAGGGCTCTTCAGGCTCCTCAGGAAGTATTGGGGAAGACGAGTGTGGACAACCTCAGGGGATTAAAACATGTTGTTAATTTATCTTATGTGTATACGTATTTTGCTTGCATGTATGTCTGCGTACCATGTGCATATCTGGTGCCCAGGGAAATAAGAGAACATAGATGCCCTGGGACTGGAGTTTAGACTGTTGTGAGCTGCTATGTGGGTTCTAGGCATAGAACCCTGATTCTCCTAGTAGAACAGCCAATGCTCTTAATCGCGCAGTCATCTCTCCAGCCCCACCATGAGAGTTTTGTGTGGAGCCTAGTATTTCAAACAACCAGCACACAGAAAATACCCAACAAGGGCAACTGGGAGAAACGTCTGCTTAAAGGATGGTCAACGTCAGGGCACCAGAATATACTTTGAAAATGACTCTATGAGCCTTCCAGTTAACTGTATTCATTCTTAGAAATTAAAAGAGAAAATAGATTAGTAGACAGGAAGAACACAAACATGAATTTCCTTTCCAGGAAGCAATTGATGGCAGCTGTAAACACCGCGCTCAGTTCAGATTCATGGAAAAAAAAATACCCTCACCCCATGCTTTCCAAAAGTAGCCCTTATGCTAACACTGTCTTTATTATGCACGCATGTCAATGGGAAATTCATGCTTAAAAAACGAGGTCCTTTGTGAAGCCAAGAGTCAAACTTTTGACTCTGGTA
Organism: Apodemus agrarius; assembly: GCA_964023405.1. Taxonomy (NCBI): domain Eukaryota; kingdom Metazoa; phylum Chordata; class Mammalia; order Rodentia; family Muridae; genus Apodemus; species Apodemus agrarius. The sequence goes on along the minus strand of OZ030025.1, from coordinate 31,892,852 downwards.
AATGAGTCCTTAGGGGAATGACCTTAAATTTATTGAAGTCAGGGAGAAGAAATTAAGAACCACATTAACAAATACAAGTAATCTATTTTCAAGTTCCATATGCCTTAGCTTAATTGCTCTCTGACTTATTTTCTGTTAAATGTCTTGCTATATTGTGTGAATATCACTGCTGTCCAGGTCCTCGGCTCCTATGTGGTCTGTCACTCTGTTGACAGTTTCTGTGAAAACTCGCTTACTCAGCGAACTTCCCCAGGAATTAGTTTCTTGTCTGAAACTTGGAAGTAAGCATAGTTTCCTGACAGCTATTGGTGATTTTAAAGAAATAATAATGGCAGAAGCATTGAGAATATTGTTCGACAGTCTATAAATTTTAGGAGAATGATAACCTAATAGTTTGCTTGCTTGTAACTCAGTAGTTTGCCAAGAACACATTCTGCAGAAGTATTTAACATTTTATCTTCCTGATGACAAAATCAAATAGTCAAATGTCTTATTTTATTTTGTTTTGAGACAAGCTTTCTCTGCATAGCTCTAGATGTCCTGGGACTCACTCTGTAGACCGGGCCTCCATCTGCCAGCCTCTGCCTTCTGAGTGCTAGGATTAAAGGCTCATGCAATCTGCAATCCAATGTCTTTAGCAACCTATTGTAAGATGTATGCCTTGACTGCTTTTTGAGGTGCCTCAGATCCCACTTTTAACTTGAGGGTCCTTCGAAACCAAAAATTTTAAGGAGAAATAATATGATTCAAGCCAAATTAACATAAAAAGAGAGTAAGTTTTATTAGCGAAGGAAATTTAAGAGTGAATGTCAATTATTTTAAATCTTGAGTTACAGGAGTATATGTGTAAGCCAAAAGAACTCCTGGATAACAAAAAGGAGAGAGTAGTATTTCTTTTTTCCCACATAGCTGCTAAAGTTCTTAGGCAGTCTTCTAATGACCAGAAACACAGCAATGTTGAAAACCAGGGGTAAATCCTATCCTGGGAACAGTCGATTTTTATCTCCTGATAATCCTCTTTTTCTTAATTCTTGTAATGAAGTGCTGAGTCTCACTATTTCCTGGATAGAAGGCTGGCAGGCATAGAGAGAGGATTTGTTTAGACACGCAAACTGTTGAAACTCTTGGGTCATTCTCTTAGGTTAAAATGCATTAGCATTTCCTGTTTCTGTTATCTCTATAATTTGAAAAAATTGCAAGTTGCTAGTCTGATCATTAAAAGGCTTTTGGTAAATCTCTCTGTGTGGTACTCTGGCAACACAAAACATAACAGAAACAATAAAACAGAAATGTCTTGTTACGAGGTATATAATACCAGGCAATTTTTCTAAACGCATTAACGCATCCTGCAAGCCCACAGAAGCCTGCCTGTTCTGATTTGCCTATTGTTCGAGGGAACTGCAGAAACAAGCTAGCCTGAGCTGTAGGTTAGAAAGACCTACAGGAAAGGCAGGTAGTCAGGTTCAGGTCTGGTTCAGATCAAAGAAGTCTGGCAGCATTAGCTGCTGGGAGCAGGGCTGAGAGGCAACATATTTTAAAAGCACTTTTAAGAGGGCAACTGACAAGGACCCCCTTAGACTGAAGGGGGAAGCAGAGTTTGGGATGGTTAACACTCATTATGCCTGGAGACTGAACAGCTCTCTTAAGAGAGGGGAGGGATAATGTCTTAAACATGTTTCATAATTCGAAACATGTTGAATACTGTTTTTGAAAGAAACTTTGATTTAATAAATGCTAACCAAAATGGTGTCTTTAAGTGGGGATCGGTAGACAAGGGAGGATAACCTGGTTTTCTCTGTCTTTTGCTAACGTTACGGGAAAGCGTTCTCTCCAAGGAGTGCAATGCTACTTTCTCCCGGTGACTTCCAGGGGGAGACAGTGACCCTCACACAGTCTCAAGCGAAGACTCAAGTAATGAGTGGGCTTTGCTTATGGCTTGTGCCCACCCCTCTGTGTCCTGCAGCTAACAGTCACCTCGTGATATGAGCACTGTGGAACAGGCCCTTGCTAAGAAACGTCTCTACACAGTCACTTGTCAAAAGATAAATAGCCTAACTGTTCTTGGAGAGATTTATTCCCGGATGGCAGAGGAAAGTCTCAATTTATTTATTTATTTATTTATTTATTTATTTATTTATTTATTTTTGTGGTTATATTTCTCCTCCCCCCCTTTTTTTACCAGTTAAAGGAAAAGGATTTATTTATTTTTTTTATTTGATATATTCTTTCTTTACATTTCAAATGATTTCCCATTTCCTGGCTCCCCACTCCCCGAAAGTCCCATAAGCCCTCTTCCCTCCCTCTGGTCTCCCATCCATCCCTTCCTACTTCCCTGTTCTGGCATTCCCCTACACTGATGCACCGAGCCTTTCCAGAACCAGGGGCCACTCCTTCCTTCTTGGACATCATTTCATATGTGGATTGAGTCTTGGGTATTCCAAGTTTCTAGGCTAATATCTACTTCTCAGTGAGTGCATACCATGAGTGTTCTTTTGAGACTGGGTTACCTCACTTAGGATGATGTTCTCCAGTTCCATCCATTTGTCTAAGAATTTCATGAATTCATTGTTTCCAATGGCTGAATAGTACTCCATTGTGTATATATACCACATTTTCTGTATCTATTCCTCTGTTGAGGGACATCTGGGCTCTTTCTAGCTTCTGGCTATTATAAATAGGGCTACTATGAACATAGTGGGGCATGCATCCTTATTACTTGCTGGGGGAATCCTTTGGGTATATGCCCAGGACTGGTATAGCAGGGTCCTCCGGAAGTGTCGTGCCCAGTTTTCTGAGGAACCACCAGACTGATTTCCAGAGTGGTTGTACCAGCTTGCAATTCCACCAGCAGTGGAGGAGTGTTCCTCCTTCTCCACATCCTAGCCAATATCTGCTGTCTCCTGAGTTTTTAATCTTAGCCATTCTGACTGGTATGAGGTGAAATCTCAGGGTTGTTTGGATTTGCATTTCCCTAATGACTAATGATGGTGAACATTTCTTAAGGTGCTTCTCAGCCCTCAGAAGTTCTTCAGGTGAAAATTCTTTGTTTAGCTCTGTACCCCATTTTTAGCTCAACTCCAAGTGGATCAAGGACCTCCACATAAAGCCAGACACACTGAAACTATTAGAAAAGAAACTGGGGAAGACCCTGGAGGACATGGGCACAGGGGGAAAGTTTCTGAACAGAACATCAATAGCTTATGCTCTAAGATCAAGAATTAACAATTGGGACCTCATAAAATTACAAAGTTTCTGTAAGGCAAAGGACACTGTCAAAAGGACAAATCAGCAATCAACAAAGTGAGAAAACATCTTTACCAACCCTACATCTGACCGAGAGGCTAATATCCAATATATACAGAGATCTCCTTTTTGAAGGCACTGTTTTATCTTTGAAAATGTGGCACCAGGTTTCCAAATGACTCTTAGACTTCTTTTTCTTCCCTCTCTCTTAAAGTTATATCCTCAGGATCAAGCACTTGCTTAGTTTTATCTTCCAGGAGGTAGACGTCCCAAGAAAATTTCAGTTCTGAGGTCTTAACGACTCGAACAGCTTCGATCATTCCCTCTCTCAGAAGTCACGCCATTGACAGTTTGGTAAGGTCTGTGAAGCAATTTGTGTGACCAATAATGACTGTCTTCCTGGCATAAGAAGCAAGGTGGATCCGCAGCACCGCTGGGGCAGGTGTGCTGAGTAGGCAGGGTGCCTCCATCTGCCAGCGTGGGTGACACTCAGGAAGAGTGGCTAAGACTCTGAGCCTGACCCACGCCGATGGCTCCTTTGTAACAAGCTGACCCGCACAGTGTTGCTGGGGGCGGGGGGAGGGTCCTTTGTGCAGCAGAGGTGATCCAGGAGTCCAGCCAGTCCTGTGATGCACCGAGACTAAATCCTAGGTGCTGAATCTGACCAGGTCAACCAGCCCTTCAGGCCTGATCCCAAGACCTGCTGAATCAACCTGAGTCAGCAGTCCTTGTTTAGACACGTCTCTAAGGTACGTGTGATGCATGCTGAAGTCGGACAAAACACTGCTCTGGACTGAAGCCCAGAGCAGAGAATGAAATCACATTTAGAAAATCGAGGAGACTTAAAGGAAATGTCACTAATTTGACGGGGAAGGATAGCAGAGGAGGGCGGCGGATGGAGACAAGAGTGCTATTATATACAAAGAGCAGGCTTGTGAAATGTGTCCGTGCTGTAAATTGTGTATATTTTGAGAGTGTGGGGGCACACTAGGCAAAGAGGGAGAACTGGAGGGCAAGGGTGTGCAGACCTTTTGCGAATCTGGTCCTAGCATCTTTGATGGCTTCTCAAAGGAGCAGAGAGTGGGCAGTTTAAAGAGAAACCAAAATTGTGGTTGTAAAGTCAAGCTAGAACTATAAAAAGCTGGACGGGTTTTGTAGCGTGTTATGAGGCATAATTAATTAGCAGGTGCTCGATGGAAGGAAGAGGAGACGACAGGGTGACAGCCGGCTATGGACTGAGGAATGGAAAGTAATAGAACCAGAAGAGGTTTAAAACACGGGGAGAGAGTACGTGCTCACCGTCACACATGCCTTTAAGATGCTATGGGATGGCCCGAAGGGGAAAATTTCAATAGGAGATTGAAGATTTTGTGTCTGAACAAACAGGCTGTGGGGGGGTGGGGGTGGGGTTGGGGGTGGGGTGGGGGGTGGGGTGTTAAGCAGTGTACATGGTAATGGGAAGGGAAACATTCCTTAGGAGTACAGTATGCGTCTGTGAAGGCTTTGTGTTTCTTAATAACATTTACTTAATGCATTCTCTTAATTATCCAATGAACTCTCGAGATTTTTCCCCAGAGACATACAGTCAGGATGAAACTCTTGCCGCAGTCTGTGCTGCTGCTCTGTGAAAGCCCTACCCCCTCCCCCCCCCAAATCTATGGATGTAGGTAAAGAATACAAAGTGTGGACTGCCGTGAACTCCCAGTAACCTTAAGCATAGTGGTGAAAATAATATTTGTTTACAGGTTGGGCATGGAATGCTAGATAATACAACCCTAAGTGAGTTTCTCGATCCAGTCTAAACCTTTTCATTTCTAGTTCTATCGTCCTGGTGTTGGGTCTCTCAGGCTCAGGACAGATGGCTGAGGTGTATGTTTTACATACCAAAGTGGACCTGGCCTCCAAGTTCTCCCAGCATCCCTTAGTCCCTTACCTGTTTGTTACTGAGCGTGGCTGGTATACCCCATCCTCCTGTGTGCTGGACTTTCCCACCAATGGGCTGGGCTTCTCCTTCCACAGAACCTCTTTCCTCTATAATCAAGACATTTTGGTCTTTCTCTCTTTTTCTCTCCCTCTCTTTGTATTTTTTTTTCTCTCTCTGTGTGTGCACATGTTCTTTCGCTTTTTCTCTTCATCCTCCTCTCTGTCTCCCTTCCCTCGGCAACTTCCCTGGCTCCCACCGGTAAACCCACCTGATATTGGCTTCCCAGTAACCCGCCTTTATATACTCTAATTTGGCTTAACTTGGCTCACTCGTGGCTAAGGTAACTTATTGTTCCGTCCCTTGATCTCTTCATGCTTAACCAAGCTGACCCATTTGACTGCTCACACTAGATCCTTTCGTTCTGTATCACTCCATAGATTTTCTTTCTGTATCAGAGTCAAGGCACAGTAGCCGGACAAGGTTTTCTGCCATGTATTGTGCACGGCTATGTATAAATCACAGTTTATGAAAATCATGGGTTTGAATACAGGTGATACAGTTATGAGTTACAGGACCTACCTGAACGTTACTGTTTTGATTTCAGCTATAAAAGGAGAACCACTCTAATTTTGCAGAGTAATGGATTGGGATTAAAAGATTGGACTCTGAAGTATCATTAAAGCAAGTGCCCCGTACACAGCAGATTGTCTCGATTTTAATGCAGGCCAGGATCCGAGGGACTTATCCATGAGAATTGATGAAATGCTCGGCTATTGAACCAACCTGCAATATTTAACAAGCCGAAGGGAAAAATTTTTCTCCAGGCCTCTCCTCAGAAAACACACTTGTCTGTGGTTGTTAGGAGATAACATAGATTAGCTCACAGAATGTGAGGTGGGATGCCTCCTTCCCCAGCAGCACTTTGAGTAAAAACAGATGGTCATTAAACTGCCTCCCACTGACGGGGCATCCAACTGAAAGAGGGAGTTTTCGTTTACCAAGTAGTTTATGCAGAACTGGACGGAGGCCTCGCGGCTGGCTTTTACTTTTCCACCCTGCCCCATGTGGAGATAGCTTTTCCTCTAAATGAATGCCAAATAAATATTCTAAACATATTAAATGTGGTGGTTAACACTGACTGTTAACTTCAGACTATGGATCCACATAGGCAACAAACCTTGGCGCGCGTGTATGTTGGGTTTTCTAGCCTGGGTTAATCGAGATGGTGTTGTGGGAAAGATTCCCCGGGAAAGCAGAAACAAAGTCAATTTGCTATCTACTCCATCTAGGAAATGGACGGCAGAGCAAAGTAATATCACCAAAACCCAGCTGGGTGAACCAGTGGATTTCTTGGGATGACTTGCTGGAGTATGGATAAGGGGTTCCTTACACACAAATGAGATTACTCAGAGGCAGTTGAGCCATCACAGGTGCGATGACACAAAACCTGGAACCTCAGAACGAGGCACAAGCACCCTCACCACTTGAGGCATCCCGCTGCCGCATCCATTTCAAAGTACTTCTCTAGGGATGGTTCCTGCTGAGAACCTCCACATGATTATGCCCCCTCTCTGTTTATTTCCATTTGCCTGTCATCTGTCTGTCTGTCTGTCTGCTGGACCCTCCTGACTGCCCTTTTTTCTCTACCTCTGAGAAAAGGTTTTGCTGTGTAGCTCAGGCAGGTTTAGAGCTCTCCAGGTGGTAAGGCTGGTTTTCTTCTTGTGCATAGCCTCCTTCCATTGACTTCTGAGTGCTGGGATTGCACGTATGTAAGAGAAAACCTAACTGCTTGTTTTCTCTTCAAAGGCTAAGTTAAAAACATCTCTGCCTCTACCTTATAGATTTATCCGGAAATGTATGGAATTACAAAATGGAGCATCTAGGCTCTTATTTTTTTAAGATTTTTTTCTGAATATTAGCATTTTCTTCTCGTTTATCTTTTCTCTTAGAGATCAATTCATCTTACCCAGTTCCCCGTTACTCCATGTCAGATTTAGCTCCTTGTCTTCTTTTGCATCAAATCCCAGTCAAAGACTGACCTGGACCATTGGGCTGTGGTGGCAGGGAAAGGAATAGTACCTTTGCATGTGGAAGATGTATTCAGCATGGTGTGCATGGTTGACAGAGAGGAGCATTCACCTCTGGGAGGACCAATGGAGATGCAGAAGAGAAGACACTGCTGGATTCCACTTTCAGACAGTGGAGATAGATATGTTTAATTTGGAGATGGGAACGCGGATGAGTTTCATAGCTAGAGATTTGTGAGGCTCACTCTAGGTTCATCGAAGAAGGTGATAAACTCCCTATGGTAAACCAGGGCTTAAATCATTGATAACCAGAACACCATCCAAGAAAAAATGCTCTGGAATGTGTGCTGTTGGCCCTCCTACAAATCACTGTGAAGAAGAGAGCATGAAGGAATACGAGACAATGGGAGGCATGTTGCTTGTAAATTTCCTGCGTTCTATCCTTTACCATGCCCTGAATCAAGGGCAGAACTATTTTTGGACTCAATGCCCATATAAGATATGATATGAGCTGGGTGTTCTCTCTTTAATTAAGGAGTATACATCAACTAGGAAATGGCATGATGCTAGCAACTACAGTTCAGTGGTTATTGGCCACTGATTTCTTTTCAGTATAATTAACTTGGGATAAAAAGTATCTCCTTAATGTACTTTCATCTATAAAAACTGTAGGTTATTGTCCTAAGTTGAGCTACTTTTATTTTTTTCCAACAAAATTATAGAAGAGACTGAGGATGAAAAAAAGGCAGGACTTTAGCTATCATTTGAAGACCTATTTAGTATAAATATCTTGTTTAAATGTATAACCAACCATCTTTTAAAAAGCATACAGCCAGTAGTTATTTTGCATCAGGATAGAAATACAACCCAGTATTGCTACTTCTTGCATGTTTTTTTTCTTATACCCCTACTGATGGAGTAAGTTGAGTTACGCTTTCCAGAATAATCTAAGCCCATGACCAAGACTTAACATTCCAAAACTTACACCTAAGACTTTCTTTGCAAATAGGCCCTTTGCGTAATGAAGAGTCCCTAAGGTCACCGTGAATTTAGGATAGACCTAAGTCATTGATGTCATTATGAGAAAGAAGAGGAGAAATATGGGTAGAAACAGAGGGAAAGAGCAGGTAATAATTGAGGGGCCTGGGTCACTGACCAAGGAGCACCAGCATGTGATTCAAAGCAGAAAGAAACTGGGAAGGCCCTTCCCTTTTAGCATCCAGAATTGTTAGAAGATAAGCTTCCTTCCTTCCTTCCTTCCTTCCTTCCTTCCTTCCTTCCTCTCTTCCTTCCTTCCTTCCTTCCTCCCTCCCTCCCTCCCTCCCTTCCTCCCTCCCTCCCTCCCTCCCTCTCTTCTTCCTTCCTTCCTTCCTTCCTTCCTTCCTTCCTTCCTTCCTTCCTTCCTTCTTTCCTTCCTCTCTCTCTTCCTTCTTTCCTTTATTTAATTAATTCATTTATTTTTTTATACTTCCTGACCCTCCTTTCCTCATCCCCACCCCCAAATTCCACCCATACACTGATCCTCTGTTTCTCTTTAGAAAAGGGCAGGCCTCCCATGATATCAAATACCCATAGCATATCAAGATTCAGCAAGAGTAGAAACCTCTTTCCTATTAAGAATAGGTGAAACAACCCACCTTTGGAAAGGATTCCAAAGGCAGGCGACAGAGTCAGAGATGGACCCTGGTATCACTGTTAGGAGTTTTACAAGAAGACCAAGCTACACAAATGTAACGTATGTGTGGAGGGCCTAAGTCAGTTCCATTCATTGCAATCTGTTATGGAAGAAACGGATTCGCCTGTGATTATCGGAATGCTCTGTGTCTGTATTGTCAACATGCTCGATGCTACTTGCATATGGCTTTAGAGCACTTGAGAAATGACCGATGAGAAGAAGAACTCTCTTGGATTTCCAAGGGACGGGATATTGGAGTGTATTACTAGAAAGGATCATGAGGGAAAGAAATGATACAAAGTGTTGCAGTGAAAAACTGTCATATAGAAAAACATAAGGGGAAATAGAAACATCTCACTGCTTCTTTTTTTAAACCAGTTTAAATAAGAACTGGTGGAGATTTGTTTGAACTGCCGTACAGATACGTACATACATATTTTAGCAGTTGCCATTAAAACTAAGTTAGAACCATCAGTATAATATAATCGTATTATGATATATTATTACATATCGTATGTAGTATTATAATAAAGGCGAATGGATTCCAAAGTCATCAACCACTCTCCTGCTTTGGATCACAGACATGGCGGGGCATGGTTTCAGTGTGTGAAGTAAATGTAGAGATGGCAGAAATGCAGCCTTCACTAGCATCTCATTTTAAACAGGCAAGTGTTAGGATAATTCTGTGCCCATGTATATGTATAAACATTAATGCATACAGGTGTGCATGGTGCTGGGCAGTGACTTATGTTCTCTGGGAAGTCCTTAAGGATGACTTTCTCCCACCTATAGAGAAGATAATGTGACCGTAGCAGGTGTCATTCCGATTGTATTCTACTGCCCCTCCATTGCCACTCCATGATCACTGTCACTCTGATGTTTGCCTTTTATATGAGCATAGTAAATAATAGTAGGAAATATTAAACTCAGTGTTTAATCATTAGAGCTCTGTTGGCCATTCAAGAGGGATTTGGGGTTTTCTGTACTACAGGAAGAATTCTTCCTTGAACACACCTTGGAGGTGACCATAGCATTAGTAAGACCAGTTTAATTTGATACCAGCTGATCGTTTGAAAGAAAAGGCAAGAATTCACTCAGCAGTCTAGAGTGTTAAGGAAGCTTGCCTGGAGAACTTGATGCTCAAAAACATCTCTAAGCTTTTACCTAAGGAACTTCTTTATGGGATGTGTGCTCCAATGCCTACGAGTGAAAGAAGTCGGAACTCTAAAGGAATCAAAATTCAGACAAAAGTCCTTACCTTTTCCAGAGATTTTTATACCATGTATTAGTCTTTAAAATATTAGTTACATTATGAAAGGTTCATAAAATGCACCTCCTTGACAAGTTCTCATGCCAATAAATAGCATAAGAAAATGAGGAAAATGTTTCTGAATTTATAGTGATGAATTTTTCAGATATATATATATATATATATGTATGTATGTGTGTGTGTGTGTGTGTGTGTGTCTCAAAAATAATATAGCCAATTTTAGAATATTCCTTATAGTTCTATCATTTTTAGATTAGTCTACTTTGAATATATACAACTTTATAACCCTGCTTTGACTCCTGAATATTCATTAGAACATAAAATCTTATTTATTCCTATGAGCTCATGAAAAGGAACACAAATTCCCTTTGATCTATAGCTGGTTTAAGAAATGTATTCCTGATTCCAACTCAGATGTAGTCTTGTGTCTTCTGTTTGCTCATTTCCTGGTGATAGTAACTCAAGTGTCAACCACTAAAGATTAAAACAAAAAAAAGTAAAAAAGAAAAAAAAAGTAAGTTCATCTCATAGTTTCCACAATAAACAAGGGCTAGCTCTGGAAAGGTATGATAGGCATGAAGAGCAGAATTTAATCATCAGGCCCATGTAAAAGAAAGTCATGTGTGTTAGCAAATACTTATAATTCCAACACTGGGACCTCTGAACACACACACACACACACACACACACACACACACACACACACACACATAAAAGCAAGCATATTCTGAGTATCAGCTTAGGTATTCTAAATTGGAGTGGATGGACATTCAGAAATGAACTGTCTACAAAATTAAACAGTTAAAATTGATTAACAGCTGTAATCTCTTACTAGTTGTTCACCACTTAGGGGTCTATTTTATTAATTTTTTGAATTGTATCTTGTTTGTGATTAGACTGTGAGCTGTTCAAAGAAATTATAATTGTTCAACATCTGAAGGAACTTAATCCTTTAGATCTATTTTAATTTTCTTTTGATTATTAAGTTTTTGGTGGCAGGAAGGCTAGATTTGGCAATCTCCTGCATCTTAGAAGTTTAAAATGGAGGAAATAAATAGCAAGCTACCAAAATTGAACCACACTGAAATTGAAAAAAAGTTCTAATTCAAAAAATTATTCTTTCCAGCCCTCAGGATAAAGACAAATTGCAGTTAGGCGATGTAATGGAGTAATTGCAAACACATTCTCTACAAACACAGAGCCCCAATGCTTTTTCCAGCAACTGCTTTATTCTAGACAGAAGAACTCATGTCTGGGTGGCATCTGTGTTCCTATCTGATAACTGCTTGGTGGGAATTCAGGTTGGCTGGCCAGGGTCTTTTTTAAAATTACTTTAATTTTTTTACAGTCCCTCCGTTGTCTCCCCCTCCTTCCTAATCTCATTCCTCTTCCCCCCTGTAACATCCAAGAGGATATTATTCCCTGCCCCACCACCAGGTCTCCCCACTCTCTAGGGCTTCAAGTTTCTTGAGGATTAGAAGCATCTTCTTTCACTGAGGCCAGACCCAGTAGTCCTCTGCTGTATATGTGTTGGGGACCTCATATCAACTTCTGTATGCAGCCTGGCTGATAGATCCGTGTCTGAGAGACCTCAGAGGTCCTAGTACATTGAGGTTGCTGATCTTCCTACGGAGTCACCCTTCTCCTCAGCCTTCTTCCAGCTTTTCCCTAATTCAACCATAGGGTTCTCCAACTTCAGCCCAATGGTTGGGTATAAGTATCTGCATCTGTCTCAGTCAGCTCCTTGCTGGGCCTCTCATGCTAGCGCAGACATGCTAGACTCCTGTCTGTAAGCACACCACAGAATCAATAATAGTGTCAGGCCTTGGAGCCTCCCCCTTGAGCTGGATTTCCAAGTCAGGCCTGTCACTCACTGGACCTCCTTTCCCTCAGTTTCTTCTCCATTTTTGTCCCCGAAGGTCTTTTAAACAGGAACAATTCTGGGTCATAGTTTTTGAGTGTGGAATGGCAAACCCATCCCACTACTTGACTACTATTTCTCTACTGGAGGTGGACTCTATGCGTTTCCTGACCAAGCCAGCTCAGTCAGTCAACAGGTTCTCCAGGGCAGGAGTGAGGATTAAAAAGAAAAAAAGACAATTGGACAACATTGTAGCATGACCCTAGACAGTTCTGAGGCTGAAGCGAGTTTATTTTTTTTCCAGTCTGCTTTTATACCACTTTAAGTTGCAAAATGATCAGATCAGTTCTGGGTCAAGGAACAAGCAAGGCAATAAACAGAATCCAGTAAACACCTTTCTAGGGGCTAGTCAGGATGTCCAGGACAAAAGGGATGCCGCACAAGCCTCCTTGAGCCCACTCAGAGTTTTGCATTAACTCAATTGTAAATGTTCTTAATCTGGGCCTATTTCCTGAGTCCAGGTCCAAAATCAGATTCTGGCCTTGAGCTTAATTCTTTTGTCCTGGCCCAATGTCAAGTTCCCACCAAGTGTCTAGATGCAAGTGGCCCCAAAAAGCTCTTCACAATTCCCTCTCCCTCCCACCCCACCCCCAACCCCCATTGGGAATGTTGTCTATGGTTCCTCCCTTTGAGTCCTGAGAGTCTCTCACCTTCCTGGTCTCTGGTACATTCTGGGGGGTCCCCCCACCTCCGATCTCCTGAGATTGCTGGTTTCCATATATTCTGCTGTCTCTCAGGGCTTCACTCCTGTTCATCCTCCAATACCCGATCGTGTTCCCCTCCCCCATATTCCCCTCTTCCACCCAGGTTTCTCCCTCCTTCTACCTGCACCCCACTTGGGAGGGATAGTTATCCTCACTTGGGCCCTTCAGCTTGTTAACCTTCTTGAGTTCTGAGGATTGTATACTGGGTATTCTGTAATATTTTTTGGCTAATAGTTACTTATTAGTGAGTACATACCATGCATGTCCTTTTGGGTCTGAGTTAACTCACTCAGGATGATATTTTCTAGTTCCATCCATTTACCTGCAAAGCTCATGATGCCCTCATTCTTAATAGCTGAATAGTATTCCACTGTGTAAATGAACCACATTTTCTGTATCCATTCTTTCATTGTGGGACATCTGGGTCGTTTCCAGCTTCTTGGTATCACAAATCAGGCTATCATGAACATAGCGGAGCATGTGACCCCATGGCATGGTGGGGCATCTTTTGGGTATATGCCCAACAGTGGTATAGCTAGGTCTTCAGATGGAATTTTTTCCAGTTTTCTGAGGAACCTCCAGATTGATTTCCAGAGTGGTTGTACCTGCTTGCAATCCCACCAGCAAGGGAGGGTGTTGCTCTTTCTCCACATCCTTGCCAACATTTGCTGTCAGCTGAGTTTTTTTTATCTTAGCCATATTGATTGGTGTGAAGAAGATTTGAATTTCCCTGATGACTAAGATCTTTGAACATTTCTTTAAGTGCTTCTCAGCTATTCTAGATTCCTTGGTTGTGAATTCTCTGTATAGCTCTATACTCCATTTTTTGATTGGGTTTGTTTGGTGTTTTGGAGGTTAGCTTCTTGAGTTCTTTATATATTTTGGTTATTAGCTCTCTATCAGATGTGGGGTTGGTGAAGATTTTTTTCCCACTCGGTAGGTTGCTGATTTATCCCATTGACTGTGTCTTTTGCCTTACAGAAGAAGCTTTTCAGTTTCACGAAGTCTCATTTATAAATTCTTGATCTTAGAGCCATTGGTGATAAGTTTAGGAAATTTCCCCCACAGGCCAGTGAGTTCAAGGCTCTTTCCTTACTTTCTCTTCTATTAGATTCAGTGTATCAGGTTTTATGTTGAGGCCCTTGACCCACTTGAACTTGAGCTTTGTGCAAGGTGACTTCTACGGGTCTACTTTTATTTTTCTACATACAGACTGCCAGTTAGATCAGCACTATTTAGTGAAGATGCTTTCTTTTTTTTACATGGTATGTTTTTGGCTTCTTTGTCGAAGCTCAATTATCCATAAGTATGCGGGTTTGTTTTGGGGTCTTCAATTCTATTTTATTGGTCAACCTTCCTGTCTCTGTATCAATACCATGCAGTTTTTATCATTACTGCTTTGTGTCAAAGTTTGAGATGAGGGATGGTGATTTCCCCAGAAGTTCTTTCGCTACTAAGAATTGTTTTCACTATCCTAGGCTTTTTTTTTTTTCCATATGAAATTGAGACTTGCTCTTCCTATGTCTGTGAAGAACTGTGTCGAATTTTGATGGGGATTGCATTGGATATGTAGATAGTTTTTGGTAGGATGGCTTTTGGTAGGATTTTTACTCTGTTAGTTATACCAATCCATGAGCGTGAGAGATCTCTCCATTTTCTGAAGTCTTTGATTTCTTTCTTGAGAGACTTGAAATTCTTGTCTTACAGATCTTTCACTTGTTTGGTTTGAGTCATACCAAGATATTTTATATTATTTGTGGCTATTATGAAAGGTGTTGTTTCCCTATTTTCTTTCTTATCCTGATTATCATTTGTATAAAGGAAGGCTACTGATTTGTTTGAGTTGTTTTTATATCAAGCCACTTTGTTAAAGTTGTTTATCAGCTGTAGAAGTTCTCTGGTAGAATTTTTGTGGTCATTTATGTATACTATCAAATCATCTGTAAATAGCAATACCTTGATTTCTTCTCTGCCAATTTGTATCCCCTTGGTCTACTTTTATTGTCTTATTGCTTTAGGTAAAAATTTGAGCACTATATTGAATAGATATAGAAAGAGTGGGCAGCCTTGCCTTGTCCCCGACTTTAGTGGGATAGCTTTAAGTATCTCTCCATTTAATTTGATATTGGCTGTTGGTTTGCTGTATATTGCTTTTATTATGTTTAGGTATAGGCCTTGAATTCCTGATCTCTCCAATACTTTTAACATGAATAGATGTTGTATTTTGTCAAATGCTTTTTCAGCATCTAATGAAACAATCAAGTGATTTTTTTCTTTGAATTTGTTTATATAGTGGATTCGATTAATGGCTTTTCATATATTGAACAAACCTTGCATCCCTGGGATGAAACCTACTTGATCATGGTTAATGATGGTTTTGATGTCTTCTTGGATTCTGTTAGCCAGACTAGTTTTGCATTGTTATTCATAAGTGAAATTTGTCTGTAGTTCTTTTTCTTTGTTTGGTCTTTGTATTGTTTAGGTATCAGAGTCACTGTGGCTTCATAGAATGAATTAGGTGGTGTTTCTTCTTTTTCTATTGTATGGAATAGTTTGGGGAGAGTTGGTATTAGTTCTTCTTTGAAGGTCTGGTAGAATCCCAGTTTCTTCTTTTATGATTCCCTTTTCATTTATAATTTTGTTAATTTGGATACTATCTCTGTGCCCTTTAGTTTATTTGGTTAAAGGTTTATCTATCTGGTTGATTTTCTCAAAGAACCAGAACCAGGTTTTGGTTTTTTTGATTCTTTTTTTTTTTTTTTTTTTTTTTGGTTTTTCGAGATAGGGTTTTTCTGTGTAGTCTTGGCTGTCCTGGAACTCACTCTGTAGACCAGGCTGGCCTCGAACTCAGAAATCTGCCTACCTCTGCCTCCCAAGTGCTGGGATTACAGGCGTGTGCCACCACGCCCAGTGGTTTTGTTGATTCTTTGTATCCTTCTTTTTGTTTCTATTTGGTTTATTTTCACTCTGAGTTTTACTATTTTCTGCTATCTTCTCCTCTTGGGTGTGTTTGCTTCGTTTTTTCCTAGAGCTTTCTGGTGTGCTGTTAAGTTGCTTATCTTTCTAGTTTCTTTATGAGGGCACTTGGTGCAATGAATTTTGTTCTTAGCACTGCTTTCTTATGTCCCATAAGTTTGGACATGCTATGTGATAATTTTCATTGAATTCTAGAAAGTCTTTAATTTCTTTCTTATTTTCCCCCTGACCAAGTTATCATTAAGTAGAGAGTTGTTCAGTTTCTATGGGTATTTGGGTTTTCTGTTGTTTTTGTTACTATAGAAGTCTAGCCTTAGTCCATGATGATCTGACTGGATGCAAGGGATTATTTCAATCTTCTTGTATTTGTTGAGGCTTGTTTTGTGCCCGATTATATGGTCAGTTTTGGAGAAAGTACCATGTGGTGCTGAGAAGAAGATATATCCTTTTGTTTTGGTTTGAAATGTTTTGTAGATATCTATTAAATCCATTTGGTTCATAACCTCTATTAGTTTTACTGTGTCTCTCATTACTTTCTCTTTCAATGATCTGTCTATTGGTGAGAGTGGGGTGTTGAAGTTTCCCACTGCTTTTGTGTAGGATTCAATGTTTTTCTGCTTAATAGAGTTTCTTTTATGTGGGTGCCCTTTTTGGGGGGCATAGATGTTCAAAATTAAGACTTCCTCTTGGTGTGTTTTTCCTTTGATGAATATGAAGTATCCTTCCCCTTCTCCCTTGTTAACTTTTGGTTGAAAGTCTATTTTATTGAATATTGGAATGGCCACTCCCACTTCTTGGGACCTTTTGCTTTAAAGACTTTTTCCATCCTTTTATTCAGAGGTATTGTTTGTCTTTGTCATTGAGGTGTGTTTCTTGCATGCAGCAAAATGCTGGATTCAGCTTATGTATCCAGTCTGTTAGCTTATGTCTTTTCATTGGGGAACTGAGTCTGTTAATATCGAGAGACATTCAAGACAGATGACTTTTAGTTCCTGTTATCTTTGTTGTTGTAGGTGGCATTATGTGTATGTTATTCTCTCCTTTTGGTTTTGGTGTGAGATGATCAATTTTTTTTTTAATTGGTGTAGATACTCTCCTTTTGTTGGAGTTTTCCTTCTAGGAATCTCTATAGGGCTGGATTGGCAGATATTTTTTAAATTTGGTTTTGCCGTGGAGTATTTTGGTTTCTCCATCTATGATGATTGAGAATTTTTCAGGGCATAGTAGCCTGGGCTGCCATTTGTGTTTTCGAAGGGTCTTCATGAAGTCTTTCCAGGATCTTCTGGCTTTTCGGGTCTCTTTTGAGATGTGTGGTATAATTTTGATAGGTCTCCCTTTATATGATTTGCGTGTGTGTGTGTGTGTGTGTGTGTGTATGTGTGTGTGTGTGTGTTTGTGTGATGTTTGTATCTGTAGCCACACATGTGCACACACATGCACAGAGAAACATGTCAAGTGTCCTCTTCTATCATTTTATACCTTATTCAATTAATACAAGGACTGTCACAGAACCTGGAGTTCACCATGTATTGGATAGTCTGATGGCCAGTAAACCCCAGCCATTCTCCTGTCTCTACCCCCTTCCCCAAACACTGAGGTTATAGATGCACAGCCACAGCAGATTTTCCACACAGGGGTTGAGAACCTTAACTAGATTTTTGTGTTCATGTAGCACACATCCTTACCCACTGAGCCATCATCCCAACCATGATTTCTGTGACTCTATATCCAGGACCAGTTTCCATAAAAGGCATGATCATTTGTAGTTTTTCCTGTCTGCTTGAAAAACAGTTTTTTTATTTTTTTTTTTTTTTATTTTTGCTATCACCAAAACGCAAATTTACCAAGCACTTATAACAGAATTATATCCTCGGATTTTTTTTATCTTTTAAAACATCTTAGCTATTCTTTAGTTTTTCTTAATTCCTAAGTTAATCAAAGTATTACCTCTCTCTCCTCTCTCTTCTGAGCTTTGGTACACTTGTTTCAGACAATCATTATTGCTTCGTTGGATAGTGGAATAAAATCTAGATGGTACCCTGCCTCATGTGCCTTCTCCTTCTGAACTTTACCCTATATAGGTATAAAAATCAATCATCCTGAAGTACAGCTTCAGTTTTACCAATTCTAAAATACATTAAAGGCTTACTAAGTTGTGTTTATCATGCTCAGCCTCTTCATTGTGGCATAGAAGTGTACCCAAATATTGGTCTGACACATATTCATCCTATCATAGTAATCTCTGCTTTATCCAAATGGAGATAGTTGGCATTCCTAGGACAAACTCTGATACTCTAGCATCCACCCCCCACACCAATGTTGTTTCCTTCATGAAAGATTTTCTATCATCTGTCAGGTTGCTGAAATACCATTGGTCTTCAAATGCTGTCCACTTGCCCGATGCCTTCTTTCATAGCCTAGCTTGGTGCTATTCCTTCTGGTTTTTTTTTTTCCAACTCTTTCCTTCTGCTATTCACTCACCCGAATGCTCCTGTGGCATCTACTTTGTTTTTCATTATGCTTTGGCAACTTGGGGGATATGTGTATTTTAGCTCAATACTTGAAATCATTTGTGAAACAAAATGAAGTGTGTCTATTGCAGTCTCTAAAGGTCGGGATTGACATGTACATATCTGTCTTTGAAGGAGCATGCAGCAGACAGAGGGAGAGGTAGTGATAGATGCTGTAATTAAATATAGTTCTACTGAGACACCAATAATGTTTAACACATGCTCACTTAGTGTTTTTCTCAACAGTTTATTTCATGTGTATCTGAAAAATGGTAAGACTTCAGGCCTAAAAATATTTTTTAAAAATATGGATGTCAAAAATTAATGGTTGCCCTGAAAACATAAAAGAAGTATGATGCAAACTATGCATGTATATGAACAGACACACACACACACACACACACACACACACACACATATACATTATACTCATGTAAAACTAATTACTGAAAAAAGAAGCCATTAACTTTAAAGAGATCATGGAGGAATATATGGAAGAATATATGGTAGAATTTGAAGAGAATTTGGGAAGAAGGAATAATATAATTAAGTAATCATATTACAATTTCAAAATAAAAGAGATAATTAAAATGTTACTTTTAACAGAATGGAAATAAAGCTGATTTTACCTTTTATGCCTGAGACAACTTCACCTCCCCATTTAGAAATAAAGAAATGTCATTTAAAAATAAAGAAATGATTGTTTGGGGATTTTCCTTCCAATTGGCTTGTGTCACATAACTTTGTTTCATTTTTTTTTTTTTGATAAATAGGGGAACAATATGATTTGGGTCATATGGGTGGTTGTGGGATTTACTTAAAAAAAATCATAAAAAAGAGCAAGAAAAGTGCCTACCAAAGAGTATTACCTGATAGAGTTTAGAGACCATTGCCAACATACATACCAAGTCTGGAAGACAGCCAAGGAAGGCTGGCAGCCATGTGTCGG
The DNA here is from genome assembly GCA_964023405.1 of Apodemus agrarius. Classification (NCBI taxonomy): domain Eukaryota; kingdom Metazoa; phylum Chordata; class Mammalia; order Rodentia; family Muridae; genus Apodemus; species Apodemus agrarius. Next base: position 31,873,653 of record OZ030025.1, on the reverse strand, counting down.
ATTTAGCTCTGTTTGTGTCCTATCTTCATCTAAGTCTTCCTTGGTCTTGCAGATCTGTGTGATAGGTGTTTAAGTGAATGTGTCTGTACTCCTCTTTCGTCTAAAGCATGCTCCACTGTAGGTTTAGGTGTGGAGCTTAACAGCTTTCTGCTCCATAGTATGCCAAATCAGGGTCTGGCTCACTGGCTCATTTTTTTTTTTTTAAAAAAAAGATGCCTCAATCTGATTTACTCACCATGGTATCTTAGCCATGGGAATGCTGCTTCATACACTATAGACACTTAAAAAGGTTTTGTTGGGTGAAAGAGAGCTTTATGACTGAGATATGATTTGTTTTTCTCACTGTTAGAAGATATTCCAGAGATGGGCTCCTTTTTTTCCTTAGATATTTGCTTTATTTACATTTCAAATGGTATCCCTTTTACTTATTACCTCCTGTCCTATCCCCCCTCCCTCTGCTTCCTAACTCCCCCCTTTCCTGACCTGGCATTTCCCTACATTGGGGCATTGAGCCTTCTTAGAACCAATGGCCTCTCCTCTCACTGATGTCTGAAATGGCCATCCTCTGCTACATATGTAGCTGGAGCCATGGGTCCCTCTTTGGTTGGTGGTTTAGTCCCTGGGAGCTCTGGAGCTACTGGTTGGTGCATATTATTGTTCCTCCTATGGGACTGCAAGCCTCTTCAGATCCTTGAGTCTAGCTGCTCCATTGGGGCCCCTATACTCAGTCTTTTGGTTGACTGTGGGGCATGGGTATTTTGATCTACCTTCTAAGAAGGATCAAAGTATCCACACTTTGGTATTTCTTCTTGGGCTTAATGTGGTCTGTGAGTTATATATTGGGTATTCTGAGTTTTTGGGCTAATATCCACTTATCAGCAAGTGCATACCATTGTGTGTTATTTTGTGATTGGGTTACTTCACTCAGAATATTTTCTAGCTCCATCCATTTGCCTAAGAATTTCATAAATTCATTGTTTGTAATAGCTGAGTATTACTCCATTGTGTAAATGTACCACATTTTCTGTATCCATTTCTCTGTTGAGGGACATCTGGGTTCTTTCCAGCTTCTAGCTATTATAAATAAGGGTGCTATGAACATAAGGGATCATGTGTCCTTATTACCTGTTGGAGCATCTTCTGGGTATATGCCCAGGAATGATATAGCTGGGTCCTCAGGTATTACTGTGTCCAATTTTCTGAGGAACCTCCAAACTGATTTTCAGATTGTTTTTTTTTTTTACCAGCTTTCAATTTCACCAGCATTTCAGGAGTGTTCCTCCTTCTCCACATCCTCTCCAGCATCTTATGTCCCCTGAGTGTCCCCTGAGTTTTTGATCTTAGACATTCTGACTGGTGTGAGGTGGAATCTCAGAGTTGTTTTGATTTGCATTTCCCTGATGATTAAGGATGTTTAACATTTATTTTAGGTGTTTCTTAGTCATCTGGTATTCTTCAGTTGAGAATTCTTTGTTTAGCTCTGTACCCCATTTTTTAATAGGGTTATTTGTTTCTCTGGAGTCTAACTTCTTGAGTTTGTTGTATATATGGATATTATCTCTCTATCAGATGTAGGATTGGTAAAGATCTTTTTTAGGTTGCTGTTTTGCCCTATTGACAGTGTCCTTTGTCTTACAGAAGCTTTGCAATTTTATGAGGTCCCATTTGTCAATTCTTGATCTTAGAGTATAAACTATTGGTGTTCTCTTCAGGAAACTTACCCCTATGCCCCCTTTATTTCTTTAAGGGAGTTACTTATGACCTTCTTGAAGTCTTCTATCAGCATCATGAGCTGTGATTTTAAATTCAAATATTGCTTTTATGGTGTGTTGGGGTATCCAGGACTTGCTGTTGTAGAAGTGGGTTTGGATGGTGCCATGTTGCCTTGGATTCTGTTGGTAATGTTCTTGTGTTTACCTTTCGCCATCTGGTTATCTCTGGTGTTATTTAGTCCTTCTGTCTTTGGCTGGAGCTTATCCCTCCTATGGGCCTGCAATCCTCTCTCAGCACTCCTGGGAGATCAGCTTTCCCCTGGCAGAGATGGCTATGCTCAGCCTAGCTCCTGGGTCCAGATGGAGCCCGGAAGGACTCTGTCCTATCTGCTCTACCACTCCTATGTTTCCCGAGCTCCTGGCTGTACTGACTTGTACATTCACCAGAGAGAAAATGGAGATGGGTTATTTTTATAGAGTAATCAACCTATAGTTGATTTACTTCAAATTTAAACTTATGTTCTAATTAATGTTTATGTTTATTTGTTTATTTGTTGGTATGTATTTGTTTTGGATCAGTGTTAGAGAGTAGGGATAAGTGGGATTTTTTTTTTTTTTACCAGTTGAAAGCATTGGCTGTTCCTGCAGAGGACCTGGGTTTGAGTGTCAGTCTATAGTAATTTTATGAGGTCCCATTTGTCAACTCTTGATCTTAGAGCATAAGCACCCACATAGTCGCTTATAATCACCTGTAATTGTAGATCCAGGGATGCAACACTATCTTCTAACCTCTACTGGTACCAGAAAAGCATAAATGTGTGAAAAATACTCAAAAGCAAAAAATAGAGAATCAACTCCTATTGATATGGAATATCTATAGAAACATTTTACCTTGCCTGCATGCAAATTATCTAATATGGTTAAAGGACATCTATCATGTTGTATACCTGATCCTGATCTCTTTTTTTTAAGAAAATAAAATCAGCACTTCAATAGGTGCAGTGTGCTGTCTTGGATTGAACCCAGGTAGAGCTAATGTTCATCCCTGGGAAAACTGCAAAGATTGGAAGAAATCTAGAGTTTAGTCTAGTACAGGGTTGGCATCTCAATTCTATCAGTGGTAACATGGTTATGACAGACATTAGCTTTAGGGAGAACTGGGTTAACAGCTGACAGTTATGTCTTGTACTGTCCTTAGAATTTTTCTGTATCCTTTTCATTTATTTTGAAATGAAAACTAGTTTAAGAACCCTGAGATGAGCCCCAAATATAAAACATTGTCAGCTTTGTTTTCAAGAAAAACCCTAACCACAAAGATGTTGTTTCCAGAGTCAAGGATAACTTTAGGGGTCAGATGCAGCCATGTATACCCCTAACCAATATACATTCTTTTATCCTTTAGTTGCCATGGTGAGGAAATCACACAGTAGTTCTAGTGACTACTTCTGGGCAATCCATCTTCTGGGGCTCTGGTTGAAATCTCATGAGACTTCTATATTTTGGGTGTCTCTTGGGGGGGGGGGTTCTCTATCATATCAATGCTATCTCTAGGATAATGATCATTCTCTCTAGGAAGTGCAGAGTAGACATTATTGCTTTTCTGATTTTGAATGTCACACAATAAACTATTATCATGACAACAATTCTAAATCAGATGCATTTACATTGGATCCCAGGACAAGATCTGGGGATACTTGACTAAGATGTGGAATTCTGCAGCCATTGGGGTACGGGAAGAGTCACAGTGGCACACACACACACACTGCTGTCTCCAGTGTGAGTCAAGTATGCACGAGGTCTGCACCCTCATGCTTTCTCTGTCAATCTGTTTGTATACGACACATGGGTTTGGAAGGGACTGAAAAAAATATGTCGAGGGAAAAGTAAAACACGCATAAGGCCAAAGCTCTCCAGAAGAAGGTAAATTAGGGAAACCACTCACAAACTTTAAAGTCTAGGGCCAATGTGTTCCAAATAACCATACTGCACACAACAGTCTCAACCCTCTTCGATCCTGAACAGTTGTTGCTAGCTTCTTTCTTACACACTTGGGAACCTTACTTCTGGCCTACCCAGCTGCAGCTGTGACCACAGGCCCCTTCTTTTTCTCATTACGTTGCCTACCTATTTGTAACAATATCCTTTATTGTCTTCCTAACCACAAACAGCACTGTGGGAGAAAGAAATTCTTGTTCTTATTCATTTCAATATGACAGATGAAAATACGAGCTGGGAGTGGGGTAGGGGCAAACAGGAAAGATCCAGACCCCCCCCCTTTTTCTTGCCTCCACTCTTTGATGCTACTATTTCAAAGTGCGTTTGTACCCCTCTTGGTTTTGTTTTGTGGTGTGATGGGACTACTGAACTTCCACATGATTTTCAGTGTGCTGGGAAGAACAAATTTGTGCTTTATTTTAAATTATTATGGGAGTTCAAAGTTTAATATATCTAAGACAAACATATATATATGCCTATATATAAATATAAATTGTGTATAGACTTAGACTATTGATTTAAACATCTGACACATTCCTACTTGACTTAGTTTTCTTCTGGAATTTCTACTTGTTTTCATTTACAATATTATGGAGAAAGATGCTTTATTATAAGTCTTCTGAGCTTCTATGTGCCCCTAAGAGAAATAGTGGCTGTTAGGCTATTGATAGATTCACTTGTTAGAAAATCAGCCTAGCAACTCCAGTTCTTAGATATTAGTGATTAAAATTTTGTTTTGTTTTGTTTTTGTTTTTGTTTTTTCGAGACAGGGTTTCTCTGTGTAGCCCTGGCTGTCCTGGAACTCTGTAGACCAGGCTGGCCTTGAACTCAGAAATCTGCCTGCCTCTGCCTCCCAAGTGCTGGGATTAAAGGCGTGCACCACCACCGACGCCTGGCTTTGAAAAACGTTTTTAACAGAAGTGAATTAAAACAATAGAAATAATTCATGGAACATCAGTTAAAACGGAACCTAACACATAAGAATCTTAGATTGAGGAAGAGTCCAAGTCTCTGGACTTTAGTGGTCAATTTCCATGGGCTGCCTCCTCATCCTGTGGCCATGGCTTCCAGATGTCTTTTTTCCCCTCCCATTTCTCTAGACACACTCACACTAAAGTGGTGAAGACTTTAGTGCATGCTCCCCTTTTTTCTCTACCTCTGCCTTTTTATTTTTTATTTTTTATTTTCTTGTACAGCAAAAGTTCTAAAGAGGCTGTAATCCAGATGTAATCCAGAACAGTTTTTAATTTGGTTTGGTTTTTCTGTCTGGATAATCCCACTGGATGCTCAAACATCTTCAGCCATTGGCTGCAAGTTTGAATAAATGTGTAAACACATTGCACTTAGCACTTAGCACAATGTTTGGCATAGTCTGTCCTTATTATGCCATTTATCATGCATATATACATGTTGTGAACACTTAATCATCCTAGTCCATACTTACTGAAAAAATGTGATCAAAAGTTTAGTTGACTGTTCCCCAGGTTGACTGATCTTTCACCACTAAATTTAAGCTACGCACCTAGAATACCCCATCTCCAGCCATGGCATGTGTGAAGCTCATTTCTCATAGCCAGTGAAGGTATGCTCTTTCCAGTGAATGTCACCGGCCTGTCCCAGCTCTCATCTTCATTTATTTCCTGCTTCCTCTTTTCTCTATTTCTATTTGGAGGTAGCACCAGGAGACAACACCTTGATGCCAATGTCCTAGCATGTACTACTATTAATACCTAAGTAATTTGCCTAATAAAGACATCTGCATGCAATTGTTTCTTACACTAGACTCGAGTTTCACCAGTGAGGTAGCTAATGATGGTTCTGTACCGTGAAAGTGGGAGGTGTCAGGATATTACCCTTGATAATTATTTATTTTCTGTGCCAGGAACAAAGTGAGAAAAGATGTCTGTTTAAGTGTGTGAGACTATAGGATTGTTCAACATAGTCTTGACTCCGCTTTGTATTGCCAATCTGGATGTGGTGATGCACTAGGAAGTCAGAGGCCAGAGGACCCTGAGCTTGAAGTCAGCTTCTGCCCCGTGGTGAACTTGAGGCTGAGCCTCTGAGCAGAGACTAGGATGGAAAGAAAGAAAAGGCACAATCTACACAGGGCTGGAGGCAAGAGCAGCATTATAAGAAGGCCTTTGCACTTGGTTCTTATGACTTTGTATATACTAAGCAATAAAAATACCACCCAGGAAGGAGGATTCAGTCAGATTATGCAGTTAGTAAATTGGCAGCTACTACAGTTGGTTGAATACATATGACAGAGTTACAGCTACAAACCCCCACGGTAGGTTAATGACCACCATGAGAATGATTACACATGGAGAAGTTAATATATTTTTGAAGCATTTCATTCTGAATGCTGTAGAGATCTATCTAAGGAAAGGAAATTGTTCTGTCAGGAACCTTGTCTTAAAATGCATAGAGATATGATAAAGTATTATTTTTTCTTGCTAGTTTCTGCTGAAAATTTGGTCACGTATCTGGAGAACCGTAAAAAATTCCCACACATTGTAGGTTTTCAGAGTCACTAGAGAATCATATTACCTTTGTTAAAATTAAAAGGAAGAAAATAAAAAACAACTACTTCTTGTGCATTCATAAACTGATGGTCATTATCTTTGAAGGCAAGAAAATGAAAACAGGCCAAATCATACATCTACATTCCAGACTGTTTACTCTCTTATCAAATTAAATGAAATGAGAGCCCTTCCTGGCTCACTGACAGTTCTGAGCCAACCACCATTTTTTTTTTTTTAATTCTGAATTTCACCAAGTCTTAGAATTCTTAAGATAAGCTTCAGAGAATCAAATGTAAACCCAGGAGAGAAAAAAAAATAAAACAACTTTAGGTATTTTTAAGATCCCTTTCCTTCTCCACAAAGCAGAGGTGCGTAAGGTTTTTAGACAGTGTTGGAGAAAAAGAAAGATGTGGGGACCTAGGCATGATGATAAGAAGTAAGCCAGTTGACAGACGAGAACTCTTCCTCCATCAAGGCTTCATGTAATAAAACAGAGCTGGTGGGCATCATGCAAATGACCTATAAAAGGCTCTGATACTGAGAGCCTGGGCCTTTTGGGGGCTGGGTTTTGGTTTCAACCTATCCTAGTTCTGTAGCCACTCGCCCTTTTCAGAAGTCTCCTTTTCTTCTTCTTCGATGAACCACCTCTGACTTCCATCACTGCTCATGTGTCCCTGGTTTGATTCTTTGTTCCAGGACATAGGAACCTGGAAATCTCAGTGGGCGACCTGGGGATTCCGCATCACAACTTCAGACGTCCATTCGGTATACAAGTTTGCTGTTAGCCAGGGGAAGGAGTAGGTGAGAAGGGTTATGGGAGAGGACTTACTTACATTGCACACTTTCTAAGTGAAAGAACGCTTTTCACATTTTATGCCTATAAGTATTTTCTTCAGTTTTTCACAATCACAAAGAAGAATAAACTCTATTCTTGCCATTGTCACTCAACACATATTTTCTATTGAGCTCGCCCCTTTATAGCAGGGGTCAGGACAATCCTTTGCACAGAGACAATGGGTGACACACTCGATCCTCACAATGTTTAGAATCCTGCATCGCCTTCTAATGCTTTCTGTTAATGGGGATTTTTCTTCTTTCTCTAAATCCTACCAATGCACAGTTATACCTCTACTTTTTTTTGGTTTGTTTTTGTTTTTTTGTTTTGTTTTGTTTTGTTTTTTTCCGAGACAGGGTTTCTCTGTGTAGCCCTGGCTGTCCTGGAACTCACTCTGTAGACCAGGCTGGCCTCGAACTCATAAATCTGCCAGCCTCTGCCTCCCAAGTGCTGGGATTAAAGGCGTGCACCACCACCGCCCAGCTTATACCCATACTCTTACTGGTAGGTGAAAGTTCAAAGATATCCAGTGGCTGTCTGAAACCAGATAATAATAACACTGAACCCTATATGCATTGTGATTTTCCAATATATTCACACCTATGATGGATTTAGCTTATAAACTACATCCAATAAAACATTAAAATATTCATAGAAGAGAATGATTATAGTACTCGATAGTAAAAGTTGTGTGCACATAGTGCTTGTCAGAATAGATTACCCTGAGAGTACAAGGCTTCTGGCTGTTCATATATTTGCTTTATTCTATGCTCTGTGTGGCTGCCACATGGTCCCAGGGAGGGGTTATCCATCCATCTATCTGTGTTCTGTGCTTTGGGGCTTCATTTGCATGTTTATGGATATAACTTCTATTGAACATCTTTCAGAATACTCTAGATTATTACGATTGAAGACTTGGTTTGGATTACATCATGCCATTGTGTCTTCTTCCTCCTTCTTTCTCCTTCCTCAACTCACTCTGCAGATCAGCCTGGCTTCAAGCTCACAGCAATGCTCTTGCCTATGCCTCTAAGTGCCAGGGTTAAAGACATGCACCACCATCACTCAGCCGAAAGGATTCTTCTTAATCAACACCCTCAGCATCCCTGGAAATGCAGTAATGTGAGCGTTATCAGCAGATTCAGCATCTCTGGTTATTTCTGTTTCTTAGCTCATGCTTATTCGGAATGTGTACTTTCAGGAAAGGGCTTGAGATTGTTCCAGGACTCTAACAGAGGACTTTTACAGACACAATGCTTGCTGGCACAACTTGTCACCAATAAGATCATGCTTTCTCTTTCACCCAGAAATTTACTGCTTTTCTTCAGTCTCAGGTTCAAACTTACAGCGATGAGCACACTTTCAGATGTACAGTCAGTGGCTGTGCCAGGCCACTGTCTGGTGTGGATGGTAAGAAATGAAGTCGAAGGTCTGCTAATGTTCCTCCGTCTGTGGTCTCTTTGTCTTTTCCATAACCAGTTTCCAGTTTTAGGAAACTGAATGGGGAATCAGAAGTGTGAGCAAATTTTCTGCAAATGACAGAGTGACATTTCAGCATTGACAGCTCCCAAATTTAGGAAAACTAGAAATTTGTATTGTTGACCAAGGGTCTCTCTGCTATCCACAGGCTGTTTTGGTAGCATCAAGCCTATCCCAGCATATATTTCTCTCCATGTTTCATGTTATTACTACTTTATAGTAAAAGTAAACCATTTTGTAATATCGGAAAAAGAAACTCACTATGTATGTACTGTGGCTGTAACTTCGCAGCTTGAGGTATGAGAGCAAAAATGGTGGCCAATTTTAACTGCCAATTTGACAGTCTAGAATATATGCCAAAGGAATCTCAGCTTGTCTAGATTAGGTTGGCCTATGGACCTGCCTAGTGGGATTATCTTGATTATCTTAGTTGAGATGGAAAAGTCCATCCACAGTGGCAGAGAGAGAGAGAGAGAGAGAGAGAGAGAGAGAGAGAGAGAGAGAGAAGAGAGAGAGAAAGAAAGAGAGAGATAGAGAAAGAGAGGGGAGAGAGAGAAAGAAAGAGAAAGAGAGAGGAAGAGAGAGAAAGAAAGAGAGAGGAAGAGAGAGGAGAGAGAGGAGAGAGAGAAAGGGGAGAGAGGAGAAAGAGAAGAGAGAAAGAGAGAGAAAGAAAGAGAGGAGAGAGGAGACAGAGAGAGAGAAAGAGAGAGGGGAGAGAGAGGAGAGGAGAGGAGAGAGAGAGACAGAGAGAGACAGAGAGAGAGAGAGAGAGAGAGAGAGAGAGAGAGAGAGAGAGAGAGAGAGAACAATTCCAAGGGTTTAGAGTTCAACCTATCAAGGACAACATAACAACAGGTACCAGGCATTGTTGTTAGAACTCACATCTTAAAGGTAGGTAGGGAATTCTGAGTTTTCTGAGAGAGAACAGGTGAGTTGAGTACTGGCCTGCGTACATTAACTAACCCATTTTTGCTATTGACTATTGTCATAATGTGACTAACTGCTTCAAGTTGCTATCCCCATAATACTGGGCTATGTCGTGGTCTGAATAATGTCCCTTATAGACTCTTGGTTCCCAGTTAGCAGTGTTATTTGAGAGAAAATTTGAAGGTTTCACCGTTATGTCATTAGGGGCAAGCTTTCAGGGCTAAAGGCTCCGCCTGCACTTTTGGTTTGCTCTCTCTGGTTCCGGCTTGAGTTTAAGACGTGAGTTCTCCGCTCCCTGCCTGGTACCTGTTGTCATGTTGTCCTTGACAGTTTGAACTCTTAACCCTTGGGGTTGTAATCTCTCTCTCTCTCTCTCTCTCTCTCTCTCTCTCTCTCTCTCTCTCTCTCTTCTTACAGGTTGTCTTGAATTTGGTGTTTTACCACAGCACAGAAACTAACTAATACAGACTATCACCTGGAACTGGGAATCAAATAAACCCTTTTCCCGTATAAGTTACTTTTGTGAGCGTATTTTATCACAGCAAGAAAGGAACCTAAGATAACAAAATTACAAAACAGGGTGGGAAGATGGCTCAATACTTAAGAGTACACGCTGCTTTCGTGGAGGAATGTTCAGTTCCCAGCACACAGAGTCAGATGCCGCACATCTACCTATAATCCAGAACGTGGGAGTCAGAGTCAGGCTGATCTTAGTTCTGGCTGTCCCAGAGTTTCAGGACAGCCAAGGCTACACAGAGAACTACAAAATGAAACAAGCAAATAAACGAAGCCCAAAGAAAACAACAAAAAAAATCTTAAAAATGAACAGACATTCCTTTTCTTCTCCTTTCACAGTTTCATCATAAAAGATTCATGCCTATCAAAAGATCTTCCCAACTTCAGTGTCTGGTAGTATGTTTTTCTGTATAAATCCTGGAACTTTCAGTTTTTCACTCAAATACATCCATTTCATGACTTGTCTTGTGTACATTTGAATTATTGGCCTGACTACTTTTAAAAATAGGAGACCTTATTAAATAAAAAAAATTATTTGCTCAAATTCGAGCACTGTCATAGTTATAATAACCATCAAGCTTGGAGCTGACCAAGCACATGATGGTCAGGTTGGATCTGTACTGGAATACATCACCCAGAGTGCTTCCCGTCCATGGGAGAGGCGAAGCAGAGTGGTCAAGGAGTTCATAATGCTGCCTGGCAGAGCCTGCAGTTTAAAGGTGGGAGCTGTTTGTTTCTGAAACAATTTTTTCCATTTAATAGTTTCAGACTGTAACTGAGACTGAAGAGAGCAAAAGTGTGGGTAGGGAAGGCATGCTTCATGTATGTAGAGCGCTTCAATATCTACCGTACAAGGGCACTGATAACACTGTATTGCGCTAGCAAATGTTTTTCTCTTGGGTAGAATATTGCAAAACCGTAAATACAGTTTCCTTGGAAATAATGTACATGATTATGCTTCCTCACACTTTATTTTTAACCAATATAGTAATTTAAAAATTAAGTTTTATCAGGTCATTTTTTTCCCCTTGTCTGGCACATATAACATGTGCTTTGATCTCATTTGTTCCTGTTACAATTTGCTGTGCCACCTCCTGTGGACCCCTTTCTTGCCTTAAATAGTTCACCCTTTTAAATATCTTATTTTATGTGTAGATTGTCTTGCGTACCTTGAAATTACTAGCAGGTGGCTGTGTTTGAAGGCAAACAACAAAGTAATTTAACATCGCTGTCTAGAAAATTAGTAAGAAGAGATTAAAGTTTTGTGAAATTTAATGATTCCCCCTCACGCAATCCTTTGGTCAATACGAAGACTGTAAATTTTCAGCAAAGGAGTTCTTAGATTTTTTCTTTTTAAACTTGGTTTTCAGATGTGTGCGTTAATAGGAATACAATGAAGAATTGCTAAAGATGCTGAAGTTCTACTATACATTAAACCTTTGAGGAAGAGTTTACAGGCCTGTATGTATTTTGAGAAAAAGAGGAAGGAAGGAAGGAAGGGAGGGAGGGAGGAAGGAAGGAAGGAAGGGAGGGAGGAAGGAAGGGAGGAAGGAAGGAAGGAAGGGAGGGAGGGAGGAAGGAAGGAAGGAAGGAAGGAAGGAAGGAGAGAAAGAAGGAAGGAAGGAGGAAGGGAAAGAGAAAGGAAGGAAGGGAGGGAGGCAGAAAGGAAGGGAGGGAGGAAGGAAGGAAGGAGAGAGATTTAAAGATTGTGCATGCTGCTTATTACCCTGGGACTGACACTCAGAGCTTTGGATGTGGACAGTTTTCCAAGCAATCAACAGAAGTAACATGGAGAGTGAAAATGTAAGTTTTCTGGCACGTGAAGGTGAACACAAATAAATATCCCTAAATCCCTTGGCCCCGGACTAAGGTGCTCTTGGTTGGCTTCCATGTTGAAGTCCTGATCACAACAGTGCGTTCAGGAAGAAACAGAGGACCATGTTCTACGCTGGGAGCAGCACACGATGGGCTTTTTCTTATCAAGTTGCTCTTAGTCTTGGCTATAAGAACTAAACCTCCAAACTGGTTGTTGCAGAGGGTAGATTCTATCTCTGCTTACTCAGTGGGTGTTCAATCCCAACACCGAGGAGGCAAAGGCCGGTGGATGTCTGTGAGTTCGAGGCCATCCTGGTCAGCAGAGCTAGTTCCAGGAGAGCCAGGGCTACACAGAGAAACCTTGTAGTGAAAACCAAAACCAAACAACAGCAATAAAATATCCTAGCAAGCTAGGTTTCCAATCATCTACACGGAGTCCTTAAGGAAGGGTCGGAAACAGGAAGAAACTTTAGACTGATAGGTATAACTCACAAAAATAAGCAACAATTTTAGTATTTTCCCTTTAATATATAAACTCATATTTTATATGAGATAACCTTATGTCATAAAAGGTCATCTGAGCTTTATGCACTCACAGATTTTACTGCTGTTCTGTTCTGGCTGTAGAGCTCTACACCTGCACGAAAGCATAACATTTTTGGTTTTGGAAAAGTGAAGGCTCCAGTGGGAATTATTTTCTCTTTTTGCTATTCGATTCCATTCCATTTTACCAACCAGGGAAATTATGAATTATCATAGTTGTAAAACTGGCAGACTGAGACAATTAGTTCCCCTGGATGCCGGGCATTCCACGCCACTAAGTAGAAAGAAAGAAATCTTTCCTGGTGGGAACATGGAAGAAACTTTAGATTTTTCTTTTTCCAGAAAAAGGAGAAGAAACCCAAATCCACGGCAGCACATTGTTGGCATGTTATTATAAGCTTTTCTTTTTTCAGCCTCGAATGCTTTCCCTCAGTGCCGTCGGCCAGAATGTGACACACGCACGCAAACTGGACCAAAACCGGCACCTGGGGGTGGGGGTGGGGTGTGCGCTCGTGACCACAGAAGTACTCAGCCCCCATGCCGAACAAAGCATACCCTTGCCTCATCGAAGTTACACCAGGAAAGGGGCGCAGTTCAGCTGGCCCCGTAACAATGGCCTGAAAGCAGTTAAAAAGCCACTAAGAATTCAGAAGCATTCCTTACATTCTTAAACTCAACTACTCTCAACAGATTAATAAAGATGGGGCTGGTTTGGATTGGTCCTCCACATGTACCCAGTAACTGGGCTTATCGCGATTACACACTGAGCTGATACTGCAATCTTCTCTTGTCTGTGCTGTATGCCCTCTAAGCCAGGAACATGAGTGCACATACTCAAGCTGGGCTTAGAAAAGTCGAGAATGTTATCTCCCCCACTTCTAGAAGTGCCTGGAAGTTTTGCATACAAGAGGCAACTAACACTTCTCCTTACTGTCTAGAAGGTTATGAGGGATATCAGGGGCAGGCATAAACTGGGGAGAGTCTGTCAAGTCAAAAGGCAGAGGGTGGAACTCACTTTGCAATATATTAAGTGCTGATATAGAGGGTCACTCATGTGTATATCTTCCACGTCGTCCCCAGGAGAATCTGTATCATCTAAAACCACTAAATTGTAAGTGTTACCATATGTCACAGCAACAAAATATCCAAGGATAGAAACTATGTTTTAATTACTTTAAAATTGTGTGTGCGTGTGCGTGTGCGTGTGCGTGTGCGTGTGCGTGTGCGTGTGTGTGTGTGTGTGTGTGTGTGTGTGTGTGTGTGTGATCCTCTGGAGCAGGAGTTATAAGTGGTTATGAGCCATCTGACACGGGCGCCAGGAAAACAGCAAGCTCTTATAATTGCTGAGTTCTGTCTCCAGCCCCCATATTCTAAATTATTTATCGATTATTTTATTTACTTACATGTCAAATGTCCCATTCCAAGTCTTCCCTCCCTAACCTCTATCCCCTTCCCCTTTGTCTCTAAGAGGGTGCTCCCCCACCCTCCCACCTCCTCCTGTCTCGCCCCTCCAGCATCCTCCTTTGCTGGGGCAACATGTCTCCACAGGACCAAGGGCCTTCCCTCCCGTTGATGCCAGTATAAGGCCATCCTCTGCTACATATGCAGCAGGAGCCATGGACCCACCCATGTATATGCTTTAGTTGGTGGTTTACTCCCCAGCATCTCTGAGGTGTCCGGTTAGTTGATATTGTTGTTCTTCCTATGAGGTTGCAATCTCCTTTAACTCCTTCAGCCCTTCCCCTAAGATTGCAGTATCAGCTCAGTGTGTAATCACAATAAGCCCAGTTACTCAGTAGACATCGAGGACCAATCCAAAACAGCCCCATCTTTATTAATCTGTTGAGAGTAATTGAGTTTAAGAATGCACTGGGTCTCCAGGCTCAGTCCAGTGGTTGGCTGTGAGTGTCAGCATCTCTTAGTCAGGTGCTGGTAAAGCCTTTCAGAGGACAGCCATACTAGGCTCCTGTCTGCAAACATTTCTTGGCATCAGCAACGGTATTGGGGTTTGGTGTCTGCGGATAGGATGGATCCCAAGGTGGGGCTCTCTCTGGATGGCCTTTCCTTCAGTCTCTGCTCCATTTTTGTTCCCGTGTTCCATTTAGACAGGAATGATTCAGATTTAAAATTTTTGAGATGAGTGAGTGGCCCCTTCCCTTAACTGAAGACCATTTATATCTACTGGAAGTGGTGTCTTCAGGTTCTATTTCCCTGCTGTTGGGTATTTCGGCTAATGTCATGCCTCTTGAGTCCCTGGCATCTGGGACTTTCTAGTGATTCCCCGTTTCCTGTCCTCCACTGCTACATATTTCTATTTATTCTTCTGGCCTTTCTCATACCTGGACCTGTCCCCGCCCTTCCTTCCCCCTCCCATCTTCCACCCAGGAACTTCCCTGCCTCTACCTCTCATGATAATTTTGTTCCCCCTTCTAAGAGGAATTGAAGCATTCACACTTTGCCCTTCCTATTTGTCAGGCCTCATATGGTGTGTGAGTTGTATCATGGGTATTCTGGGATTTTGGGCTAATATCCACTTATCAGTGAGTACATACCATGTAAGTCCTTTTGGGTCTAGTTACGGCACTCAGGATACTTCATAGTTTCATCCACTTGCCTGCAAAATTCATGAAGTCTTCATTTTTAATAGCTGAGTAGGATTTCATTGTGTAAATGTAACACATTTTCTGTATCTATTTTTCCATCCAGAAACATCTGGGTTGTTTCCAGCTTCTGGCTATTATAAATAAGGCTGCTATGAAGAAAGTGGAGCATGTGTCCTTGCTATATGTTAGAACATCTTTTGGGTATATATGCTCAGGAGCGGTATAGCTGGATCTTCAGGTAGAAGAACTGTTTTCAATATTTTGGGGAACTGGCAAATTGATTTCCAAAGTGGTTGTACCAGTTTGTAATACCACCAGCAATGGAGGAGTGTCCTCTTTTTAATATCCTCACCACCATCTGCTGTCACCTGAGTTTTTGATCTTAGCCATTCTGTTTGGTATAAGGTGGAATCTTAGGGTTCCTTTGATTTACACTTCCCTGATGACTAAGGATGTTGAACATTTGTTTAGGTGCTTCTTGGCCATTTGAGAGTCCTCATTGAGAATTCTCTGTTTAAATCTGTTCCCCATTTTATAATAGGATTATTTGGTTCTCTGGAGTCTAAGTTCTTGAGTTCTTTGTATATATTGGATACTAGCCCTCTTTTCATGTAGGATTGGTAAAGATCTTTTCCCAATATGTTGGTTGCCATTTTGTCCTATTGACAGTGCCCTTTGCTTTAGAGAAGCTTTTCAGGTTCACGAGGTCCCGTTTCTCAATTATTGATCTTAGAGACTGAGCCACTGGAGGTATGCTTAGGAAATCCCCCTCCCTGCCCCCCCTCCCCGTGCAAATGAATTCGAGCCTCTTTCCATTTTCTCTTCTATCAGATTCAGTGTGTCTGGATTATTGTGAAAGTCCTTGATCCACGTGGACTTGAGCTGTGTGCAAGGTGATAAATATGAATGTATTTTCATTTTTCTACGTACAGACTGCCAGTTGGATCAGTTCCATTTATTGAATTTTTTTCCATTTATTCTTTTTTTTCCATTGTATGTTTTTGGCTTCTTTGTTGACGATCAAGTGTCCATAAGTGTGTGGGAATTTTTTGGGTAGGTCTTCATTGGTTGACCTCTCCACTTCTATACCAATACCAGTGGGTTTTTAAATCACTATTGCTCTGTAGTACAGCTTGAGGTTAGGGATGGTAATTCCCTCAGAAGTTCTTTTATTGTTAAGAATTGGTTTTTCTATTCTAGTTTTTTTGTTTTGTTTTGTTTTTCCATATGGAATTGAGAATTGCTCTTTCCATGTCTGTGAAGAACTGTGTTGGAATCTTGATGGGAATTGCATTGAATCTGTAAATTGCTTTTGGTAGGATGGCCATTTTTACTATGTTAACCCTACCAATCTATGAGCATTGAAAATCTTTCCATCTTCTAAAGTCTTCTTCCATTTCTTTTCTTCAGGGATTTGAAGTTCTTATGCAGATCTTTCACTTTCTTGGTAAGAGTTCCACCAAGATATTTTATACTATTTGTGGCTCTTGTGAATAGGTATTGTTTCCTTATTTTCTTTCTCATCCCGATTATCATTTGTATTATGGAAGGCTACATATTTGGTTGAGTTGATTTTATATCCAGATACTTTGCTGAAGTTGCTTATTGCTGTAGAAGTTCTCAGGTAGAATTTTTGGGGTTCCTTCTGTATACTATTATATCATCTGCAATAGTGATACATTTACTTGTTCTTTGCGAATTTGTATCCCCTTGATCTCCTTTCATTGTCTTACTGCTCTAACTAGAACTTCAAGTACTATATTGAATAGATATAGAGAGATTAGCTAGCCTTGTCTTGTTCCTGATTTTGGTGTGATTGCTTCAAATATTTCTCCATTTAATTTGATATTGGCTGTTGGTTTGTTATATATTGCTTTTATTATGTTTAGGTATAGGCTTTGAATTTTTGATCTCTCCTATACTTTTACCATGAATGGGTGTTGTATTTTTGTCAAATGCTTTTTCAGTACATTATGAGATGATCATGAGTTTTTTTGAGTTTGTTTATATATGGATTACATATAATAAAATGGATTTCTGTATATTGAACCATCCCTGCATCTCTGGCATGACACCTCCTTGATCATGGTGAGTGATGGTTTTGATGTGTACTTGGATTCCAGTTGCCAGAATTTGGCCTCGGGTCACGCCAGATGGCTGGCAGCTGGGGCCAGGTGCGTGGACAGAGTCCGAGTCTAACATCGACTACCCTGTCATGCTCTTGCCCACACCCAGAGCCTGATCAGCTCAGCAGGCTGTCTGTGCGCTGACCTGTTCAGGCACCAACTTGCTCGGGGGGGGGGTGTCTGTGCCTGGCTTACAGAGGAGGCTGCCATCTTGCCTCAGGGCACCACAGACAGCTAACCAGATGGAGCCCTGTGGATTGAGAGCGTCACCATCTGGGCTCCAGCAGTCCAGCCAGAGAAGCTCCAGTCCTGCAGGGAATCCTGTGGTTAGACTAATAGAGTGGATATGGAAACAGGATCCTACATTTTGCTGCATACAGGAAACACACCTCAGGGTCAAAGATAAACACTACCTTAGAGTAAAAGGCTGGAAGAAAATTTTACAAGCAAATAGTCTCAGGAAACGATCTGAATAACCATTCTAATATCAGATAAAATTGACTTTCAACCTAAAGTTATCAAAAGAGACACAGAAGGTCACTTCATACTGGTCAAAGGAAAAATCCACCAAGAAGAACTCACAATTCTGAACATCTATGCTCCAAATGCAAGGGCACCCTCATTCATAAAAGAAACTTTACTAAAGCTCAAAGTACACATTGCACCTACCACAATAATTGTGGGGGACCTCAACACTCGGCTATCCTCAATGGACCGATCAGGAAAGCAGAAACTAAACAGGGACACAGGGAAACTTATTGAAGCTTTGGACCCATTGGATTTACATATATATATATATATAAAACATTTCATCCTAAAGCAAAAGAATATACCTTTTTCTCAGTCAGAATTTTATTGAATATCTTTGCATCGATATTCATTAGCAAAATTGGTCTAAAATTCTCTTTCTTTGTTGGGTCTTTGTGTGGTTTAGATATCAGAGTAACAGTGACTTCATAGAATGAGTTAGGTAGTGTTCCTTCTGTTTCTATTTTATGGAATACTTTGAGGAGTGTTGGTATTTGCCTTTCTTTGAAGGTTTGGAAGAATTATGCACTAAAGTAATCTGGCCCTTGGCTTTTATTGGTTGGGAGATTTTTAATGACATCTTTTATTTCCTGAGGGGATATGTTTAGATAGTTTACCTGCTCTTGATTTAATTTGGTACTTAGTTTGTATCTAAAAGATCACCCATTGTATCTACATCTTCCAGTTTTGTTGAGTGAAGACTTTAGTAGTATGATATGATTTTTTTAATGTCCTCAGTTTCTGTTGTTTTGTCTCCCTTTTTATTTTAATTTTGTTAATTTGGATACTGTCTGTGTGTTCTTTAGTTAGTTTGACTGCTTTCTTAAAGAACCAGCTGTTGGTTTTGATGATTCTTTGTATTATTTTCTTTGTTTCTACTTGGTTGCTTTTAGCCCTGAGTTGATTATTTCCTGCCATCTACTCCTCTTGGGTGTGCTTGCTTTTTGTTGTTCTAGAGCTTTCAGGTGTACTGTTAAATTGCTAGTGTGGGATCTCTCCAGTTTCTTTATGAGGGCACTTAGTGCTTTGAATTTTTCATCGTGTCCCATAAGTTTGGGTATGCTGTCTCTTTGTTTTCATTGAATTCTAGAAAGTCTTTTAGTTTCTTTCTTCCTTTCCCACCCCCACCCCTGACCAAATTATTATTGAGTAGAGAGTTGTTCAGTTTCCATGAGTATGTAGGCTTTCTGTTTCTTTTGTTGTTACTGAACTCTAGCTTTACTCCATGGTGATCTGATAGAATGCACGAGAATATTTCAATCTTCTTGTATCTGTTGAGGCTTGTTTTTTTGACATATTATATGGTCAGTTTTGGAGAAGGCACTGTGAATTGCTGAGACAAAGTTATGTTTTTTTTTTTTGTTGTTGTTTTAGGGTGAAATGTCCTACACACACACACACACACACACACACACACATGTTAAATCCATCATAACTTCTACTTGCTTCACTGTATCTCTCTGTTTAGTTTTTGTTTCAATGACTTATCCATTGGTGAGTTGGGGTGTTGAAGTCTCCCATTATTATTGTGTGATGTTCAATGTGTATTTTGAGTTTTAGTAAAGTTTCTTTTATAAATGTGGATCATGTTGCATTTTGGGTGGAGATATTCTGAATTGAGATTTTATCTTGGTGAATGTTTCCTTTAATGAATATGAAGTATTTTTCCCCATTTTGTTTGATAATTTTTGGTTGAAAGTAAATTTTATTGGATATTAGAAAGGCAGCTCTTGCTTGTTTCTTAGAAGCATTTGCTTAGAAAACTCATTTTCTAGTCTTTCACTCTGAGGTAGTGTCCATCTTTGTTGTTGAGGTGTGTTTCTTGTATGAAACAAAATGCTGGATCCTGTTTGCATATCCAGTCTGTTAGCTTATGTCTTTTTTATTGGGGAATTGAGTTCATTGATGTTGAATGATATTCAAAACATATGATTATTAGTTGCTATTATGTTTGTTGTTTGAGATAGAATTATGTGTTTGTGATTCTTTTTGGCTTTGCTGTAAGATAATTTTTTCTTTGGTGTAAATAGTCTCCTTGTGTTGGAGTTTTCCTTCTACAATTCTATGTAGGGCTGGATCAGTTTCTATATATATATACATATATATATATATATGTATATATATACACATACATATATATACATATGTATATATATGTATGTGTATATATATATTTAAATTTGGTTTTGTCATGGAATATTTTGATTTCTCCATCTATGGTGATTGATAGTTTTGCTGGGTATAGTAACCTGGGCTGACATTTGTGCTCTCTTAGGATCTGCATGATATCTGTTCAGGATCTTCTGGCTTTTAGAGTCTCTGTTGAGAAGTCTCATGTAATTCAGATAGATCTGCTTTTATATGTTACTTGGCATTTTTCCCTTATGGTTTTCAATATTCTTTCTTTGTTTTGTGCATTTAGTGTTTTGATTATTATGTGATGGGAGTATTTTCTTTCCTGGTCCAATCTATTTGGTGTTCTATAGGCTTCTCATACATTTATGGCCATCTATTTCTTTTGGTTGGGGAAGTTGTCTTCTATGATTTTGTTGATGATGCTTTCTGGCACTTTGAGCTGAGAATCATTGCTGCCTATTCTTAGATTTCTATTATTCTTAGATTTGTTTTTTTTTTTGTTTGCTAGATTTCCTGGATGTTTTGTGTTAGGATGTTTTGATACTTTGCATTTTCTTTGACTGCTCTGTCAAAATCTTCTAAGGCATCTTCTACATCTGAGATTTTCTCTTCTATCTCTTGTATTGTCCTGTTGATGGTTGCATCTGTATCTCCTGATGTCTTTCCGATGTTTTCCATTTTCAGGGTTACCTCTATTTGTGATTTTTTTTATTGTTTCTACTTCCATTTTTGGGTCTTGTCCTACTTTGTTCAATTCCTTCACCTGTTTCACTGTGCTTTCCTGTATTTCTTTGAGGGATTTATTTGTTTCCTCTTTAAGGGCTTCTGCCTGTTTAACTGTGTTTTCCTGTATTTCTTTAAGTGAGTTATTTATATAATCCATAAAGGTCTCTATTATCTCCATGAGATGGGATTTTATGCCAACATCCTGCTTTTCAAGTGTATTGGGGTATCCAAGGCTTGCTGTAGTGGAAGAGCTGAGTTCTGATGGTGTCAAAGTTTATTGGCTTCTGTTGCTTTTGATCTTGAGCTTTAGTCTTGGTATGTGGTTATCTTTGGTGTTAGCTGGCCTGGATGTCTCTGTCTGGAGCCTGCCTCCTGTGTCTCTGGGTTATAGTAGAGCTCCTGGAGGATTTGTGGCCCTAGCTGCAGCCAATCTCCTGGGAGACTTGCAGACTGTTGCACTGGCTTCAGCAGATTTCCTGGGAGCCCTGCAGACAGTGTAGTGTTAAGAGAGAGGGGTAGATAAGCTGATCTGGCCCCAGGAAGTTGTAGGTCAGAAGGGAGATTGGGTTTGCAAGTATGGGGAAGGAGTTCTGCATCCACTGGGTATCTGATCCCAGCTGCTGTGGCTATTTGGGCAGGTATCCTACATGTTGCCCTGGCTGCAGCAGATATCCTCGGAGCACTGCAGACTACACACAGTTGAGAGAGAGGAGTAGACAGGCTGATCTGCCTTCAAGCCCCATATTTTAATTTTTAAAATAAAATAATATCCTTATAAACTGCTAGGCTACTTTTGTTACCCTTTTTAAATATCTTAGTAAAATAAATCTGGTGTCTTCATCTTTTATATACTGGTATGTGATTTACACGATTTAAATGCATTCATATGTTACTATTTTTTCTTCATTTTATAAATGAAACAGGGTTTTGGCTTAAACACAGACAAGATAATGCAATGAGTGATCAAAATGTAATGTGAGCAGAACATTGTATTGATAGTTGGTCCTACCAAGTTCAAATTCCCCTGGCAAACATAGCAACCCAGACTATGGACCAAAACCTAGAGCATGTCCTTTGTCATCTAATTTAAACATCTGAGTGAAAGAAGGAAGGGACAAATGCCAGATGCACAGTATTAAGGACACTGTTAGTTGAATGACAAGAGTTGAGTCACTAAGAACTTCCAAGTTAAAGTGCTACCTCTCAAAGAGGTTTTCATTAGACTGAGAAAAGATGAAACCACACAAAGAAGTGATTGTTTGTGGGTTACACATTTATTTATGTGAGCATGTACATGGATGTCAAAGTTCTTTAAAAAAAAACTACTTGGTTTTATTTTGTAATGTTCATTCTACTTTTTTTGACTATTAAAATTAAGCTTTGCTCTCTCCTAAGATTTCTTTTGTCAATGTTAAAAAAAAATCATTGCTACACACACCTCCCATAGTAAATTTATTTTTAAAAAATTTTTGATTAAAAAAAATCAGGATGGTATATTCTTTTTTAATCCCAATATTGATGAAGCATAGGCAGGCATGTCTCTGAGTTTGAGGCCAACTTGGTCTGCAAAGAAAGTTACAGTCGGCCAGGGCTACACAGAGATATTCTGATTTGAGAAACAAAACAAAACTTAACTAAATAAAACAAAACAAACACAAACATGTCAGGATATCTGGAATCCAGTACCGAGTCTACTGCGTGTGTAATACTTATCTCTCGTTCACATGTTCATTTACAATTGCTTTAGTTTTAAAAGGATAGCAGGCTGCTAAGTAACAAAAATTTAAATTACACAAATGAAAGGAGAATCTACAAAAGCTTTAACAGTTTGAACAATTTTAAAGGATAAAATTGATCAATTGTGTTATTTACACAGGAACCCAGGACTCAAGCCAACCTCATAGTTACCTGTTAAGGACAAGTACAGAGAACCATGAACAGAACTGGATAGGGTGGTGCCCTGTGAACCACACAGCTGTGTGTGTGGACACACATGGCACTTTCAGGAAGGATACCTCTGTGAAAAATGGTCACCCCCAGAAACAGGAAAAATAGATTGCAAAGCTGCAGACATGGGTCAGATGGCAGATGGTCTGAAGCAGGAGATTCCGGAGGCAATCTAGCAGCATAATCAAATAACGGGAATAAAGACTTTCTTTATGACCTGAACATTGGATTAAGAATATTACCACAAAGTATGGAGGACAAATTTTGGTTTGATTCAGGGAAGCATTTTGAGCCAGTAGTAGAAAAAAGAGGTAAAGATCTGTGAACTGTAGATGATGTGTGTGTGGACCATGTGTCCACCACTAGGAGACTGATCTTTTAATTCACAATTGTGGAAGCAACAAGTTCCTTTGAGAATACCATGGCCATGAATGAATGCTCAGGCTGGCAAGCGAGATGGGAACAGACTAAAATAGAGAGCCTCACTGCTCTTATCCACGTGACTTGTGTGAATCTTAGCTGTAAGAGGACCTGGCAGCTTGGAATCTCAGCATTCTAATTTGTAACACAAGAGTGTAGAGCTCAAAAATCTTAGGTTTATTTTTTTCAAGTTACCACAAATTGAGTTGCTAAAAACAATTCCATTATCTCATCGTTAGAAGTCAGAAGACACAGATAAATGTCCTTGGAATAAAATCAGGGTGCCCGCAGGCTGCATTCCTGTTAAAGACTCTAGTGGAAATGGTTCTCCAAGATGTTTCCAGCTTTTAGAAGCCGCCCACCTTCCTAGGCTCACCATTCTCTCTCATCTTCAAAGGCTGTACAGACCCATCAAGTCTTCCCCATTACTTTTCTTCTTTTCAAAATCATTTCTATTTTTAAATTGATGAATGAAAGTTGTACATATTTATGATGTTCACCATGATCTTTAAAGTATGAAAAAAAAAAGCTAGACAGGCCAAATTAAAATAACTAACTTATGAATCACCTTTAAGTGTTTATTTTTTAGTGCCAAGAACAATTTTTCAATACTTTAAACAATTTTTGTGTGTGTGTGTGTGTGTGTGTGTGTGTGTGTGTGTTGGGGGAAGTACATGCCAAAGTATCGGAGGAGAGGTCAGAGAACAACTTTGTGGAGTTGGTTCTTTATGGCCATCATCACATTGACTCTTGGGATCAAACTCATGTCATCAGTCTTACATAGTTTGTGGTTATATGTGCTCATCCCTCTCACTGCCCACTCAGCACTTTCTAGGTATAAACACATGGTCATTAATTATAGTTACCATGACACAAAACAGAGAGACTGAGATTATTTCTTTTGTCTCACTGAAAGTTTGTACTCTCGGTGATGTCTTTTACCAGTCTGACTCTCAAAGGGACTTACTCTTTTGTATCTTTTTTTTTTTTTTTTGGTTTTTTGAGACAGGGTTTCTCTATGTAGCCCTGGCTGTCCTGGAACTCACACTGTAGACCAGGCTGGCCTCAAACTCAGGAATCTGCCTTCCTCTGCCTCCCAAGTGCTGGGATTACAGGCATGTGCCACCACCGCCCAGCTACTCTTTTGTATCTTTTCTCCCATGTGCAAATGTTTTGATTGGGCCCATATGAACACTGTAAGTAATCTAATTTCATTTAAGGTTTTATGATTAGCATATTAATAGAATCTGTAATTCTATTGTTCTTTCATATGTAATCTGAAATATTCATAAGTTTGGGAAATTAAATGTGAATAGTTTGCTTTCTTTTGTGATACATATCGTATTCCAGGTATAGGCAGGCAAATTGCCCTGAGCTTGAGGTCAGTCTGGATTACATAGTGAGTTATGGGCTGGTTAGGGCTCAATAATAATGTAAAAAGAACACACACAAATAAAGGAACAACAACCTTCCAAAAGACTCATATACATGCAAAAGATTATTTTTTTTTTGAGACAGGGTTTCTCTGTGTAGTTCGGGCTGTCCTGGAACTCACTTTGTAGACCAGGCTGGCCTCGAACTCAGAAATCTGCCTGCCTCTGCCTCCCAAGTGCTGGGATTAAAGGCATGCGCTACCACCGCCCGGCTAAAGATATATTTTTTTTTAGGATATTATTCCTAGGCAAATTTGTCAGAACACATGGCCTCCTGACCCAGAAAAGTCTTCCTGGTCTCTGAAAAACTGAATGCAAATGACATTGATTGTTTTTTCCAGCCAGTCATCTTACTGGTTTGATTACTCTGTCATTAAAATTAACATCTATTTTTTTAGATGATTGGACACAGTCTTATGGATGGGAATAATATGTAGAGCATGGACAGGCCCGTTGTATGTGATGTATGGTAGCTTCATAAACAGTAGTCCACACAGCAATCTTTGTTTAACTTTACTCAGGCTGGATGAAACTCAGCATGAAATGGAGTATACTATTATTCTCTTACCTTTTGCTCATGTACTGATGTTGGAGAGATGGATTCTATCCAATCTCCCAGGCTCTGCTTTTCAGAAGTGCTTCACATGTGGTTCTGAGACTGGCCACGGATCTCCTCACATAACCAGAGGAAACTTGGCTTTACAACCTGTATGGATCACTGATCTAAACAGCCACCCCATGTTCTTTTTAAAAATGTTCTGGATTATGTAGAGGGACTCTCTTGTGTAGTGTATGGAAGTATCACTTGTTAATAAAAAATCTGTGGGGCTATTAAGCTTAGGCAGGAAACAGAAGGTGAGTTCTGTCATGAAGGAGGTATTCTGGGATAGAGGAAAATGTGGGGGAGATTCACCTCAAAGTCTAGAGAGATAGGATAGAATAAATGGGTTAAATAAGTTACAAGCTGATCAAACAACAATCCCTAGCTTATGGCCTAGGCATTTATTCAGAAATAATTCAGTGTCAGAGTTTTTATTTCAAGAACTTGGGCATGGGTGGAAAAGCCCATGGTTACAGAATTATTTATGTCCTTGACTCCATTGATAGCATTTTTCTAATCTCTTTATGAAACTGGTGGGCAAATAAATAGCAAGGCATACTCTTTCTCTAACAAATAGCAATGGAAACAGAAAAATAGTTTAAAACAACCATTTGAAAAACATGACTATTGTCCTATAGAGATATAGAAAATAAAGAAACACTCGAGAAAAAACTTGCTAAAACCTAGAAAGAACAGTAGTTTATGACATTCTGGCCATGACACACTGCCTGGCTCTTCTCCCCAGAGCTCCAGCTCAGTTACTGCAGGGTCTCTAATTCTAACAGTGAGACAGAAATGGAGCCCTCATCATCTATGGACCTTTCAGAAACAGGTGACAGAACTATTGGCTTTTTCATTTCCCTCAGATTTACGAGGCAGACTCGGGGAGCATCATGCTCCAATCATTCATTCATGTAACCAAAGTATTATTGTGCAGAATGAAGCCAAGTCCCTGCCATAGAGAGTTTCTATCCAAGAAGGGAGAGTGGGACAAAGGATGGCCTATTCCATGCCAGAAAGGTGGTATCAGCGGAATGATGTTTCTTCTGTAATTTAAAGGGGGTTTCCATAGTCCCATGACACAAACAGAGACAAGCAAAAAGACACACAATCTGAAAATCCGGATCTAAGGCATCCATCAAGACTTCTCTCAGGATCAGGGTGTTCTCAATGGTCAGACACTATTAGTAAACTCCAGCTTCAGTCACTAAAGAGCACTCAAGCCCTAATTTTGGAGATTTAGATTATTACTTCTAAGCCTAGAATGAGGAATTGTGGAATTTAAACAGCAGAAAAAAAACAAAAAACAAAACAAAATAACAACAACAACAACAAAAATAAGCCAGGCAGTGGTGGCACACGCCTTTATTCCCAGCACTTGGGAGCCAGAGGCAGACAGATTGAGGCCAGCCTCGTCTACAGAGTGAGTTCCAGGACAGCCAGGGCTACACAGAGAAACCTTGTCTCGAAAACCAAAAAATAAAACAAAACAACAACCAAAACAAACAAAAACAAACAAAAAGAACAAAAGAAATTAAACATAAGAAGAATGTTGGGTATGATGAAGCCTTTCTGCACAAGCAGAGTAAGAGAATCAGATGGAGGAAAAAAGGAAATGAAAAGTTAAAAAGAAAAAAGAAACAATGGTTGAGAAATGACATTTCTCTAATAATCTGTACTTAATGATTCAAATATAATAAATCCAAAGATTACCCCTACACACAAACCATGTGCAAGACATCAAAAAGAAGCAGAGAAAACCTTGCAAACAGCAAAAGAAACTCCTCTAAGAACAAGAAAAATCCTCTTAAGAGCAACCACTGGTTTATCATCAGAAATAATTCAGTGCAGAAAGTGACAGTTGGAAATGATATATATGACAATGACATTAAGAAATCTGAGATACAGTGAGCTGTTCAATTTCCATGAGTTTTAAAGCATTCTGTTGTGGATATCCAGCTTTAATTCATGATTGTCTGATAGGAAGGAGAATGCTATTTCAATTTTTTTATATCTGTTGGGATTTGCTTTGTGTCTGAGTATGTGGTCAATTTCAGAGAAAGTTCCACGAGGTGATTTTTGTGTTTGCTGAAACGTTCTGTGAATATGTTAATTCTATTTGACTTATAATATTAGTGAGCTCCAGTATTTTCCTTTTATTGGGGGTTAGGGGGTTCGGACAACCTGTCTTTTGGCAAGAGTCAAATGTTGAGGTCTCCCACTATCAGTGTATGAGGGTTAGTATATTCTTTAAGCTATAGTAATGTTTCTTTTTATGAACTTGGATGACCTAGTATTTAAGGTGTAAATGTTTAGATTATTATATGATCTTGGTAGATTATTCCTTTGGTTCATATGTATTGTCCTTCAGAAGTCTTTGTTTTGGCTTGGAGTATATTTTGTCAGATATTAAAATGGCTATATGTGATAGGTTTTTTTTTTTTAAGCTGAAGGTGATGCCTATTCTTGACGGTAAAGTGTGTTTCTTGGATGTAGCAGAAGAATACGTCTCAATTTCAAATCTATTCTGTTAGTCTGTCTTTTTGTTGGTGAATTGAGACCACTAACATTTTCAAAAAGCAGTGTTCATTGACTTCTGTTATTTTGTTATTGTTGTTGTTGTTGTAGTGGTGGTTGTGGTGGTGTGTGTATGTGTCTCTGTGTTTGTGTGTCTGTGTGTATCTTTTCCTTTGATTTGCTGGTCTAGACTTATTTATACTTTGTGTTTTCTTGGGTGTGGTTAACCTCTTCAGAATGAAGTTCTCCTTCTAGTGGCCCACTACATGGCTGGATTTGCCAATACACACTGCATAAATTTGACTTTATTATAGAATATTTTTCCCCAGCCCCCAACATACTTCTTGCAATTGAACGTTATGATCTGAGCCTTGGTAGTCTCTTGGGGTTTATAGAACATTTGTCAGGGCCTTTTTTGGCGTTTAGAGTCTCCACTGAGAAGTCAGGTGTTATTCTGTGGGGCAGTGGCCTGTGCGAGATAGCTTGGTCCTCAGCTGAGCTAAAGGCTTTGAAGCTCCAGAGACCCTGAAGGGACCAGGCCCCTGTCACTAGCCTCAGCCCCCCCATAGATTTGTGGCCATCAGTCACATAAGGGCAACACCCCAAACCTCCCCACATGTAGATGAGGCATCTGTAACATCTCAGACCAAGACAACAGGAAAAAGACAAGACCTGTGGTCATGTAGGCTCAAGACTAAGATCTCCATGCTAATGAGGCCTGGAGACAGAGCCAATGTCTAGGAACATCCCTTCCTAGATATTTAATCTCAGGCCCACCCTGATAAGTGGGGTATAGTTTATGCATCCACATCTCTTCATGGCAATAAGACTGTATCTTTTCATCCAGATCTGCCTGGGCAGCCATGGAGAAGGCCTTCATCTATAGAGCTGCAATCTATTCTCCCGTAGAAGTCTTCCCTGTGCTCCCAGAAATGACCACCAACAAGCCCAAGCCTATAGTCAAGTCAAGGACTCTCCTCTTGGGATCAGATGGAGCTCTGACCCTCCCCCTGGCTCTGGGTCTCCCACTCTGTTCTCAGCTCTACTCCATCTCCCAGAAGTGCCTGGATGTCTGAGTTGCTTCCTTGAGAAAATCAAAATTAGAGACAAAAAGTGGAGCATCAGATCAGACACCAAGGAAACCCAGACAATCATAAGGACACGCACTCCTGTACTCCAGCAGATTCAAACATCTAAAAGTAACAGATAATTTTCTTAATGCAGACCATCTGCCAAAATTAAATAAAGATCAGATTAGCAATTAAACAAGCCTATGGCTCCTAGTGAAATAGAAGAAGCAATTAAACTCTATACCTCCTCTCCCCTCCCCCAAGTCTAGGGACAGCTGAGGTAAAAGACAAAATAATTCAGACTTTCAAAAAAAAGTCTGCAATTATTTCTCAAATTATTTCATAAAACAGAAACAGAAGCAACACTTACCCTGATACCTAGACTACATAAAGAGCCAACAAAAAAACTGCAGACCAATTTTCCTTATGAAAGTACATACAAAATTTCTCAATAAGATACATGTAAACTGAATACAAGAACAGTTTACCATCAAGAATAGGCATCACCTCTAGGATCCAAGGACCATCTACCATTATCAGATAGAATTCATGCCAGAGATTTAGGGATGGTTTGAAATACATAAATGAATAAATATAATCCACCCTATATAAACACACCCAAAGACCTAAAACCACATAACATTGTTTTAAGTGAAAAAAAAAATACTTCAGAGATTCTTCAGCATGAGATCAAATAATGGTAAACATTGATTTTCATTTCTTCTTATTCATTTAAAGATACATTGTAATGGTATACATTAAAAGCCTGAAGCAATAGCTCACTTAAGAGCTCATGTTGCTCTTGCAGAGGATCTGAGTTTAATCGCCAGTGCCCATGTCAGGTGGCTCACAGCCATCCACAAGTCCAGCTCTAAGGTTTCCATCACCTTCTTCTGGTCTCTGAGGGTACCTGTCATAATGCGTATATTCTATATTATGGCACAGAAATTATACAGAGAGATTAAGCAACATATTATCAAATAAGCAGTGGCTCAATGACTCAATCATAAATAAAATTAGAAAATTATTGGAAATTAATATTAAAACAAATTAGCATGACAAAGCAACAAAAATAACATAAAAAAGCTTCTGGGCATAGCTGGAGAAAATACATTCATTAAAAATGAGAATTATCTCAAATCATGACTATATCTTTCACTTTAAAAAGAAGATGAGACTAAGCCACACTGAATGAAAGACAATTGTAAAGATTAGATTAGAAATAAACGAAGAACATAAAAGAATAAGGTAAAATCAGTGAAGCCTAATATTGAGATCAACATGATGAACACTTTCACAAAGAAACAGGAAAAAGCCCTCAACTAAAAAAAAATGAGAGAGAGAGAAAGGAAAAATTAAATGAAAGATGAGAAAGTATTAAGGACGTAACGGAAAGGAGGCTACTCCAGGAGTCTAGTACCCTCAACGAATTAGCCAACAAATTCGATAGCTCTGCAGAAATGGATGCATTCCTAGAACATCACTTCAATGGATGTTGACAAGCTATCAGAGAAACCCAACATTCTTTCAAGATAAAACACAGTCAAACAAATTAGAAGCAGACTTCCTCAATATGATAAAGGACATCTGCAAAGAAACGACTCCTAGAGTTACCACTAAGGATAAAAGGCTGAATCCTTTGCCTTATGACAAGGGACAAGATTAAAATATCTTCCCACTGAATTGAAATAACATGGACAATTTGACAAGCAAAAGAAAGAAAGTCAGCAGATTAGAAAGGGAAATGTGGAACCGTAGAGACCATCTTTACAGATGGCACAGAAAACGGAGGGATTCACTAAAAAAATTAGGATGAATAAATGAATTCAAGATTATAGAATAAAGACTCAAGGTTGAAAATCAATTGTATTTCTATTCATGAGCATTGGTGACCCATTAAATTAAGAATGTAATTCTACTCACATAAATATAAAAAATGTAAAAAAATTTTAAAGACTCACGACAGAGAAGTATGGCTCAATTGATAAGTGGACTCACCACTCTTCTGGAGGACCTGGATTTGGTACACATAGTCTATGTGGGGTAATTCACAACCACTTTTAAATCCAGCTGCAAGAGATCATGTAACCTTCTGGAACCTCTGAGGGTATCTGCATGTATGTGGCATTCACATCTGCAGGCACACATACATATAAATAAAATATTTTTTTTAAAAAGCCTTAATAAGCTAAGTATGAGAAATATATAATACTGTTGAAAGAAATTAAAGAAAATCTACATAAATGATTTTTTTTTTTTTACTTTTTGGGGGTTAAAGTTATAATATTCCATTTTGGTTTTTGTTTTATTTGACAATGAATTTCTCTATAAAGTCCTGGTTATCCTGGATCTTGCCATGCAGAACAAGCTGGCCTTGAACTCAGATATCCTCCAGACTTTGCCTCGTAAGTGCTGGGATTAAAGCCATGTACCACCACCACCACCACCACCACCACCACCACCACCACCACCACCATCACCACCACCACTTGACTGAAGATAAAATCTTTTTCAAAAAATGTTTTTTCTTTTTTTTTAATTTTATGTGCATTGGTGTTCTTCCTTTATCTACATCTGTGTGAAGGTGTCAAATCTCTTGTAACTGGAGAAGAAGGCAGTGGAGGTAGAGACAGCTTCTTGGTTAGGGATGGGAGATCTGGCCCATACCCACCTCCCATATACACACACAGACCCTTTCTGACTGGAGCCTGTGCAGGCCTTGTGTATACTGCTACAGTCTCTGTCAATTCATACATGTATCAGTCCTGTTGTGTCTGAAGACACTGTTTCCTTCATATAATTCATCCCCTTTGGCTCTTATAATCTTTCTCCCTGTTTTGTTTGTTTGTTTGTTTAGGTTTTTGGTTTTGTTTTGTGTATGTGTGTGTATATGTGTGTGTGTGTGTGTGTGTGTGTGTGTGTGTGTGTGTGTGTTTGCATAACTCCCTGATTGATGAGGGGAGGGGTTTGATGGAGACATCCCATTCAGGACTGAGTGTTTCAAAGTCTCTCACTCTTTATACGTTGTCCAATTAATGAATCTCTGTATTAGTTTCCATCTACCACAAATGGAAGCTTCTTTGTTGGTGGCTGAGCAAGACACTGATCTATGTGTATAGCAGACTGTTTGGTTAGGAGTCATGTTATTGCTTTGTTCTTTTAACCCTAGGATTTTTGCCTTTTTAGTCTCAGGCCTTTTGGCTACCCAAGTAGTGTCAGACATGGCTACTATCTTATAGAGTAGGGCTGAAATTCAATCAGATAGTGTTTGGTTAATTAAAGAGCTCCTGGGCCACTGTTGACCAGCATACCATATAGGCTGGTCACCACTGTAGAGAACATATTTTGTAGATGGATCAATGTTTACCTTTCTCTTTACTATTTCTCTATTTAAAAATAAAAGTGCAAAAGTCTTGCACTTTTATTTTTAAATTGCATTTTTCTTGATGTCCAGACATTTTAAATATAATTTTGATATCAACCCTTCATCAAATGTGTAATTGGTAAAGATTATTTCCCATCCTGTAGCTTGCCACTTTATAAGAATGGCCATGTCCTTTGCCATACAGAAGCTTTTCAAAAAGAATTATTTTGACTAAAATATTTGTTGCTCCCCCTGCTACCAAATAGCTGTTTCTAAAATCAATACTTTGGAGTATTTCCCAGGCATCACTCTTCTCTCTTCATGAGTATCTGTTGAGTTCACAAGGGGATGGGAAAATCTGTGTTTGTACCATAAGCCCTGCCACAAACTGAAATTTCTCAGCCTATTTCTTGCAGAGGTAGAAAATTTGGTGTCATAGTTCTGCACACAGGGTAGAAGTCACAAACGGCCTCATGTTTTGCCTTTCATCTGAGTGTCACGTAGCCCAGCTCCTCAGGAGCACAGACCTCAGAATCAAATGGGATTACTTGCTCACTGATTATCAAGTGATTAAGCTGTGAGAAACCTTACTCCAGCGCAGCTTTGCAGAGGCATACACATTCTATGTTTAGCTACTTACCAATTCACACTTAAGAAATAGTTTTATTAGGAATCCTGAGCTTGAAAATAAAATTATCACTGACTCTTGTAAGTATAACACTAAGTAAATATAGTGGCCAATTACTAAATAGTATACAGAATCAGGGAATGTGAATTCTTTTTCAGAGAGAAGGAAAGCCTTGTAGGGCCTTCACGGTCTAGGTGAAACTTTTTCTCCAGGTGGGTGCCAACAAAACACTGTTACATTTTCCAACCTGTTGCCTTTACTACTAAGTCTGTATTAATAGTTGGTTGCTATATGAATCTGTACACTACAAAGATGTTTATTGTCTCTCATCAGTGGTCAACTGTCTTATTTAGACTTCTCTGGAATAGTGTGTCTGGGTGGGATTATAGTGAACACTAGGGGATTGTATAACATAACTGGTTATTATCATCACATAACTGGTTTTTTGTTTGTTTGTTTTAATTTGGAGGAGAGAAGAGTAAAATAGTACAGTAGCATTCGTCTGGGAAGTACTCCTCCATTGTGGTAATTGACGGTAGTGACTGTTGCTACCAGCTCCTTTGTTCCAATGATCTTGGTTATACCATTGGCACCTGCCCATCTCTAGTCAGGTGGGTAGACAAATAACCTACCCAGAATTTCTGAGATTGTCAAGCAGACAATTGGTGATGCTGGTGGATGAATAATTGTGAGGATTTTCTGTTTGTTTTGCTCTCTTCTCATTTTGTTCCCCTTGTCTTCTTGTCTTGTCTTGTCTTGTCTTGTCTTGTCTTGTCTTGTCTTGTCTTGTCTTGTCTTGTCTTGTCTTGTCTTGTCTTGTCTTGTCTTCCCCTCTCCTCGTTTATTTACTTTCTTTGCTCAAGAATCATGGTATAAAGAGATAAAGTCAAAATTTCAGAACCAGTTCTGCCAGTACTATTGGGACAATTAAAACTGCCCATTTTGAAGGCAAGGGATAAAGTCATTATTATAGAAAGTAGAATCGAAACCTATAAAAAAGTAGGCCTCTATTCCTACCATTTGAGGCATTGTAGATCAAACATCCTTAAATTATAATATATACTTATATATTAATATAATAATATTAGTAATATTATTATGTTATATTAATATGTTACATTAATAATATATTAATTACTATACAATGATATATAATTGCATATGTACTTGTATAAAATATAATATATGAGTCATAATATAATTAATAATATGTAATATATAATAATGTTAAATATATGAATTCCACAATTACTAATGAATATGTTTAACCAACATATTCTGTTTTCCTGAGGACATTTTGTTTGCTTGTTTGTTTCTTAGTAATGATATAGCCAAAGAATTATCACTTAGATAATAGAGAATTAACTGCTTATACATCAAAGAGAGCAGTTAAGGTATTCATGTACATACTAGGGTATTCATCCTAAGAAACTTGATCACTTACTAACATTGTTTGTGCTTTCAGTGAGTGGTAAGAGTCACATGCAGACGGAATGTGACCCTTGCAGAAGTCAAGCTTGGTTCCAGTGATAAAATCACAGGCAGGAGAACACTTAAGAGTCTAGTGTTTTATTTGGTGCCTGACTTAACTGCTTTACACTGGGAGATTCTTAGATATTATGCAAGTCTACTTCAAAGCCTTCAGCCATAATGTGCTCTAAGCAAACTCCCCCTAATAGCCTTAAAATGACAAGAATTACTGGCACACTGCTCCTTTCTGTCCACAACAAAGGGTCAGCAATGTCCGCTGAAGGCCACAGATGGCAGCTGCAATTTCCTCAATCTTCTCTAATTTCCTTTGACCTTCGCACTTCAAAGGAGCAAACATGGCATCCTCAAAAACTGCATCCCTCCATCTAAGTGAATGCTGTGTACTTATGTGCTGTAACAAACACTAATTTATAATCTTTATCACTCCCCCATGATGCTTCTCTCCTAAGACATGTTGGTGAGACTCACCCAGGTCAGCAAGTTCCTGAACTTCTATTTAAACTTCGGAAAACTAATTCATTCTTGCTTCGCTTTCTTCCCTGAAGCACACCATTAGGAAGGTCATCCTGGGAACTAACTTAATTTTTCTTTTTTGAAAGGCCAGAAATTTGTATCTAATTCTTTTTTTTTTTTTTCAGAGCATAAGCCTCTATCATTTCAGATCTGTCTGCCTGATTCAGTCTTGGAGTCTCAAGCCGCGGATGGTTGGAGGGAACGAGTGTTGGAAGACACTCATTTGATGTTATCGACGTATAACTCTGGCTCTTAGGCCAGGCCTTCTAAATATGGCCAGTTAGTAGATTGACTTCCCTAGCTTGGCGGCCTCCGTATGCAACCTCTTCTCTTCCATCGGCTTACCCTTTGTAATAGTTGGAAGACACTTGTCCCCTGTACACTCATGAGCTTCGACACCTTCTTCCCAGCTGGCAGCTCTGTTTTGGGAGGTGTGGAAGTTCTAGGAAGCACTGCGTATCTGGTGAACTTAGGCCACCGAGGTATGGTAACATTTCCCCAGCTCCACTTCCAGGCTCATCAGTGTCATGATCTGCTGAGGTACGAGGAGTTCTTCTGCCACATGAACCCTACCCCACCTTCTCCACCATGACAGACACAGGCTGTGAATCAAATAAAACTGTCCTCTTTTAAGATGCCTCTGCCAGGCATTCCGTCACAGTAGTGGGAAAAGTTAACATGCTCTCAATATCTAAAATGCAAACACAACGCTGGCGCTCTCCCACAAACACTCTGAACCATTTGTGAATGCGGAGTTCCATCTTTCATATTTTTTTGTCATATGCCAATTGTATTTCATAATAAAAGTAGTTGTCTTGCTTTTACAATGAAATCATTTGATTAACCATTAGAGTTGAAATTCCTGTTAATAACAACAATCATAGTAATTAAGAAAGAAATTATCTTTGAAAAGCAACGTCAATTGGGCTCTGCGTTTTCTTCTCATGTTCTAAATTAAAGCACTTCAGACGGCTTCCACTTTCCTCTCTGACACCCCATCTCCCTTTTCTCGTTTTGTAACACATTTCCAAGGCCCCTGTTTGCTTTGTGATTTTGTGATGAACACCAACATCAACTTGGGGAGGAAGGGGCCTATTTGTTCTATTTATCTGTATTATAGTCCATCATTAAAGGAAATCAGGGCAGAAATTAAGGGCAGGAACTGAAGCAGAGGGATACTGCTTACTGAACTGATCTCAGTGTTTATTAGCGTGATATCTTATGAAACCCAGGATCGCCTGCCCAGTGGTAGTGAGTAAGTTGCTCCTCTAAGAAATCATGGATCAAGGAAATGCCCCCAAACATACTCACAGTCTAGTCTGCGGGAGGCACTATTATCAGTTGAGTTTCCTCTTCTGAGGAGACTCTAGTTTATGTCAAGTTCACAAACTTAAGTCCCACTCCAAAGACAATTCCATGTATAACTTCAAAACCTCCAATCATTCTGGTGGGAGAGAAATCCCAAATATTTAATGTGTATGTAGGACTTTACAAACATTCCTCATTGGGCCCCTCTTTCTTGTTTCTTTTTACTGATGGGTGGATTCCTCTAAAACTCTTTTTTGCAGAGCCTCCATTTCTACTCTATACTTCTATGCATGTACTCCGTGCATATAATTAGAATTGCCCAATTTAAAATTTTAAGACCTCCATGACCCCTTCAGCGTTGCCTCTCGTACTGGTCTAGAATAAGTAGGAGTCATTTCTCAGTACCTTATACCTGGAGTGACATTCTTCAGTCTCTACCCAGGACAGGTCAGCTTCAAACTTTTGGGAACACATTTTTCTACTTACCTTCTCCCTCAAAACTACCATTGGAAGTTTCCTTCCTCTTTTTGTGTTTTATTAAACATTAGCTTGTATTTATGTGGATTGCTTTTTGCCAGGAATGTTATACATTCCTTAAGATTTGGTACACTCTTATTTTTCTTTCTCTCTTTTTCTCTTAACAAATATACCATAGTGAAAACTTTAATGTCTATAGCACAGACACTGACTAGGCACGCTGAATAAATCTCAAATCTCTGTTGCCAATTCTATGACAGTTCAGCAAGGATATGGAATGGCTTTAAGTACTTCAAAATGTTTAATTTCTGTCATAGATATTTGACTTTTCTAAGTGGGAAGGAGTTTGCTTCCCACTGCACTCTGTATAATGTAATTCTGTGTGACATCAGACTGAATTCATAAAGAACATATGAAATGGATAACTTTCCAACATATCTTCCTTCTTTGTGAAAATACAGATGCTTTGGCTGACTGCATCTTCCACTAATTAGCTGGATGGTGGAGACCAGAGCACATAAGCCCTAGGCATATGTTTTCTTGCTTGTGCAAGGAGACTGAGACCCTGGACTCATGTTTTGAAAAGAAAGCAGCCTAGTGTAGAAATTAGGTGGCTTTTTTTCTTCCAGAAATAAGACTCAGGTGCCGGGCGGTGATGGCACATGCCTTTAATCCTACCACTTGGGAGGCAGAGGCAGGTGGATTTCTGAGTTTGAGGCCAGCCTGGTCTACAGAGTGAGTTCCAGGACAGCCAGGGCTACACAGAGAAACCCTGTCTCGAAAAAACCAACCAACCAACCAACCAACCAACCAACCGACCAACAAACAAACAAACAAACAAAACCAGAAATAAGACTCAGACTCAAAACTTATTCACAAATACCTTGGCCATATAGCTAGGCTCTTTTCTGACTAAATCATAACTAAAATAACCTATTTTTTTTATCTACATTCTGTTATGTGGCTGGTTATGTATCAAGTACCACGCATCCAACTCCTCACCTCTTCCTGGGCATTCTCACATGCCTGACTCTACCCCAGAATTCTTCCTGCCTCCTGGATTTCCCACCTTTTATCTTACCCTTTCCTGTAAACCATAGGATTTTTAAGACTGGTGATGCATCCATACAATACATGAGATATTCTCTCTACAGCATAGTACATACAAAGGAATGACACAGAGAAAATGCTTCGTATGTGGCAGCTGCTATGGACACTATCCTTGATGGACTATTTCTTAGCCAAGACAAATTCCGTCCTCCAAAACAAGACCCGTGAAACTTTATGTTACTCTAGGCGTGACTGCATCTCTCAGATTCATCATGTTCTTCATTCCCTGATTTTTATCAAACTGCAGATGTTCTTTCTTGCTTTGAAGATTGTAAATTCCACTGAGATGCCTCCTCATCAAATTGTGAAGGGACAGATACACTGGCAATCCTTTTTCCTTATGATACAGAACAGTTCTTCTCATGCAGCGCAGTCCCACACAGGTTGTCTCTGCTTTTATTGATGTCTAACAATAGACATATTTTGTTCTGTTCCTCTGTCTTAGTGAATTACACACAGAATAGAATCTTGGGTAATCAGTAACGAGATCAAATGAGATCCTATGCCATCTTTATTAGCCATCTTTGTGGGTGGTCTGTAGATGCAGTAGAGGTCACTAACTTCATCCTATTCTGTTGATGCATCTACTCTAACTATACATTGATTTTCTGCTTATGTCTATACAGCGATTCTTCAGCTTAGAAGACATCCTTGCCACTTGTCAACTTACAGTTTTGCAAAAGTTCAAGGAAGGCGAGAAAGATGGCATAATTTCAGAATAATAAACGGGAAAACGGAAACCCTTATGGATAAATTTACATAGACTCACATGACTAACGTTAGCAGCTAAATTTTTTGTGAAGATGGAAAATTTCACTGGCTTCTATTTCTTTCTTTGTTGGAATTGCTTTGTTTTTAATTTGAGAAATCAAAAATGAAACTATGTGTCTTATTTTAAATCATCTGAATTTTACTCATGTAAGGATGTCTTTCTGAAGAGCCTCAGTTCTCTTGGGGAGAAGAGTGAGGTAATAAGAGAGGGTGATGGAGAGGGAGAGGGAGAGGGAAAGGGAGAGGGAGAGGGAGAGGGAGAGGGAGAGAGAGAGGGAGAGGGAGAGGGAGAGGGAGAGGGAGAGGGAGAGGGAAAGGGATAGGAAGGAGGAGGAGAGAGAGAGAGAGAGAGAGAGAGAGAGAGAGAGAGAGAGAGAGAGAGAGAGAGAGAGAGCTGGGGTGACTGACTGCTCAGTCAGGAGAAGGGCTAGGCATTAAAGGATGAAAACTTGAAGTAGGATCTCCAATAACCAGCAATGAAGAGGCAGAGACAGGCAGATCATTTGAGCTCACCGGTCAAGCCAGTCCAGCTGAATTACTGGACTTCAGGTTCACGGAAAGACTTGAAAACTCTTGGGTGAGGTAATAAGAGAGGGAGAGGGAGAGCCCCAAGAGAACTGAGGTTCTTCAGAAAGACATCCTTACATGAGTAAAATTCAGATGATTTAAACTCACTCAAAAACTATCGGGTGATCAATTAAGGAAGACATCTAAT
This sequence comes from Apodemus agrarius, assembly GCA_964023405.1. Lineage (NCBI taxonomy): Eukaryota > Metazoa > Chordata > Mammalia > Rodentia > Muridae > Apodemus > Apodemus agrarius. The sequence continues at coordinate 31,834,822 of OZ030025.1, read as the reverse complement.
ATTAACCACTGGCTTCCATAGCATGTACATAACACATACACAAGCAGATACGCAGACAATCTTTAAAAATTCAAGCATTTCTTTGTTTCTTTCTTTATTAAGCAGAGGTAGCCTTAACTGTCTCTGAACTCTCTATGTAGCCCTCCCTGGCCTCAGACTCCCAGAGATCTGCTTAATCCTGACTCTAAGGTTCCAGGATCAGAAGTATTCTTCAATATGCTCAGGCCAAAACTTTATTTTGAATGAGAAAGGATTTGGCAAATAAAAGTTTCTTTTCTTCTTTAGTCTTGGCTAGAACCAGAGAGTTATATTAAGATTTTTTTTTAAAGCACTATCAAGACAGGTTATCTGTGAAATTGAAATTGGCCTTTTTCTTCTCAAGATTTCTTGAGACCTACACACACAATGAAAACATGGTAGCATTTCTTGCTGATTGTTTTTAAGGTTTTATAATAAACAATTTGATTGTAGCTGGGCTCTTTTAACTCTCAACCAAACCAGTATGTGTTCATTAGCAATCTTATTCCACACATTTGTCCAGAATTATAAAGGATATAAAATTCCCTTTCCCTTTTCAATATTATAATTTAACTTACATGTTTGTTAGTGCTTTAAAAATCTTAACCCTAACCTAGGTTTTCTCCCTGTCATAGTCAGGTTTTCTATTCCTGCACAAACATCATGACCAAGAAGCAAGTTGGGGAGGAAAGGGTTTATTGAGCTTACACTTCCACACAGCTGTTCATCACTAAAGGAAGTCACGACTGGAGCTCAAGCAGGTCAGAAAGCAGGAGCTGATGCAAAGGCCATGGAGGGATGTTTCTTACTGGCTTGCTTCCCGGGGCTTGCTCAGCCTGCTCTCTTATAGAACCCAAGACTACCAGCCTAGAGATGGTACCACCTACAAGGGGCCCTCCCCCCCCATCACTAATTGAGAAAATGCCCCACAGCTGGATCTCATGGAGGTGTTTCCCCAACTGAAGCTCCTTTCTCTGTGATAACTCCAGCCTGTGTCAAGTTGACACACAAAACCAGCCAGTACACTCCCCATAATTTAAAACCCATAGAAAAAACACTTTGTAGCACTATAAGTATTTATTAGATATTTTTAGATTACAGTGTCATCTTTTGGTGGATTTTGCCTTTTAACTGTTCTTGGTTTTCTGAGACATCCTAAGAAGTTCATGGTCCTGAATGGTTCTAGAAGACTTCCACTGAGAGAAGGCTCTGGTCCTGGTGTAACCTCAGAGGCCAGCTTTCCCGTGTCTACCCAGCTGCTGTTGGGTGCTTGTGTGCATGTCCAGGCTGTAGTCAGGCTGTAACTTCTGCTCTTCTGTGGCTCTGCTCTTGTCTATGTTTTCCCTGAATCTCTCAAGTGCCTCTGTAGGCCGGGAAATGCTCAGAAGCTTTCTCTATGAATGTCAGAAAGGCTGCCTTTCAGCAGTTCAGGGTCTAAATTACTGAACTAAGCACCAGGCGTTTAAAATACCTTGGTTTTCTCCATGTAAAATCATGTTTAGTTCAGAGCTTGGATGAAGCTTTTAGATAAGAGTTAACTGTGGGGTATGGGGTATGCCACTGAAACAGTAGCTCTGTTTTCCTGAATGACTGGAATCTTGGATGCAAAACAGCATTTTTGTTTTGTTTTGTTTTTTAAAGGGATAATCTAGTGTTTTCCTGTTGCCAATTTGAGGACTGTAACAAATAAAAATTTTACCAGTTTATTTAAAAAATCAAATAAAATGGAGATTATGTATGGCCTCTTAAATTTTTTTTTTTTAGTTGTGACATTGAGAATCAAACCCATGGCCTCGAGTATGCCACTTAAAGATTCTCTTCCTCCCTCCTCCCCCCCCCTCAACAAATACAAAGAGCTATGTCCCAAGCACTGGGAAAAGTTGTATTTAGAAGGACTCTTTTCTACTCATATTTTTTTCTGCATTTTAAAAAGTTTTCATTGAAATTGTGATCCAAATTACGTTAAGCTTTGTAAAATTAAAAAAAAAACATAATAATATCATCACATCCTAGTTTGTTATTTTGTGGTGATTTTCTTTGTGTTGTTTGTCTGTTCTATGAGCATGATCTTTACTTTGCAGCCCTGGCTGGTCTCAAACTCATGATTCTCCTGTTTCTTGAGTCAGCTGGAATTGTAGGTGAGAGGCATCATACCCACCTTAAACTTGAGTATTTATTTGTCTTCCTTTTATAAGTTTATAAAATTCAAATGTTTAAAAGCTGGTTAACATACACAACCATGTCTGGGAAGGTTGCTTGACTTGGAAATAACAGCATCTAGGTAATGCTTGCTTGAGAAATCTCCAAACTCATGTAGTCATAGCTCCCAAGACCTCTAGAACTGTGGAAGGAGTTGGTGACTTTATTTCCTAGTTTCATTGAATATGCTCAATTATACTATAGTCATAAACCCTCTGACCTTCACTAGATGCTTTCCTATAAACTTACTTTATAAAGTTGTAGCTGGATAAAATCAGGTGCTCCCTCAAGTGAGCTAATGCACTTTTTTGGAAGATTATTTATATCAGGATTTCTGATTAGAATCCAATGTAAAATTAACTATGTCATAAATGTATTTATTATATCATAACATTCAATAGATATAAATATAATCTTTTAGATGCTCTTCAATAGAATAATGGCTTTTAATAAATTACCTTAAGGGCTGGTGAGATGGCTCAGTGGGTAAGAGCACTGGCTGCTCTTCCAAAGGTCCTGAGTTCAAATCCCAGCAACCACATGGTGGCTCACAACCATCCGTAATGAGATCTGACACCCTCTTCAGGTGTGTGTCTGAAGACAGCAACAGTGTACTTACATAAATAAATAAATCTTAAAAAATTTATTAAAAAAATAAAATAAATCACCTTAAAATTTTCTGTTTAACTTCCTTCCCATACATTCAAAAGTAAAAAATATTCAAGTTGTTAAAATGAATCACTATAAAAAATAAAAGTTCTTGCTGGTGTGTGTGTGTGTGTGTGTGTGTGTGTGTGTATGTGTGTATGTGATGCAATCTTTTGATCCCAGCACTTGAAGTAGGTGGATCTCTGAGTTAGAGGGCAGCCTGGCTTACAGAGCAAGTTCTAGGATAGCCAGGGCTACACAGAGAAATCCTACCTTGGAAAACAAAATAAAACCAAACCCCAAACCAAAACCAAAACTACTTTAGTAAATATACAATGAGATTATATCTAGTATGCATACAAAAAAACAGGCACAAAATCATTAACATTCAAAATATAGATTTTTTTTTTTTTAGTATTTTAAAGCTATTCCAGCTAAGAACGTTAGAAAATCTACGTCTGGAATCCCAGCATTTAGGAAGCAGAGGCAGGAGAAGAATGGATTTGTGGCCAACAAAGAAAAATCCACCTTAAAAAGCTAACTTAAGGGCTGGGGTGTATTTCAGTTGGTGGAGAGCTCGTGTGGCGTGTGGCGTGCACAAACCCCAATCCCAGAACTCAAAAGACAGATGGATGATGGAGGGTCATGGGTACATTTGGCTACAAAATTAGTGTGAGGCCAGTCGAGGCAATACAATGCACTGTTTCAAAAAAAAGGGGGGGGAGGGTGGTTAGGGAAATTAAATAACACTAAATAACCAAACAGAAATACTTTCCCCATTGAAGCATAGTAACTTAAACTAGGGCCACTTCGTAAATTGTAAGAACAATCTAAATGCAGTCCAGCTGATACGATGACTTGAGTTAGATCACAGGAGAAATGGCATTTTGCTCAAATAGAAGTCTGCAGTATCAGAGAAGTAAGGCTGGTCTCTTGGCTGTGGGATTGCATGCAGAAGGGGGAAGCTGGGCCCTTCCATCAGGATGTGCAGTGACTCACAGTGGATGCTTTCTGTCTCGGGGAAATGAAGTGACCGTGTGACTCCACTGCCCCGTGTGACTCCACTGCCCCATGTGAGTATATACAACGTAACGTGCCTCAATGTAACGGATATAAAGTCCATAGGATTTTTATCTTGTATAAAAATGTACGGCAGCAGCAGCAGTATGACAACAAAAAGTGTTCAGACTAAGGAACATCACACACCCACACACATAAACATCTCCCAATCTAAGCTGTATGTGCATGAAATTCTGGGGAAAAAAATTCAATTAATTTTATGCAGAAAGTTTAATTCGATCTAACATGAAACCATTTACTGTTTCCCATGGTTTATGTGAGGATTTCAAATCTTGTAATTATTGACCTAATAACCTATGATGTGCTGTAACAATAATTAAGAAATGGAAGAGTCCTATGCATTTGTGCCAGTCAAATTATCATCTGGCTACCTCCAAGAAATCCTCCTTTTGTTCCAGGGGTTGGTACAATGGGACTACATTTACTTTTTTTTTTCCTTGGGGTTTGGAGATACAATTATGTCTAACTGACCATCTGTTCAATGGAATAAAAAGTACTTCTAAACATTTAGGATAATGTTTTGTAGTCAGTCATTATATTCATTATATGATGTGTAGGAGAAACGAAACACATGAGTCGAATTGGAAGGGTAGAGTAGGAGGCTGGGGGAAATCCACCTTGACCCTGACAGACATTGGCCAGCCTGAGCAACTTATAAAATTTCCATACAAAAGAAGCTATTTTTCTGTGCATGTACAAATAGCTCCAAAGGAGCTTCCTAATTGAACATAAACTTCCTCCTGCTAATTTAGCACCTCTAAACAGTGTTTGCCAGGCCCATGAAATGACTCTATCCATCTGCTTTTCCCACCAGATTATATGAAGGACATCCCATGCTCCCAGAGAACACATGTCCAGGACGGTTCCCATGGTCAGCCTCACCTATTGTTCAAAATACAATAAGCTGGCAGGGAAGTGTGCTGTGATGCACCGACTTAGCATTTTCTAGGGTGGGGGCTGTCTCTCATCTGCAAACTCGAACTGTTAGTGACTGGCACAGATATCCAGGTGTCTCTCACTGTTTCCTTCAGGTCAGAGCCAATTAAGAGTTTTCTTCTAACTAGAAAAACTGAACAGGCGTTAAAAAAACTGAACAGGTGTTAAGGTGCTGAAAAAAAAAAATCCACCTCTGCTTTCATGCAGTGAAAAGATATTTAGAGAGCTTGACACTCTGACATGTTTCCATTTCTTTAAAATGCTGAAAACAAAATAAAACACAATGACCTTGCTTTTCAGAGGATCTGGGGGGTTGGGGGCGAAACTAAGCTTCTATAGGAAGGGAGCCTGCTAGCTGACTCCAGGGGGATCTTGTAAACAGGAAAACAGCTTTGTGAAGTGTGTGTGTGTGTGTGTGTGTGTGTGTGTAGGTGTGTGTGTCTGTCTCTTTTCTCATGCTCTCTGTGTGTCTGTGTCTCTGTGTGTATGTGTGTTTTTGTGTGTTTCTCTGAGTGTCTGAGTGTCTATGTGTCTCTGCCTCTCTGTCTCTCCTTGTCTCTCTGTCTCTCTTTGTGTGTGTGTATGTGTGTTGTGTCATGTGTGTCTCTGTCTCTCTATCTCCTTTTCTCTCTTTCTGTGTGCCTGTGTCTCTATGTCTTTGTATGTTTCTGTCTGTCTGTGTATCTGTGTCTGTATCTGTGTCTGTCTGTCTGTCTCTCTCTTTCTGTGTGTGTGTGTGTGTGTGTGTGTGTGTGTGTGTATGGCTGGAATTTTTATGTTTATGATTAAGGAACTATTATAAAACAAATGAACAAATGAAGAAATAACAAGAACAAAACACTCCTTGTCTAACTAGTGAGGTTTTAGTTGATATTTGTAGGATTTTTATATTTGGACACTAAACCAAGGAAATATGAATAAAACAAACTCTAGAGTTTGCTATAGATCAAAGCTCTTATCTGTATTTTATCTACACTAAATGATTAATAAGCCAAAGAACAAGAAGTATCTTCCCTCACCTCTTCCAGCTCTCTTGTAACAATACAAGAATAAAATCTTCCACAAATTTAAAAGAAGCCAGCATGCTGAAGGAGGCAGGTTCCTATGTGCACATATATAGAAAGAAAAATATTTTTGGCTGCCTAAAGAGAAGTGTCAGTAATTTTCTAAAACTGACACTTAACACACTATAAAAGTTAGTAATTAAAACGTCATGCAGGGTCTATGGCTCAATGGCTCAGTGGTTGAAGCCACTTGTTGCTAATCCTAATTACTGAATTTCCTTGAACCCCCATGGTAGGCAAAAAGAATTGATTTCTGCAAGCTATCCTCTGACCTCTACATGTGCACCATAGTGTACACACACACACACACACACACACACACACAATGCATGTACATACAATAAATAAATAGATGAATGAATAAATAAATGTAAAAAGGTTAAAGCATAAATCATAGGCATCCATCTATTCTGTTTGAAAGTTGACCAGGAATTTGAAACCCAAGTATATTATAAAAAGTGCTTTTCTGGTAACTTTCTAGCATATGTCACATTGGTTTGCCTAAGATTAGACAGTGGGGACCATATAAAGCATTTCATAATAGTTATTTCTTTTAGTATATCTTCATAGTTAGATTCATAACTATTTGCTAGCTAAAGAAAATGATATTTCATGTAAAATTTGAGAAGGGAAATACTAAAGTGCTTTAAATTTCTACTGCTTCCCAATTAAAGTTACATATTATTTTTGGTAGTTTGAATAACCAAAGTTGTCATTACTTAATGATTGATTTTTTAGGTTTTATTTTTTAAGAAAAACATTATTTTTATGCATTTGTGTTTTGTCCACATATATGCATACATGTGCCTAGTGCCATCAAAGGTCAGAAGAGGGCATTGAGTCTTCTGGGACTGGAATTAAAGATGACTGTGAGGTGCCATGTGGGACCTCATGTAGGAACTCAAGCCCAGGCCCTTCCAAAAGCAACAAGTACTCCTAACCCCTCAGCTGACTCTCCATGCAGTTTTATCTTATACTAAAATTAGCACATATCATATTTCATGTAAATGATCTACATAACCAAATAGTCAATTAAATAGTATAAAAGTATTCTACATTATATTTAACAAATTCAAATGGAAGCAGGGTTTAATTACTCGACCCATTGCATCATTAAAGACTGATTTACAGAAGGAAAACTGCTTAAAGCATGTGCACATAAATTAGATGGTTGGACATCACTATGATAAGCAAAACAACCTGAACAAAAGCTTAAGAGAAGAATAGCATAGTGTTACACAGCTGAGCTGGGCAAGGACAGGTCATGGAACTCATTTTAGAAGGCTTAAGTTCCGCATTAGGTTTACTTTTACTACTAGACCATTAATCATTCCCCCCACACAAAAATGGCTTTAATCTCATATAAGAAGTGTCAAGCTGGGTGTGGTAGCTCATGCCTGTAATATCATCGGCACGTAGGAAGCAGAGAACTCGGGGTCAGGAGTCCAAGGTCAACCTCAACCCTCTATCAAGTTTGAGACTAGCCTAGGCTTCAAAACACTATCAGCTCAAGACCAATCAGTCAACTAGAACCCCCATCTCCAGATTTTCAGTTAAGAATGCAGGTACTTGGCACAGGACATGTGGAACTTACGTAGAACACAGTCCATACTGATGTGAGAGCATTCTCACTGAAGAACTATGATTTATTTCCTTGCTAGTTTCCTGTCCACATCATAGACACTGTGAGTCATTGTTTCTCCAGCCGGGGCTCTTTTCCCCTTCAATGAATAACCTTTCCAGTACGAATCCAATTGACCTTCTCACTTTATGTCTTTCCTCCTGACTCTTTTGTCCACTAACTTGAATTCCTTAATGTATTTATTTAGAGTCGTTGGGTCATCCTGAATATGACTTGCAGACCATTTGGGAAATAGTGTTGGATCGTATGACAACGTCGCCGGTTAGTCGTTCACACAGAGAATGTGTTTGTCGGTGCCTGATAACCAGAGACTTAAAGAGACATGTGATGGTTATGGAAACCAGTTCTGGGACCAGTATGCTGCTGCTCAAAACTCATCTGTTAACACTTACCGGTTGTGTGGTTTGGGGAAGTTGAGAGAACTTTCTAAGCTTTTATTTTCTTGTCTGGAAAAAGGGAGCAATGCAGAAATAGGCTGAACTATATTTATAGGTGAGAGACATAAAGCCTTTTAGGAAACTAAGCATTAGGGACAAAGGCTGAGGGGGAAAATTATTTGGGATAGGAAGATTTTTTTTTCTATTATATTCTTGCTGAGCTACAAGTCACAGGGAGGGTCTATTTTTAAAATGTTATCTCACAGAAATGATGATAATACAGTTATATATTTAAAGAGATTGAAACCCCTCTGATTCTGTCCTACTGGATTCCTTCCTGGGAAGACTGACACAGGACCATTGTTAGCTATGGTGGACTGCTGACATTTTGAAACAAATGGAAGTTTCAACACTGTAATTATATCTACTAAAAGTTTGAGAAAGAGGAAAACCTAGGTTTGGTCCATTCATTTGTGTTTTCTTGGGAAATGGTTCTTTTATGTAAGGTCTGAAACGTTCAGCCTTCTGTCCTCTGCCTATTACATGCTGGGATTACAGGTGTGTGACATGATACCCACACAGATGCATTGCTAATATCTTTATATGGCAGTGTGTACATCAGAAAAAGAATAATAAAAGTAGTTAGTGAAAAGTGTGTAATAGAGATGGGAAGTCTATTTTCTTATGCCTGTTTAAAGTAAGTGTCTGTATTTCCTTTTTAAAGCATATCTTCACTGAAAACCTGAAATATTTTGTTTTGAAACTTGAAACCCAAAGACCATTTACCATATCTTTGTTATCTCTAATATCTAACAATAATTTCACATTTGTCACATACCAAATAGTGAGTGTCCTTTTACATTTTTAAGTCATTTTCCACTGTTAATAAAAATCACCTGGGATTTCTTTTTAGTATGAAAATAAAGGTTAAAAAAAAACCCTTTGAAATAATTGCTAACAATCTTAGTTTCTTCATTAATATGCATATATTTTATACAAATTGCATGCAAATATATAGAGCATGTCATGTTTCTTGGGCAATCCCTTACCTAGAGCACTGCTTGGTATATAGTATATTCAAAAGAATTACTTTAATTAATGAGAAATGAAACATGTACATGATTTACAGCAGTAAATAGACCCATTTAAAAATATTTGTTAAAATTTAAAAAGCATAAGAAGATGGGTGGTGGTGGTGGTGTACACCTTCAATCCCAGCACTCAGGAGACTGAAGCAGGTGGATCTCTGAGTTCAAGTCCAGCTTGGCCTGCATTCTATAGAGTGAGTTCCAAAACAGCCAAGGATACACAGGGAAACACTGTTCCAAAAACCCAAAACTAAAATCAAACCAAACCAAAAAGCATAGGCTACTATTAGAATTTCTCTTTAATATATAGATACTTTTGCCGGGAAGGTATATATTGGCTATACTAAAATTTGTCTTTAAGGGACGACAATCTTTCTGTTTATGTACCTCTTTTACACTATGGAGCAAAAGTGTTTGGCTTTCTTCAAAGGTATTTCATATAGGTTTACTAGTGGTGTTGTTTGAGAAGGTTGTAGAACTTATGGGAACGGAGCTTTGCCAGGGGAAGTACTCCTCTAGTAAGGGATTTAGCATATTTAGCATATGATTTAGCATAATCATAATAAGTTACAATGATCATGATAGTAATTTAGCATATTTAGCATATGATTTAGCATAATCATAATACAGTTACAATGATCATGATAGTAATTTTCTGCTTTGTCTTTAAATGGTAACTGGCCCTTTAATGTTGAATGTTAACATTCTAGCATTACACTGTATAGTATGATGTCCGCAGTTGGTTTTAGGGAAATAATGCCTAACACTAAAAAGAAAATGTACTCACATTTTCTTCCCTATGGCTTTTCACAAGGAATTGCTTTTCCAGTTAATCAAGATGACTAATATTCTTTGATATATTAATGTAATAAAGGTCACAGATTAGTTTCTTAACACTAAACTATGACAGCATTTGTGGAAGTAATCAGCATTTCCTGCAATTTTATTTTAAAATGTGGTGTTATTCATGAGTGGTAGTATTCCGGTGTTCACCGTTTATTTTTATTTCTTTCAAGTGTTTGTAGTGGATTTGTTCTAGCTTCAAAAAATGAACTGAGAAACTATTGCTTTAATCCTATAAACTATAGAGCTTTAAATAATGTACAGATAAGAATTATTTGTACTTGAGAGTGAAACATGACTCCCAGGAAGATTGGACTAATCTTTGTCTTTCTTTTTTGTTTCATACACAATTTTAAAAATTAAACGAGAAAATTGGAGGTCCACATATAGTTGCAAGGAACAGTATTATTCATATAATTCACCTTAACGTTAATGTTATTTATAACTGTGTCACTATGTCACAGGTATATAGACATTAACACAAGCAAGAAATGGTCATTTCCATCACCACAGGGTTTTTCACGTTGCCTGTTTATAAGCCAAGTATTCCCCCTCCCTCTCTACTTCTTTGCTTTCTTTTACACTAATAACTTCTTTGGGTCTGTATCATCACTTTAACAGGTAGTATAAACGGAACCAGAAAGCTCAGTTATTGGTTGGAATTGGCTTCTTTCTCCTCCTCAATGAAAGTCTCTGGGAATTTATGGTTACAACTCTAGTTCCTTTGCTTTTAATATAAACTTTGAAATAATTTCGTTCACAGCTACAAAACACCTTTCTGAAGCTGTCCTCAAAACTCTGTTAAACTATTGTTTAACATGCCGGTATGAGGATGACTGCGCTCTTCTGAAGAATGATGTTCCCACGCGCTGAGATCTTTTGATTTCTTTTATCGCGCTCTTTAATTTTCAGTATGTATATTTCATTCACGTTAGATTGATTTTTGACCTAAGTATTCCATTGGGGTGGCACATTCTAGTGGTCATATGATTGTTGATAACGAGGCAGGGTATAAAACTAAAGAATCTTGGGGATGTAAAACAGAGAGCATTCCCTCACTCTGGAGTCTGGTCAAAGCCTTTGAGCAGCAAAAAGGCAAGAATTCCAGCATAATCAACAGCTGTTCATGGCTCTTCTCCTTTTCCAGTAAATGATTTTCCAGCATCTCGCCAGGAATCTTATTTGTAGGGCAAGAACATTACTTCTTCTCGTAAAATCCTAGTGGCTTTTGGTTAAAATTGTTAGATTGTGATTCCACCGAAGGCCTCTCCAGAACCGCTTTATAATTTCACTTACCAGAAGAAAGAGATGCATGTGCGTATGGTTTCTTAATCTTTTAATATGCAAGTTCCAAGCTACCAAAATGGGATCTGTATCTTGCTAATGCTGAGACTGTTGTGACTCTCCTTGTACTTGTCTTTCTTTGAGGCTTTTGCCTGAGGAGTCCATCCCTACATGTGAATAGGTCTTACATGTCTTTGGAAGGATGTTCTCACACCAGGGCTTGTGGATTTTCTTAACCATCTCTCTCTCTATTTGGCGCACATGCTTGAGACTATATTAAAATATATTCAATAAAATCTCTATCTCTGCTTCAGCATACTGCCTAGCCCTGGATTCCTTTCAGCTTTAAAGCCACAATCCTGATTTGTCTTCAGCGGAGTTCCCTACTGAGGATTTAGAACAGAGTCTCTGCTCCCTGACTGTTGGTAGGTAATAGATTACTTTTGTGCGTTTATCTTGTATCTTGTGTCCCGTGGCTCTGCTCACCTTACTTAGAAGGCCGTTCTAAAACTGACTTATTGCATTTTCTACAGAAAGAATTATCTAATGTATAGATGTATAGATATATTTCATTTACAAGCAACGAGTGTTTAATTTCTCTCTTTCTGATCTGCGTTCCAATCCCCTTTTATTATTGCATGGACGGGCACTTGTTAAGCTACACTGACAGGTATAGGGGGAACAGCAATTCCTATCCTTCTCTCAGTTGGAGGGGAGGGTAGCGTTTAGCCTTAACTATCAAGTGGAACACTAATTGAGTTTTCTTTAATCATGTTTCCTCACCACTAACACTATTGTGAGGGATTCCCGCCCCCTAGATAACCTGTTATTATGGTGAAGTTCAGTGAATGTCTTTCTCAAGCATTGAATATAGAATTTCATGCTTATAACAAACTCCACCGAGGCCATGGTTTTCTATGTATTTATTTGTTTATTCTTTATGTACAAGATCTCTACTGTAGCCCAGGCTGGTCCCATAGCGGTTTCACCGAGACACCTAATTGGCATATTTTTTTATATGCTGCTGATTTCTTTCTTGTTATTAAATCGGCTTTAATAGTATTTTAGTAAGTGTTTCAGTGAAGCCATCTTTGAATGAATTGCTAACTTTTTAAACTTTACTTTTAAAGTTAAATAATTTTAAAACTATATTTAAAAAAGACTCTTAAAATCCATCTTTTCCAACTGGTCTTTTAAATTTAAGCTGTCACATTTCTGATGGCATTGTTCAGTACATCCCTTTATGGCCCTCTTGGTTTTACAGGGTGTGAGCTAATGTCCAGCATCATGCTTGCTAACAGGCGCCTTCTGTTGTGTTTCCTTTGCTGAATGTTTATCCGTCCTTTAGGCTACTTTTGAAAAGACAGCATACCCCCCATTAACTACTGTTCTTCTCTATAGCCGTGGTCCTCAGCCTTCCTCATGCTGTGACCCTTTAATGCTGTGGCGACTTCCCCAATCATAAAACCATTGTTTTGTTATTTCATATCTGTCATTTTTCTACTAGTATGAATCATACTATAAATATCTGTAATATAACCTATGCAGAATATATGATATGTGACCTCTATGAAAAGCTTGCTTGAAACCCAAAAGGGGGTCACAACCCACAGGTTGAGAAATATTGCTCTACAGTTTTATTGATTTCTGTTCTTATGTTTACTTTTGCATTTCTTCTGCTTGATTTATTTTCTTTAATATTCTAGATTCTTAAGGTGGAAGATAATTGTCTATCTTTTACAACAGGTGTCATAACTTGTGACTGGTTTAGCCTTTGTGCTCAGATTTCAGTGTCCTGCTGTTTTGTTTGTATTCAGTTCAGTGAGTCCCTTGGTTTTCCATACTGCTGCTACTAAATCCTCTTCTTTTCCTTTCTTTCTTTCTTCCTTTCTTTCTTCCTTCCTTCCTTCCTTTCTTTCTTTTTCTTTCTTTCATCTTTCTTTCTTTTTCTTTTTCTTTCTTTCTTTCTCTCTTTCTCCCTTCCTTCCTTCCTTCCTTCCTTCCTTCCTTCCTTCCTTTCTTTCCTTCTTTTCATCCTTTTCTTTTTTCCTTTATTCCTTTCTTGTTTTTTACTCTTATGTATGTATGTATGTATGTATGTATGTGTGTATGTTTTGTTTTGTTAAGACAGGGTTTCTTTGTGTAGTGCTGGCTGTCCTGGAACTCACTTTGTAGACCAGGCAGGCTTGGATCTCAGAGATTTGGCTGCCTCTGCCTGCTTAGCCCTGGGATTAAGGGCGTACATCCCTCCTCCCATCTCTACCCCCCACCTCCCCCATCCCCTTGCTCTCACTCCTCCAGTCCCACCCCCTCCCAACCCCACCCCTGGCTTCCTCATGTCTTCTTTATGGAGTCTTTAGACATGTGCTGGCAGCTGAAAGTTTTCCTGATATATTTTCTCAATAATTTATAATGTGATTCTAATGACCTACTCTCTCCAAACTGTTAAATATATAAAACATGGCTTGTCAAAGAGAATTCTGCATCTACAAAGACCTTGAAAAGACCTTGGTTAGAATCGCCATGGTGTGAACAGGTTGGATGTTATATGTGTAATTACTTTATCTCAGACTAGCTTTAGTCATCTAAATCCCCATGTTTTGCCCACATCTGTGTCCAACTAACATCCTGGGGCTAATAGATAAAAACCCTTTTGGAATATATTAGCTTAGCAGACCACAAGCTTCTACCAACCCAAAAGCAAAGAAAGCCACCAGATAGCATGGCTATCTTACAAAAGACAAAACCAAAAACAAATAAACAAAACCTTCATGAAAATGCTTCTATGTTCGAAACACAGAATTTGACGTAAGACAATCTGTGTTTTCAGGCTATGGTCACTCAAATGTCACTGTAGTGGAAACTTCGTCCATTTAAGGGGAGAGCTGTATGTCTTGTGTTAACAGTCTGGCCATATTTTTCTCATAGTATTAGATTATGCAGATTAAATGGATTAATACTAGGAGAACATGTGGCACAAAACAAATACATGATAAATTCTGTTTCTCAAAAAAAGATTATGATCACATGCACACTATTTTGTGAATAGAAAAATGAGGAGCTCTCTAATATAATGCATTCAGATGTATATGTGTGTGCATACATGCTTGTGTGCAGACACAATATCTTCTTTGATCACTCTTTGCTTGGTTTTGAGGCAAGGTCTTTCAAGGAACCTAGAGTGTACACTGATCAGTTCAGGAAGTCCCAGGGATCCACCTGTCTCCATCTTCCCAATACTGGGATCACAAGTACACTTCATCAAGCCCACATTTTTACGTGGATGCTGGAAATTTGAACTTAGATTCTCTTGCTACTGTAGGAAACATTTGACCAACTGAGTCACCTCCTCAACAGCTGCTCTAGTTCTCTTGTTCAAACTAGTTTAATTTCAATCCCGAAACAAACAAGAATCCATATGATTAAAACCATAGGCATGGGTATTTACGAACAACGTAAATGCAAAATTCCTAAGAAATTATATTCAAATGACTTTAGTTGTGTTGTCACTATGGACAGTAACAGTATTTCCTCAAGAAAGAAGTTGTTAAAAAGTTGTTTCAATGCTTGGTAAAAGAACAGAGGTTAAATGAGAACAGGGCATTTTTGAGTAGATGTAGACACATTTGATAAATTTTAGCAATCCGTACTTAAAAAAAAAAAACAACCAAAAAACAAAAAGCCACAGGCCAGCAACCTAAGAACATAAATAAGTTCCTAAGCAGATTAAAGCTCTTCGTGAATAACACTGCAAACAGTTGTACATGTCTATGTGCTCTGTTTCCATCAGGGCCAGGAAACTCGCTCGGAGATGTGGTTTAGCCATTGGTATAGGATGCTGTTTCAGAAACGATGCTGGCGGGCTGCCAGCTGAGCCTGTCAGACAGATGGTTTGCATAGAGGCAACTTAAGATTTTTATGGGTAAACTCTTAAAATTTACAAAGATCTCATTGTTGTGTCTGGATAAAAATATCAATCGGTTTCATTTTTATCGGCAAGTAGCAAATTAGCAATAAAAATAATCCAAGGGATATAGAGGATGACATCTTCCTGAGACTGTAAAAGCTACTGAGGCACAAACATGGGTGAAGAAGGAGACGTTAAATGAATTTTCAAAGTTGGAATGAGAGATGGGAAGAAGGCAATACTGTTAAGACATGAACTGCTTAAGTAACAAGGAGATTGTCGGACCCATGCTAGTGTCATTACAACCTGGGAAAGGGGGGCTTGAGGATATTCTTCTAAAGAGTCAGTCATACACTCAACAACTAGGTAATGAATCTGTCATGCACATGTTCCTCCTCACAGGAAGTAGCCACACCCCATTGTGTTCATTGTTGAGTTCAGGGGGTCTTGAAAAGATTAGCCACAGAAACCCTGTTTAGCGTTGACAACTGATGAGGTAGCCCCCGGCATTACATTTTTTCTTGTGCTAATTGAAAAGATAAGACTCTCAGGTGTGGGGCGAAAACCTCTGGACATCTTTGAACGTGGGGATGATCATCTCTAAAGGGATTAGTACTTTGACCCTTTAGTTTCTCCCAGGAAGCTTCTCTAGTAATTTAAGATAACAGTGAAGCAGATTTCCCTTAATGCCCTATAACATTTAGGAAACTTAACATCGATGCACCCCTCTTGTTCTTTCTGCTGGTATCAACCTACTCTCCAACCCAGGCTCCATCCAATTGTGGTCTAGACCAAGGAACACTGGTCATATAAACGAAAAGCAATTGTGGATATTTAGAATACAAGCTTTAGCTTTTCCCACTCTGGTCAGCTCAGTGGGTGATACTATTATTCCTAAGCCAAAATACAGGCACTTGCTTCCAAATGGGTTGACCTAAAGTAGAGATGATAGAGGACTTATTTGCTTTGGTTTCTTCTCACAATTGCTTTGGGTTTTTCTTTTTTGTTTATTTTCGTGGAAACACAAGCATCACTCCACCAGTTGGTTAGGACCTATTTCCTGTAGGAGCCTTTTCTTCCCCCAGTGCAGGAAACACTCCTATTTAAGTACCTTCTATAAATTTCAGACACAAAGGAACTATTGTCACCTCTTTGAGTAGAGGGTAACAAAGCATGAGGCTTGTACTACAGAGGTTCTGTTCTACAAAGGAACTGGCTTTACAAGGAGCAATTACATCCGGACTTCTTGATGTTACAACTAAGCGAAGTCACTACGGGTCTTTTGTAAGCTGTCAAGAATTGCCTTTTTCTTGTTGACTTCAAAAGTATTAATTTATTTCTCTGCCAGTGTTTTAAGCAGCTTGTTCACCAAATAATTCTTCTGAGTTTTGTAGCAGTGTTCCAGAACAGGCAAACATCATGCTGTGATTTTCAGTAGCAGTTAGTATTTTAAACAAGTAAATCCATTTACTCCCCAACACATACACATCAACCTATGTATTGACTGCCCGTGTGAGTAAACTATTGCAAAGGCTCTGCTACCGGGTCAAATTTTATTGTCACTATTCCTTCTAAGTGATGTTTCCAGTGACAAGATCTGCGGATGCTTAAGTGTGAAGAAAACATTTGTAGTTGAATTCTCTAGCTTTTAAAATGGGCATCTGTCACAATTACAGTTTGCTGAGACGTCTGCTTTTGAATTCAGATGGCTCAAAGCTCATAAGCGGGTTTTCAAAGTAGATCACTTCACTGGGATGAGTTTTCAAATGAAACATCCGCCACTGCTACACTTATCCGGTCCCAACCCTGTACATCTCAGTGACCTTGTATACAGTTAGAAAGGTCATTCCAGAGCTTAGCTTAGGGCTTTGCACTTTCACTATCAGTTATGTTCGTATATACCTATGTACCACACGAAAGACAAGGACAAAATAAAGCTGGGTCAAAGAGGAAACCAGCAAAGCAATTCAGTTTATATCCTCTTCCACGCTCGCCTTCTGTGCATCCTCATCACCCACTATCACCCTTTCTTGGTACTAGATTTAATGCAAATCCCTTGCTTACACCTGGTTATACATATACGACTATACAGTTAAAGGCTAGGGTTTGCATGTGAGGGAGGACATGCTCTGTTTTTTTTGTTTGTTTGTTTTGTTTTTACTTTCTGGGTTTGGGTCAAATAACATTCTACTTTCCAAGTGAGATCCTTTTCCAGCAAATTTTGTTTTTCTTTAGAGGTAAATGGCACTACCTTTTTTGTATGAATCATGTTTTCATTATCCAGTCATCCACATCTAGATGTGGGCAGACATCTAGACTGGTTCCATTTCCTTTCTATTTTAAATAAAACAGTAAATGTGGAGGTGCACAAATCCTTGCGGCACTATAGGAAGGTCTCTGGATAGCCCTGAAGTGGAACAGGTGTGTCATATGGTTGCTCTATTTTTAATTTTTTGAGGAACCTCCAAACTGATTTCCAAAATGACTGTCGGAATGTGCATTTCTACCAGCAGTAGATGGTCCTCTTTCCCCGACATCCTCTCCAACACTTGTTGTCAGATGCGTTGATGACAGCCATTCAGACTGGAATGAGGGGGTATCTCAGATTAGTTTTAATTTGCATTTCCCTGATGGCTAGCGATGGTGCAAACTTTTTGAAATAATGATTGGCCATTTGCATTTATCCCTTTGAAAACTGTTCATTTCATGAGCACATTTGTCTATTGGCAGCTTATGTCTTTGGGGTTTAATTGCTGTAGCTCTTTGCAAATGCTGGATATTAGCACTCCTGTTTGGAGTATAGCTGGTATTTGCTCCCGTTTTCGTGGTCTATTTGTGAGCTCTGCTGAATGCCCCCACTGATGTCAAGAAACCCTTCTATGTTATGAAATCCCATCTGTTGACACTTGGGGCTAGCTCCTGTGCTGCTGAAGTTCTGTTCAGAAAGTTCAGCAAAACAATAATCCACTGATTCTAGGCATTTCCATAACAACGTCTATGATGCTGCCAAAATGAGTATTCAGTGACCAGCCTCTCAAGCCTTGTAACCTAATGGTGGATGAATTTGCCTTACAGCATAATCCGCTGGCTGTGATCTGCTCTGAAAATTGTTAAGCCACCACATGCTCAAAACTCAAAAATTTCAGCTTTCAAAAACCACTCCACTATGCTGTTTGTATTCTTTTTTCTTAATGAGTTAGATAGTTGGTAGTTTACTATTTGACAAAAAAGTTAAATTTTTTTTGCTATAATATATATTTCAGTATCTAGTCTATGAAAAACAGCAGTTTTCTTATATTTCTTCACTAGTGACTTCCTACTCCCTTTAGTTATTGATCTTCCTCCCTCCCCTTCCCTCCCCCTTCCCTCCCCCTCCCCTCCTCCTTCCCTCCCCCTCCCCTTTCCTCCCCTCCCTCCCTCCCTCCCTCCCTTCCTCCCTCCCTCCTCTCTCTCTCCCTCCCTCTCTCTCCTCTCCCTCTCTCCTCTCTCTCTCTCTCTTCTGTTGTCAAGTTCGCTGGCGGTTTGGTAAAGCCGGTTCAGTCCTGTTCTGTTTGCCAAAAAACAAACAAGTGGAAGGGTTCCATTTCCTGGTTTGGATTCTCAGCGGCTTTATCCAGAATCTCACTGGTAACTGGTTACTGTAACACCCACCCAACCTTCTCGGTCCCCCTGCTCTGGCACTTTGAGTTGTTCAGGAAATACTACAGGTCACTGTCCCCTATGGCTAAACTTCCAGAAATGTTTTGTCCTCCATGAGATCCAGTGCACTGAATACGTTGGACGCTTTTATTTTGGCTAGAATGAGGGTGTCGCTCATAAGGTCTAGAAGAGGGGTCTGGGTGTGGACGTTGTAGAAGGAGCACACAGCTTTCAGACTCCTGTGGGTTGGATAGTTCATGATGGTGGAGGGAAGTGTATAAAAACTCAGGAAATCAGTCGCCTCATGGTTGCCATTCTTTAACACAAAAGTCTATCAATGGTGTTCTCCTGGGGGTAGAACCAGTGCTCCATCTCCTCCTGGTGCATGACAGGGTGAGGTGAAACTGCTTCAGGTACCTGCTGAGCAGCAGGTACACTACTGGAATGTTCTTTTTCATTGGTCGTAGCCCAGCTGTCTTGGGAGTCTCTGGCAGTCGGTAGAGCCTCATGGTGTGCTGCATGGTCATGTTTATGCTCAAGTGGGAGAACGTCACTTCAACCAGCTTCCGAGGGTTTAGGGATCGATGCCAGTACCTGCGGGTGCCAACAGGCTTTGGCAACACCGCTCCAGCAGTCTAAATGCCCTCTAGGTGCACCCGCTGGGTTATTTCTTGGGTCAAAACTGGAGCCATCCTCTTGGAGGGCGCTTCTTCTGAACACACAGGAAGTTGATCGCTACCATCTTCCTCTCTGGGTCATAGATGTGGATGTTTGCTGGGACGGCACTGATGAACCCAACCTGTTTCCGACTCGAGACCACTCGAACCCTGCAGTGCCACTGTAGGAGGCCAGTCTGGTGGCTAGAGAGCCCACAAAAGAAACTCTGGGGAATAATCGAATCGGAATATGTTATCATCACCTTCCACATAGTTCTCGGTCAGGAGGGTGTACAGTTCTTTCAGCACACCATGGTGTCCCAGGTCCAAGTGAAGCCCTGGGGTGGGGTGTAGGGCTCCTGGCGAATGTTGTCATTGTCATGTCGACTGGATCATGGGTGGTTATCATTTCACCTAATTCGGGCGCTGCCTGTGTATCCCAGAACTGGTAGCTTCGTTTACTGGCCTCCTCCGTGGTTTTGGCAGGTCCCTAACCCACTGAAAACAGCTCAATGGCCCTCCCTGTTTCCGGGATCCTCTCTGCCAGCAGAGTTCATCTTCACAGGCTGGACCTGGGTGGAATCCATGTCATTGCCTTTCTTCTTCTTCTTCTTCTTCTTCTTCTTCTTCTTCTTCTTCTTCTTCTTCTTCTTCTTCTGTTTCTTTTTCTTCTTTTCGGCTCTGCTGTCATTGGCTGGACTCAAGCCACCCCTGTTGTGGCTGTTGTCCTCCTCCTTCTTGCAATCGCAAATTGCTGCAGTGGTCACGGCTGGTTCCTTTCCCTTCCGTGATCAGTGGCAGCGAAGGTGCCCGCAGCTTCCCTGCTGTCTCAATCTCATCTGCCATCTTGGGTTGCGAGCTTTCACTAGTAACTTCTAACCTCTTGTGAATGCCGAGGAACTAACAAATTAAATGAGAGGCGGCAGTGGATGAGGTAGCATAGCCGTTGTTCTATGTAGCCAAGGGCGTCTTAGAACATATTGTTCAGAAAACAACGCAGCAGAATCAGTGCGCAGACATCTGCCGCACAGATATTTACCTGTTCCACATCATTTATTGAAATGCTTTTCTTTTTATGACCATGACATTATTGCAGCTCCTCTGTATCAAAAGGAAGCCGACTGTACATGCATATCCATATGTGACCCCCCCATTAACCCTCTTCTATACTATAGATCTATTTTTCCATCTTTACTAAGGATGCTAAGACATTTTGTTTTGTTTCAAGTGGATCATATAGCTGAGGTTGGTTTCAAACTCACTATATAGGTATGGCTGGCTTCGAACTCCTAACCGTCTTGCCTGCACCTTCCTAAGGCAGGCATTACAGGTGTCTGCCATCACAGCTGCTTGTTCAGCATTCTTGATCGATTTGGGTTTATAAATAGACTTGAAATGAGGAACAGGATTTCTCCAGCTAGGCTCGTCTTCTTCTGAATGTTTGTACTAACGATTGAATCTATTTTAAATTACTTTTTCATTATTGCCAATGATGTGAACGTATGCTTCTCTTTGCAGGTAGGTGTATGTGCATATGTGTGGAGATGTCTGCAGAAGCCAGAGGTGTCTAATACCCTGGAGCTGGAGGTAGGTACAGGCAATTGTGAGCAATCCAGTGTGGGTGCAGGGAGTCAAGCTTAGGTTCTCTCCAAGACTGCATGCTCTTACCCAATGAGCCATGTCTCTGGACCCATACCTGTCCTCTTAATTTTGTACAACTATATTGTATCTGGAGATGAATTTCTGGACAGTCTCAGAGTTCCCTCATCTATTAACCTGGGCCATAGTCATTCTTTTCATTTTTTCCAAGATTAATTCAGCATCATATAATTATGTTTTCTTTACTAATAGTATATAGAGATATGCAGTATATAAATATATAAGTGGAATATAAATATATCATTATGATATTAATTTTTTTGCCCCTTTGCCAACTTGTCACAGTTTGGGGACTTTTATGCTGTTTTTCTCTAATGCAAAAAAAAAAAAGGTGTCTGTGAAAGAAAGTTAATTTTAAAAATACCATTTTTTTTTTTTACCATTTTGTTTCTTTTTCTTGCCTTATGACACAGGCTGCTACCTTTAGAGACATATTTCATTGAAGTGTTTACAAAAAAAATAGGTAGTTTTCTTCCTCACTCTAAGAGAAAATAGTTTAACAAATTCCTCTGGCCATGCTATAACTGTGGACTACTAAAGATATATTTGAAAATAACCAGCTTTTCGGATCAAAGTTTTCTAATTTTATTTTATTTTATGAAAGCCCGCAATATTCGAGCCCTTGGTCCCTAGGCGTCGGTGCTGCTTGCAAAGGGTGGGGACTTCTTAGACTGTGGAGTTCTGCTGGAGAAAGTCCATCGCTGGGGCTCCAATGGTTTACAGTCTCGCTCTACTGGCAGTGTGCTCTCTGATTCTCTTGTGCAGCTAAGACTTGATTTCAAAGCTTCCTGTTCTCCCTGCCACAGATTCTCCACTACTGTGGAATCCAACCCTTGGAACTAAAGCCAAAGTGAACTCTTGGTTAAGTTAGCTTTGTCATGTTATAGTACATTAGAGCAAAAGAAAAGTCATTAATACTCCACATTGGTTCAATTGTGCATTACTGACATCAGTGCCTTAGGTCATGAGTATTGTTCATCTTGCATACCGAATTCAGCCTGCCTGTGTTTCATATCATTTTTGCAATTGCATTAATGATGGACAGTAATTTTTATTTTATAAGATTGAAAAAATAATAGACTTAATATCAAGGTTTTGCTGGAATCATAAAACTTCGTAAAGAATATGTATTCCTTCTCCCCTGTATAAGAATTTTAAAGACTGATACCCCTTTTGTCTAAGTGTTTTGATAGAATTCACCGGTGAAATAATTTTCTTGAAGATTTCTTTGTGACAGTTTTAATTATTATTAATCCAGTTTGTCTAATAAAGATAAAGTTGTTCAATAGAAGTTTATTAATTTGTCCCAGTTTTAGTAAATTGTATATTCAAGAATTGTCTTTGTTATTTACGTGGTCAAAGTTGTAGGAATAAATTTTCTCATAATTTTTCTTGTACTTTTCATGTTCTAATGATATTTTCTCTGTCAGTTGGCCAATCTTGCTGCCTAACCATATTGTTAAGCTCTTCTGAGATAACTGTGGGCTCCTTAATTGTCTCTGCTTACTCTATCTAATTCTGTTATTAATTTTCTTCCTTCGTTTCTTTAAATTTCATTCATTTTGCTCTCCTTCTGTATCCCGAGGACAGAAGCAAACGATTAAATTTTAATATTTCTTAATATGATCATTTAAAAACTATATTTTTCTCTTTGGATTACTTTTGTGTTACTGCTACCAGTATCTAATGGAAACAACTTGAAGGGTGTTTTTGTTGCTGTTTATTGTTGTTGTTGTTGTTGTTGTTGTTGTTGTTCACAGTATTACAAGACTCCAGGCCTGGTCACTTGGCTCCATGCATCTGCAGCAGAAATGTGTGCTGGAGGCTTTGCTTTACTAAGTGACTGCAGAGGTGAAAGAAAAGCAACGGTGGAGAGAGCTAGAGATTGAATATATCCCTCAGAACATGATCTTAGGAGCTCATCACCTTCAACTGGGCCCACCTCTTATTGTCCACTATCTACAAATGATAAACATTCAAAGAGCTGCTATAACTCCTTAAAAAGTCCACTGTTTACATCACATCTTTCGTGATCCAATTATTTTCTGAAAATGGCATCTCAGCCACAATCAGAAATATGCTCCACTAATTGGCTAAGCACATCTTAATTCAGATAACTTGACCATCATATCTATTGTGTATTGTGGTAGGTGAATTCAACAAATCTACAATGCTGCATTGTCAGCTACATTTGATTTTTAAATTCTCTAGTTATTTTTAACTAGTTTGTTTCATTAAACTGTTTTACGGTGTGTGTGCATGATGGATAGGTATTCATGGGTTTATGGGCCACCTAAGAGTTGTAGAGGCCAGAGGAAATCTCTGTGGAACTTTTTTCATTCACTATTATGTGGGTTTTAAGATCAAATTCAGATTTGCATAGCAAGCACATTTATCTCCTAAGCTGTCTTGATGAACCTCTGGTTAATTTTTTTTTTTTTTTTTTTTTTTTTTTTTTTTTGTATTTGGTTTTTTTTTTTTTCGAGACAAGGTTTCTCTGTATAGCCCTGGCTATCCTGGAACTCACTCTGTAGACCAGGCTAGCCTCGAACTCAGAAATCCGCCTGCCTCTGCCTCCCAGAGTGCTGGGATTACAGGCGTGAGCCACCACCGCCCGGCTGGTTAATTTTTTTGTATCTGGGGATTTTATTATCCCTTGATGTTGGTTTCTATAATTCTAATTTTGATAAGGTAACATTATTTTTAAATTTTAGGCTTATAAAACTTATTGAGAGATAGTTTATGCATAATCCATATACATTTAAAATGATAAATATTGTATTTTCTGCATTTTATAGAATATTATACCGATCTCCTTGATAGTGTTATTAAAATCTTACATATTATAACATTTAAAACAATTGTTGAATCATTTGTTAGGTGGGAAAACTAATTTCATTAATGGTATCTTTAAATCTTTTTCTTTTCCTTTTAGTTATGTGAGTTTTGATTTACTGTGTATCCAACATGTTCAAGCACATAGTCATTTCAAACTATTCACTATCCCTGAATAGGGAAATCCCCCTCCTGTTTTCAAGACACAGTTGGAGTTTATTTAAAAAACATTTTAACACTGATTTGAACAAGAGGATAATTAGAAGAAAGCACCCTCGCCCACACACAGTGATACACTCCCAGGTGTGGGTATGTGCTTCACCAGAGAGTTCTTGTGAATGTATGGTTTTGCAACAGCCATATATTTGATCTTGGAACTTCTTAAGTTAAATTCTCTAGGGATTCCTAAGAAACTTCAGTGAGCTCATAGGGTGGTCCCTGAAAGGCAGTAAATAGGA
Organism: Apodemus agrarius; assembly: GCA_964023405.1. Classification (NCBI taxonomy): domain Eukaryota; kingdom Metazoa; phylum Chordata; class Mammalia; order Rodentia; family Muridae; genus Apodemus; species Apodemus agrarius. The sequence goes on along the minus strand of OZ030025.1, from coordinate 31,810,489 downwards.
AGAGAAAGTGAGGAATAAGTTCAAGTTCATAGACATAAAAAAAAAAATCATTTTGTACAGGACACCAGTAGCCCAGACATTAAGACTAAAACCCAATATATGAGCACCTCACGAAGCTAAGAAAGACGCCATCATATGAACAAAGCAGAGGCTAAAGAGTGGGAAAACAGCTTTGGTAGTCATGCATGTGATAGTGAGTTTGTGTGTAAAATATATAAAGAATTCAAAAGGCCGAACGTCAGGAAAACAACCCAGTTAAAATGTCAGCGTACAGAATTAAGCAGAGTCCTCAAAAGATGGAACACCAATGCCCGAGAAACACTTAAAAATGTTCAATATCCTCAACGGTCAGGCAAATACAGAATTTTTTGAAAGGAATTTTAGAATCTCTTAATGATGGATGGATATGAACAGCTTTGTCTTTGTGGTACCACACTCGAGGCAACATTTCGCCACAGCTCGTCCCTTCCTGGTCTCTAGGAATGAAGTCAGCAGCAGCTGGGCAGGAGCCAGAGGTGACGTGGCTGCACACTGCTGCTCTAGGTCACCTCTCTCGGGGTGAAGTTGGGATTCTCGACGTTGCTGCAAAAGGGAATTTCAGGAGAAGATGCTGACATTTAAGTATAGGGACGTGGACTTCCCAAGGGATCGAGCTGTAACATTTAAACATGGGATGTGGACTTCCCAAGGGAGAGAGTGACCACAAAATCTTTTCTATCTCTGTTACCCTATCTTAACAGTCACCCTTGCCTGTGACTGACATGGGATCAACACTTTTATGCTTCAAATTGGAAAAGAACAACTTCCAATAATCTTTTCCTTTTAGTGAAAACTGTACAGTTATAACCCCCTGTATGCACCTTACAGACAGGCTTTGCCTGTTTTTCTGCCCTAACAAGCTCTGCTTTTTTTTTTTTTTAACTTAAAACTATTTTTTTTTTATTTTTATTTAGGGTGATTACACATTCAGCTATATTTAAATTTTAACCTTGCTATTTGTTTTTGGTCATTCTCATTGCTTTCCACCCCAGTGTCCTGTTCTGATTCCATTCCTACTTTTTTTTTTTTGAGTTAATCTATTGCTATTTATTTATTTATTTATTTATTTATTCATTCTTATTTTCTATATCCTTTGTTTACATTCCGAATGCTTTCCCCTTTCCCAGTTCCCCCCTCCCCATTTGTCCCATTAGTCCTCTTCCCTCCGCCCATTCCCCAGTCACCCTTTCCCATTTCTCTGTTCTGGCACTCCCCTACGATACTGGATCAAGTCTTTTCAGGCCCAGGGTCCTCTCCTCCCTTCTTCTTGGGAATCATATGATTTGCTAATTGTGTCTTGAGTATTCAGAGCTTCTGGGCTAATTAATATCCACTTGCCAGTGATTGCATTTCATCTGTATTCTTTTGTGATTGGGTTACCTCACTTAGGATGATATTTTCCAGTTCCAACCATTTGCCTAAAAATTTCATGAATTCATTGTTTTTAATTGCTGAGTAGTATTCCATTGCATAAATATACCACATTTTCTGTATCCATTCCTCCATTGAGGGACATCTGGGTTCTTTCCAGCTTCTGGCTATTATAAATAAGGCTGCTATGAACATAGTGGAGCATGTGTCTTTATTGCATGCAGGGGAATCCTCTGGGTATATGCTTAGGAGTGGTATGACAGGGTCCTCTGGAAGTATCATGCCCAATTTTCTGAGGAACCGCCAGACTGATTTCCAGAGTGGTTGTACCATCTTGCAGTCCCAACAGCAGTGGAGGAGTGTTCCTCTTTCTCCACATCCTCACCAACACCTTCTGTCTCCTGAGTTTTTAACCTTAGCCATTCTGACTGGTGTGAGGTGAAATCTCAGAGTTGTTTTGATTTGCATTTCCCTAAAACCTATTGCTTTTTAGAATCTAATTTTAATTTCTCTTTTGTCTTTGGTTAGCAATTGGTTTAAAAGCTATAATATGACTGCTCTATAACAGTGCACCTGAAATTAACTCTTCACATATCAAATAAGATCCCAGCCTTTGACTTCACCTTATTGTTGAATATTCACTATTTGTATGCATGATTAGACTATAATGATATGTTTAAAAACTGATGAGTCCACTAAAACTAATAGAAAAGAAACTGGGGAAGACTCTTGAGGACATTGGCTCAGGGGAAAAATTCCTGAACAGAACACCAATTGCTTATGCTCTAAGAGCAAGAATAGACAAATGGGACCTCATAAAACTACAAAGTTTCTGTAAGGCAAAAGACACTGTCAAAAGGATAAATCGGCAACCAACAAATTGGGAAAAAATCTTCACCAACCCCACATCCGACAGAGGGCTAATCTCCAATGTATACAAAGAACTCAAGAGGTTAGACCCCAGAAAACCAAATAACCCTATCCAAAAATGGGGTACAGAGCTAAACAGAGACTTTTCACCTGAAGAAATTCGGATGGCTGAGAAACACCTTAAAAAATGTTCAACATCACTAGTCATTAGGGAAATGCAAATTAAAACAACCCTGAGATTTCACCTCACACCAGTCAGAATGGCTAAGATTAAAAACTCAGAAGATATCAGGTGTTGGCGAGGATGTGGAGAAAGAGGAACACTCCTCCACTGCTGGTGGGAATGCAAGCTGGTACAACCACTCTGGAAATCAGTATGGTGGTTCCTCAGAAAACTGGGCGTGATACTTCCGGAGGACCCAGCCATACCACTCCTGGGAATATACCCAGAAGATTCACCAGCATGCAATAAGGATACATGCTCCACTATGTTCATAGCAGCCTTATATATAATAGCCAGAAGCTGGAAAGAACCCAGATGTCCCTCAACAGAGGAATGGATACAAAAAAATGTGGTATATATACACAATGGAGTACTATTCAGCCATTAGAAACAATGAATTCATGAAATTCTTAGAGAAATGGATGGAGCTGGAGAATGTCATACTAAGTGAGGTGACCCAGTCTCAAAAGAATACCCATGGTATACAGTCACTGATAAGTGGATATTAGCCTAGAAGCTTGGAACACCCAAGACACAAATCACATATCAAGTGATGTCTCACAAGAAGAAAGGAGTGGACACTGGTGCTAGAATGGACCAAAACATCATTGTGGCAGAGTACAAGAACAGTAAAGTGGGAGGGGGTGGATGCGGGAGCAGGGGGAGGGAAAAGGACATGTGGGACCTTTGGGGGTGGGGAACCAGAAAAAGGGAAATGAATTGTAAATATAGAATATATACAATAAAAAAATTCAAAAAAAAACCTGATGAGTCAAGTAATAATCATTTATAGTTATCTGAATATCTATCAGTTCTGGTGTTCTTATGTGAACAAGTTTGGTATAATCTGAAGTTTGAAAATGGCGTTCAGTGTTTGAAGGCACACAGCTCACATTCATCTTACACCTCTCACAGACTTCATTCCTAAAACATCTCTCATTTCATCTTCATTTTGAAATCTAATTTTTTTTTTTTTTGCTGGACAAAGATTTAGGTTCAATATATACCCAAACCTGTACATTCCTTTCACCATTCTAAATATACTGGCTTCTTCTCCAATTTCTCTTATTTCTGACAACAAACACAACTGTCCTCTTTCTGGTCCATGGCCATAAAATTTTCACCTTTGGCTCTGACTCTCTGTCATGCCAAGGAAGTCAGGCAGACACCCAAAATAAGGACAAAACTAATACAAATGTTTTCTCCCAAGGAGCAAAGCGTTGAATTTCTATACATTTGTGCACATAGATTAAGTACACATAATGAATTAAATACTCGCCACCAAATATGGCATTCTATCAAAAGGCATTTATTAAAAGTATCACAGTATTTATTGATAGATATTTTTATAAGTTACTATGGTATAGTTTTATAAATTACAACCAACGTGACAGAAAGGAAAAGCATAAAGGAAATCAGAGTGAAAGGCTCAAGCAGCGAGTATGATCCAAATACTAAAGAGGTGCTGGGGAAAAAATTACAGTCGTGTTATCAAATTCTTGATACTGGTTGTAAGGCTGACAGCTCTGAGAGCAAGTACACTGCATGTACCACAGGCTTGAATTTAGGGCCCAAGGAAAGCCACTCTTTTCTTTCTGACTGAAGCTGTACCTTCATGCAGCACAGACTCAGGAAGGGCTGAGCTGCCACCCATCCTGGTTGGTGGGTGTGACAAAGATATTTCTGGAGTTTCAAATCTGAGTTAAGCATCACTTTTAGATCATGTCGAATGACTCAAAATGACCTAAGAATCTTAAGCACAATGCTTTTTAAATTTTCTTAAAAAAATTTTTTTTTTTACCAGACTTGGCTCTTCTTAATAAATGTACATTATTTATTTTCTAATTTTTCCATTTCTCTTTTTTATTACTGACACATATTTTTAAATCAGTCATAGACAAAAAAATGGTGATATGATCATGATACCACTTAAGAGAATGAATTGGATAATTTCTATGCTTGTCTGAGGAGAGAACCAGCTCTAAGTTGAGCAGCTTTAAAAAGATAAATTGTTAACATCTTAGACTAGGTTTCTATTCTTGCACAAAAATCATGGCCGAAAAGCAAGTTTGGGAGGAAAGGGATTATTCCACTTACACTCCTCACTGCTGTTCATCACCAAAGGAAGTCAGGACTGGAGTTCAAGCAGGTCAGGAAGCAGGAGCTGACACAGAGGCCTTGGAGGGATGTTGCTTACTGGCTTGTTTCCCCTGGCTTGCTCACTCTGTTCTCTTATAGAACCCAGAACTACCAGTTCAGGGATGGCCCTACCCACAAGGGACCCTCCTCCTTGATCACTAATTGAGAAAATGCCCCACAGCTGGATCTCATGGAGGCGCTTCCCCAACTGAAGCTCCTTTCTCTGATAACTCCAGCCTGTGTCAAGTTGACACACAAAACCAGCTAGTTCAATTACAGAATATATTTTATTGGAACAGGTTTGGTGAGTCATCTTTTTCTCAGAACATTTAGGTATTAGTTCACAGGAGATAACAAAGGTCCAGGGAGATGTAATTTCAATTGTCACCCCAGACTGCATTAGTGTTCATTGTGATACAGGTGCTGTGAGTTAGAGCTACACTGCACCCTTGGTATGTGATAAGATGTAGTTCTTTGTAACTCTTAACTTTGAAGTAAAAAGTTAAGAATATACTTTCATCCAAGGTAGCCTATAGATCTGAAATCTGGTGTACATGGTCACAACTTGAGGAGTATTTTTTTTACCCTAAAAGAAAAAAGGACAAAAGAAAGGAAGGAAGGAAGGAAGGAAGGAAGGAAGGAAGGAAGGAAAGAAGGAAAAGAAAGAAAGAAAGAAACAAAGAAACAAAGAAAGAAAAAGATGAAGGGAGTTAAAGAGAGAGGAAGGGGGAGACATAGAGAGGAAAAAGAAAAAGAAAAAGAAAAAGGGAACTATGTAGAAAATATTCACTTGGATTACTTTTTTCTTCATTTTGATAGTACATATTCTTTTACCAATTAGTATACATTGTTGTTTCCTTGTAAATTTCACATACGGTTTGGTCTAATATATATACATATACATGTATATATACATATAGTTAATATATAATAGTAAATATATATATTTACTATTTTAAAGGTATTCTGTAGTTATATCCTTTTCCAATGTAAAATTAAAAAAAAACATAAAAACAAAACCAGAAAAACCAAACTACATTTTTCTTTTCTTGAAAGTCATGGTATCTAACTGTTCAGTGATGAAACATACATCAAATACATTCACAAGTGGCATACATTTTGGGAGAGTCTGAGGTGATTTAGAAAGCTCGCTTTTGTGTTCTGTACGATATTTCTTTTTTTTTTAATTTTTTAAATTTTTTATTTTCTATAGTCTTTGTTTACATTCCAAATGCTTTCCCCTTTCTCAGTCCCCCCCCCACACACACCATATGTCCCATAAGTCCTCTTCCCTCTGCCCAATCCCCAATCACCCATCCCCCCATTTCTTTGTTCTAGTACTCTACTATCATACTGAATCAAGTCTTTTCAGGACCAGGGCCCTCTTGTTCCTTCTTCTTGGGAATCATATGATTTGCTAATTATGACTTGAGTATTCAGAGCTTCTGGGCTAATTAATATCCACTTATCAGTGATTGCATTTCATGTGCATTCTTTTGTGACTGGGTTACCTCACTTAGGATGATATTTTCCATTTCTTTCTTTCTTTTTTTTATTATATGTAAGCACACTGTAGCTGTCTTCAGACACATCAGAAGAGGGCATCAGATCTCATTATAGATGGTTGTGAGTCACCATGTGATTGCTGGGATTTTAACTCAGGACCTTCAGAATAGCAATCAGTGCTCTTAACCACTAAGCCATCTCTCCAGCCCCTGTACGATATTTCTAATCAAAGTATGAAACAACAGAAAGTGAGCTCCACGAACACCTTCATTCTGCACAAAATCAGTATTTCAGAGGAGAATGGTCATTATTCATTCAAATATTGGCCTTTTGCACGTAAGGCGCAGTTCCAAGGGCAGGGACATAGTTCTTGAGTAACTGCAGTCATGTACGCAGTTCGTGACGAGGCTTGGCTGGAATCAGGTCTCTTGCTTGATCTTCACGTGCTTGCATCTTACCTAACTGCTTTCCTTGGTTGCCAACTTCATCAAGTAGACATGTGTTTGATATTGCTTGTGTCCATTTAAATCTTGTTATGCTAAATAATCAAATTATTCTCTCCCATTAAATAGCCTTTTAGACTACTGAATTAGGATTTGTTCTCAAGTCAAGGATGAAATTATGTAGCTCCTTCAAACTCCAGTTTGTAAAAACAAAACACAAGATTCTAAACTGACCAATGCTTTCTATTGCTCCGCAATGTGTTACTAGTATAAATAGTCTAGATCTTAGATTCAGTGTACTACTTCAAAATATGTCAAAATGCTGATTTATTTTGATATATTTATTTTCTTCCCTATAACTATTTTATCACCTCTAAATAGGCCTTATATTCAGTGTATTACTTCAAAAATATTTCAGAATGTTAGATATTTTTATAAATTGATTTCTTCCCTATAACTATTTTACTACCTCTTTAAGGTTTTCTAAATTAAAAATCACATTCCTCAAACAAAATAAAGAATTTATTTTAGCCCACATAGCTTCTAGTGACTTCTCAACTCAGAAAAGCTCGAGCGCGCATGTGTGTGCATGTGTGTGTGTGTGTGTGTGTGTGTGTGTGTGTGTATGAATACTGGCTAACTACTTATTAACTATGCTTGAATCGCTATGCTGTTTTTTTCCTTATTTTTAAAATGTACTTATAATTTATGTACATAAATATTATAGTTTATGAGAAGTTTCCTCAGAGATTAAATCTTATTTAATAATTAGTAATCTATGCTTTTTAAGTAATCTATGTTTTAATTGAAACAAATAAAATTTTACTATATGTCTCATCCATAACCTCATTCTATTATTAAACATAAGAAATCAATGACAGTGGCATTAAGTCCACCTCTGTCACTTGTGTACTTTTTCGAGGTGGATTTCTGGGATCAAAGTAGAAAAAAAAGCAACCAGGGTCTGAGAGGAAGGGAAGTGAGCCTCGTTCTCAGACCGGACTGGAAGAGAAGAAGCAGTGAGGAAGTAGGAACAATGGAGATGCAAGATATATGATTAATTAGTTGATTCATTGACTATTAATTGGTCGTGAAAACAGGGAAAAATTAATTATGAAGAAGCAACAATAGCACCAACGATTCTTTGCCTCAGAACACAAGTTGGCCCAGAACAAAGATTTGTTTTGTGGCAATAAAAGAAAACCTAATATTCATTCAAAATATTTTGAGCATCTATCATGTCCTGTGTTCTTCCTTTTCACTGGTAAGGCTTTTGCTTGACTCTATTTGGTGTTCCTTAAACAGAGAAGTTGGCTTTTGTGACAATATGCCCATTCTTTCATTTGACAGATTTTTCTCTCAAGCAAATAGGAATGTCTTCAAGATGCTATTCAACATGGCCCCCAATAAACTACCCGGTACCCATCTCAGTTGTAGTTTTCAGTGTGCTTGGGAAGTTTTTCTGCTCTGCTTTCACAAGCAGTGCCACTTACTATGTCTTTACAAGTGTTTTTAACTAATAGAAAAAAAAAAAAGAACAAGCCAGTTATAAAAAAAAGGCAAAACTATGTGTAGGCTATTTAATCCATTGTGTGAAAGGCTGCATTCTCACAATTACCACATTGGCCACATCAAGAACCGTATCAACCTCGTGTCCCAGAAATCAGATCATCCAGAGATAAAGACCAGCATCTAAATCAGAACATTTACTCTGCAGCTGAGAAACCCAGGACCATACACAGGCAAAGTCGCTTTCTTATGTCTCCTTTGGATGCCCTTTTCTATCTCCAGTAAAAAGGTTAAATTAATATGCTTCATTTCTTTGACTCTCACTGACATGAGTATTTCAGTTACTAATAAATTCTAAAGAGATAAAAATTGAAAACTGCCAAAAGACAAGTTATCATAAGGCTTTTTTGCTGTGTATTGCTTCTTAGGTTGTAGATGTTGAACTGTGGTGTGGCCATGGCTTCTGACCCTTTTGGTTTCCTTGTAGACAGTGATGATCCAAAACTGCCTTATTATGATCAACAGCTCACCCACCCACAGAAATGTATTTTTTTCCTTTTCTTTCCTTGACAAGTTCATGTGCTCTTTTGATATTTTTAAGAGGTAAGCCATGCGTGAAGCAAGACCATTTTTAAGTTCTTAGCACAGTAGATGATCAGTCAAAATATTTGCACAAGGCATGCTGTGCTTCACGGATGGCCGCAGATAATTAGTTTGAGGCCAGTAAGCAAGGTTTCCCTCTGGGGCACAGATGGATTCAGACATTTTGATAGAGATAATCAAATCGGAAGAATGATGGTGTTTGCAGCAAGTAAGCTGAGCAAAGCATCAGAGAGGACATCCACATAGCACGGTCATTGTCCTTTATTGTCTGGAGAGAAGATTGGAGTTTATCTTGCACACATGACTCCAAAGCCTCTTATTAGGGCAACTTGTGTGCCCTGTAGGAATCTAAGAAATCCTAATCCTGTCTCCACTGTGAAAGGTTAAAAGGTTTGAACAATTATAATGTCAGAGATTGTACTCACTGCAGGATGTGATTTAAAGAGGGTGCGACAGGCTCCAGCCAGGGTTTCTTCTCCCCATTTGTGCTTTGTTTTAAGAAAATGTGAGGCAGTTACTGTTTTCCTGATTCACCATGATAAAGTCATTGCATGGCTCTCCAGTGCCTAGAGGGTGGGTTGTCTCTTCCGGAGTTTAGTATGTTGCCTTCAGCAACGAATAATATTGTCTTTTATGATGTCTTGCCATTAATATTATTAAAGCATGACATGCTGCCTTGTGGGAGTTAGGCAATGCTGGCTTAAAAGGGGAAAGCAGGAGCCCTGAGAGTTTGTCTTCATTTGCCTTTGTCACTGGGAGTGCACCCGAGTCAGTGCTCCTGTGACCTGTGAGATCTTCTGCAGCGAGACCCTGAAAGAATACTGACCTCTGTGTAGATGACAGGGAAGAAAATTGAACTCTTTTTAAATCTTAAATAAGAAAACAAGCAAGAGCATTAGAAAGAATAAGTCTTAAAGAGTCAAAGAGTCTTAGTCAAAGAGACTAAGAAAATAAGCCTCAAAGGCAATGTAACTCATCACTTTTTCTTTTCCTGAGATTACTATTTGTCAATCCTTGATTTCCATAATGTTCCAAATGTAAAGGCAAACACTACCTATCTACATCTTTTTTTACTATATTAAGAACTGACATGATCCTGGGGCTGGAGAGATGGTTCAGAGGTTAAGAACACTGGCTGCTCTTCCAGAGGACCCCGCAGTTCAATTCCCAGCACCCACACGGCAGCTCACAATTGTCTGAAACTCCTGTTCCAGGTGATCTGATGCCCTCACACAGATATAAATTCAGCCAAGACTCCAATGTGCATAAAAAGAAATAAATGATTACATGCAAATTATATACTAACCACATCAACACTCATTATGACAATATATGTGTACTTTATTGTTCTGATTTGACAGATTAGAAAATTAGGTTCACTCAGATCACATAGCATGCTCAAAATCATACAGCTTGAATGAGCAAGTTTGATTCCTGATATTAATTATGCTTTAAAATAAACTGGTTAGGTGCTGGACACGCCACTATTCTATTATGTATATAATATTATTTGTATGTAGTATCTATTTTTTAACAGTGTGTGTGTGTGTGTGTGTGTGTGTGTGTGTGTGTGTGTGTACATGCCACAGCATGCCTATGTAGGTCAGAGGGCAACTTTCTGAGGTCTATTTTCTTCTTTCATCAAATGGGTCCCAGGGTTGGCTTGGCAGCAAGAACCCTTGCTGAGTGAAACATCCCGCCAGCCTACATCAAATTGTGATAAAGTATGCAATGCATATGTATGTATAGGCTTCTCTTATTGATCTGACAGTTTAAATTTGTTAGCTGTGTGGCACTGTAACAGAAATAAGATTGGACTGGAAAGATAGTCCAGTAGGTAAGTGTGCTTCCTACCAAGCCTGATGACCTCAATTCAATCCTTGGAATCCACATGGTCTACAAAGAGAACCAACTCTCATAAGTTATCCATTCATGTGCTATAGTATATCCATGCTCAGCTACCTTCTCCCTCTCCACACATAAATACATGTAAAATGAAAAATGCATAGTATGTTTTTTCATTTTTCTGACATAATTAAAATTTTTGTGGCATATTGAACATTACTGTCAACTTATACCCTTAGAAACACAACCAGAGATACAAAATATTCCAGGGCTTGCCTATGCCATTGTAAGTGCTCAAGACAACTGTTCAATAACTCAGTGAAAGGCATCAAATGGCAAATAAGAAAATAGCTTTCGCTCAAATTTACAGAGGAAAAAAAGAAATAGTGTTCTTATTCAAAACAGAAATGGAAGCACATTAAAACATAACTCGAAAAACATTTAGTCTGCAACTTAGTTTAATAAGACAATATAAATTCTGTGTATACAAAGATTCACATTTGTCTCAAAGTGTCACATCTGCCAGTGGCAATGATGATGTTTTAATGACAAGAGCTGTTGGGGGAAGCAAGTTGCTCATACATCTATACCCCAGGAGCTCTGCAAGTAAAGAACATGCATCATAAGCTTGAGTTTCACAAGTATATCAACACTGTTGGCATGCACTAGGTGCACATTAACTTCTGTGCACTTGAAATTAAACGACTAACTTCTCCCATGTGAATTTAAACCACTTTTCTGAAATGATTCAAAAGGGAGGAAAATCACTTATGCCAATTGTACTCTATGGTAAGCACCCAGTAGTCAGTCTTCCTTTATTTATGGAGGATATGCTTCAAGACACATATGGACTGCTGGAAACTGTGGATAGTACCTGACTCTCTGTATCCTAATAGCCTGGTGTGCAGGGTGCACATGCTGTGCAAAGCCATGGTAACACCTGGGCCTGATGAAAGGGATAATTCAAAAACCTATAACTTCTTATTTGGGGGATTTTCTATTTAATATCTTTAGTCTATTCTTAGGTATGGGTGACTGAGATCACGGGGTATAAGAAGTGAAGCCACTTTCAGTGGGAGACCACACTATCCTTGTCTGTATGCCATTGTTTCTATTCTCACACATGCTCCATCCTGTTACCTCATGTTCCTGGTCACAATCCTAGACATCTTAACCTTTGTTTCCCAAGAGTGATGTTTTGCTTAATCTACTTTGCCTGTTTGGTTCTTTGACTTTTTAAAAAGTCTACATGCTAGCTAAGGAAGTGTTGAACCAAGGAAACAAAATAATCCAGGTTCCTTTTTAAAGTCGCATCTTATTCATTTTTTGCAGACACAGTTTTTGTACAGTTTTAATAACTTTGATTAAACCATGTACACGGGATTGTCTTACACAATGATGTCTGTGAAACTCATCATACATCTTTTTATGTATTGATAATTCTTTAAAGCAATTGGCTTAATGCTGGTGATCATTAAGTTGGTGACTGACGGATTCCAGCCCCAGATTTCCTGAATTTGCCCAACATCCAGAGTGTCATTTTAAGGATTTCTTTAGGCACGGGAAAGAACATAGAGCCCTTCTAGAAACACCTCAGAGCTGACTCATTAATTATCTTGTAACTTCGTATCATAGTAAATGCTAAGTGCTCTGATGTCATTTATATAGTAATACTTAGCATGGATTTGTCCCCTCCCATCATCTTTTGATGCCTTTTCTTTCTTTGACTTGCCTAATTACTTGCTCTGGGCAAGTGTGTCAAAGAAAGTGACAGGAGTCTGTCTGTCACTAACTTAGCATAACTGATCATTATTGTTCTGATCATGATTTCTTTTCTGGATCTTTATTAAGCTGAATGTGAAAAATAACAAATGATTGTAGGCTTAGATTTTTGAAAACCTACTTTTAATAAGGGTTCTCAAACGCTTTGACCGCCCTTCTAGCCCACCATCCAAAGGTAGAGGAGGAAAGATAGTAAATAGAACAAGGAGGTACGAGCATGCTAAGAGGTAGTTCCTTGGGGCAATTCCAATCTCCATTGTCAGGAGACCAGCAGTCGAGTTCAGGAGTGTCAGGATATCAAACACAGATCAGCAGCAGTGGCATGATCTAACAGAAATTGGCAGGCTTCTATCAAATTGACTTATCAGGAGTAACCATAATCTGTCAGGACACCAGGAAATGTTCTCTGTTTTCTGTTGCCACTATCCCTTGAGTCCTATTTATACTCTCCATACATCATGTGTCCTCCCACAGATCTTGTTTTAGGAAAGCACCACTTGAGTCTGTATTAGCAGAACACCATGTGAGTCTACATTACCTGACATGTCCAGAAACTTCCACTCCAAATGACCTGGCTCACATTTAGAATCTAACTGAGTTCATCTTATAGAAGGATGGACTGATATTTCTAGGAAAAGAGAATGATACTGGTCAGAGGCTCTGAAATTATCATTAGGAAGAACAAGTCCAAGGGGTATATTTGTATCAGTCACAATGCATTTTATTCTTGGAAAAGGCAGAATGGATATTAAATGTTTATACTACATAAAACAATTACTGTGGGAGTATATTCATTAACTAGTTAGATTTAATTTCCAATGTAAAAATATTCTCAAATTTTCAAAAAATTTGATTTACATAACAAATAAAATTTTGTCTGTCAATCAATGAAACAAAAAAAAATCTTTTTAGGACTGATCCTCTAAACACATGACCAATGCAACTGTTTAAATGTAATGGACGGATAAGAAGTAGCCACTCAATTGCTACCAGTTCCTTTCAGTGTACTAGAACAATGTTAGAACAAAAAGATATAACAAGAAAAGGTATTCTGTGGTTCAGCTGATAACCTGCCTGATATGCAACCAGGAGCCTCTGTCTTCAGATTCTTTGTGCCTATGTAACAAACTGGGCCTGGGAGCTAAACATCTATACCTGTGTTGCTTGTTGCTTGGAGAGCAGAGATGGCTGGATACTTGGATCTTGCTGGCCATTCTATCTATCCAATCAGTGAGCTCTGGTTTTAGCAAGAGAACTTGTATATGTATGTATATACATGTACACATATATAAATATATGTACATGTGTATATGTGTATATGTATATATGTATGTGTGTATATATGTGTATATGTGTATGTGTATGTGTACATATGCATATATATTCATGTATGTATATATGTGTGTATATATGTATATATGTATGTATATGTATGTATATATGTGTGTACATGTATATATGTGTATATAAGTGTGTGTGTGTGTGTGTGTGTGTGTGTGTGTGTGTGTGTGTTGGAGAGATGGCTGAGCAAGTAAGAGGACTTGCTGCTCCTGCTGAGGTCCTGGTTTCAGTTGCCAGCATCCTCATGGCAACTCACATGGCATGCACGTGATGCACATATGTACCTGTAGGGAACACTCATACCCAGAAATTAAAATAAATAAATATTTTAAAAAAACAACTCAGGTGATAAGGTAGGTAATCAATTGGTGTACTTTTCCCTGGGGAAGATTATTTTTGTCACTCCCAGGCTTTCTTAGTCACTTGTAGTTCTTGGTGTAGAGTTCAGGCATCATGGACTTTTCCTCACCCATTTTGACATGTCTAGTTTATGCTTGTCCTTATTGCTCAGGTTTAGGTGGTCATTTTTGACTGTCTAAAAGTTTTGGTGGGACTTTATGGATGTAGCTTCTGATAGGCGACAGAGAGTCAGAGCAACTCTGGCTCTTACAACCTTTCTAGCTCCTCTTATGCAACCCTGAAAACATATGTACATGCAGAATACAAGAATGATCGAGTTATATTTAGAAACATATGTGTATATACCTAATAGCACAAGAAATAAGAGGCCACAAATTTGAAGGAGAGCTAGGAAGAGTACATGGGAGGGTGTGAAGGGAGGAAAAAGAAAGGAAATTTAATGCAATTATATGATAATTGCAAAAAATAAAAGAAGTAATAAAAGAACAAACTGGAGAATGAATGTAAGTTGACCTCTGGATGGATTCCATACATACTAGCACACACTCAAATGCACACACACATACAGACATGTACACATACACATATCTACACACATGTGCATAAACACATACCTGCATGTGCATTTTACATGTATATATTAATACATTATATTTGAGGCCTTTATACATATATGCACACATACATACATGTATACACATGTATACACACATGTATATACACACATGCATGTGTGTACTCATTTATGCACACATGCATATGTACACACATGTATATACACAAGTGTACATACATATACATACAAATGTGTGCACATTTATGCACACGTGCACATGTACATCTATGTACACATATACATGCATGTGTGTACACATTTATGCACACATACAAATGCACATACATGTATACACACTGTATACACAAATGTAAATATATACATGTGAATATACACATGCACACATGGTTGTGTACACATGCATTTGTATATACAAAGGAGTGATTAACCTTATGAGAGATAAATAGCTGAAATTTCACCTGCTGAACCTTTAAACAATGAAAAAATAATATAATAAAATATTTTTGAACTATAGATCCTGTCTGCATATGTATTTCTGTTTGCATTATAACACTTAAATGTCAGGGACCAGAGCTGAAACCTATGGACAAAACAGACACATTGCTTAAATTCATATCTTTAAAAATCTGTTCTCTATCAAAAGCTCTGCATCACTTTCCTAAATGCAGTAGTTATTTGCACTTATCTAAACATTTCATTTTTTTATAGCAGAAAGTACAATTCTTTAAACGATATTGGAATAAAACTTGTGTGTAAGCCATCTTTATCACATCGGCCATTTCCATTAAAGAAACTCCAACCCACTCACACATATTCCTGGCCTTTTCCTGTGTCCTAACATTCTGTGTTTACAGCTTCAAAGACTCATGGTTTACCAGGTCCTGACACAGTCACTCTGCCTGCTTCGAATCCATCGTGTTTGCCAGCACAGCTTATCTGTTCACGAAGCACAGGCTTCCCTACTGTGAGTGGCTTTCTGAATACGGAAGCATCGCCTTAAAGAACGAGCGTCTGTGACTGACATGCGCAGTTCCAGCTTTGCAACTTGATACTCTTGAGATTCCGCTTAGGCGATCCAGCTTCTTCCGCCCTCAAAGTCATAAAGTGTGGGTAGCCATTTTAGTATATCTGTTTCATAGACTTCTCTAATTGGAGAGTCTGGGTTGTGGTAAAAACCATGGGGTACCTAGATATATTTTTCTCTAAAGCAACAAAAATGAATATCGAAGTGATGCTGATTTTGTGTGGCAAACACGGAAAAGAGACCTAATCTCAGCTGTTGACTGAGACTTGATGAGAAAAATCACTCTCATCTATTCACTGAAGGAGTGTAAACAGCTTTGGCTTCTGTGGAGATTTACATGAGCATATGTAAACCAAAGAAAGTTCATCACTAGGAATATAACATAGACATACATGCATATGCTAATTGCCGCATGTTAAATTTAAGATGCGTTACTCAAGCTGGAGAGATGGCACAGTGAGTAAAAGCACTTCCCGTGAGTTCGGTCATCAGAACACATGCACAGACAAAGTAAAAGCTAATGGAATGCTGAACGTCTGTAGTCCCAGCTCTGCTTCAATGAGGAGGGAGGCAGAGACTAGAGCACTAGCCTGGAGCACTCGCTAGCTGAGAGTTTACTGCGCAGTGACATCAACTACAGAAACCTGTCCACAATGACGTGGAAGGAGAGAACAGCTCCTGCACGCTGTCCTCTTTCACACTTACATTGTGGCACATGAACACACCCTCGCACACACTCACACGCACACACACACACTACTCACTATTGTAGGACAAAGAAACAAATGAAACCTAATGGGGGAAGAGTGTGCTGCTAACAGGTCAAATACACTTATGATGCGTTGAGTCCACTACGGTCATGTGACTCAATGACAATATCAAGTGATTTGTGAGAACTCTCTTGAGGTTTAGAGGAGGAAGAAAGTGAAGCAAAATGGAGAAAGTTTCTAGTACGAGATCACACTTAGGACTCCGCTGCTTTCAGGAAGCCATTCGGTAGAGGTCTAGGAACTCAACTGCTGGGTAACACCTAGGGAAATCTCATAAACTGTGACTTCTATTAGATAACAAAGTGTCCTTCAAGCTTAGGAAAAAGCCAGTTGAGTAGTTAAAATGGCAGTTAGTGTAATAACCAAAGACTTCATCCAAAGTCAAAGATCCTCTCTCCTCAGCTTCAGGCTAGTGCTGGACGGAAGACCACCTGTTTCCTCTTCCTCTGTTACTCCCATGATTAAGTGGCTTCTGGTTTTCAGCATCAAAGGAGTGGGGAAGGGAAAGAGTACAGATAGGGAAAGGCTCAGAAAAGATTTTGGATGGCTAATTCATCTAGATCTGGTACTTTCACGGTTTGGCAATGGTTTAAAGTGGATTTATTTCTAATGGGTAGTTTGTGGGTCCTCAAACACTTTTCAAACCTCAACATGTTTCCCTGCAGTTTACTGACTGTGGTTGATGAAAAAAAAATAAAACAAAACAAAACTCTTTTTTGTCTGATAGTCTCTAAAATCTTCTTCATTTCCTAAGTACCTTATTGGGGCAACTTAGAGTTGTTCTACAGTCTTTTCCAAGATTTTGGATAGGATAAGCAATACTACTCTTAGATTGAGTAACTACTCCATTAGAAAAATACATTTATTCATTTGTATATTTAATTGTTTATTTCTGTAGTAGGTACATATGTGTCTGTGCATATGGCACATGTGTGCTACAGTGCCCATGTGGAGGTCAGAGGAAAACTTGAGGGAATGTGGATCCCAGGGTCTTTGGGTTTGGAGGTAAATGGTTTTGTTTTTGGTTTTGTTTTTGTTTTTGTTTTTATCATTTTGTGAAGCATTGATTGTCCTTAGAAATGTTAATAACTTTGGCCTTGTGATGACCACAGTTTGGTTTCTTTTTTTTCTTTCTTTTTTTTTCCTCAGTGGAAACCTCCTGTTCTGTCTCCTCTAGCAGTTTGCCTGTGTTTTTATTTCTGTCTTCATTTTGACAAGTATAACCGCTTTTTCAGAAGTCCCAGTCACTGTGCTGGGGTGAGTGGTAAGCCTCCTCCCCGCCACTGTCCTGGAGTGATGGTTGGCGTGTTTAGCTACTTGACAGCACTCTGCAGGGAAGGTCTGTCTTCAGCCATTAACTCCAGCCTTTTCAACCTCTACCCTTTTAGACAATACGGAAGATGTTGTGAAATTTACTTTTAAGTCCCCATTTTGTACATTATGTCCAGATGATCAAATAGCTGTGCCTCGAGTAAAACGGAGACGGTGACAAACATACAATCTTTGGTTGCGGCTGCTGAGATAGGATCGCTGATAGCCTAGTTTAGCTGAGGATGACTGAATTTCTGATTCACCTGCCTCAACTTCCGGGCTGCTACAATTGTAGGCAGACGCCACCATGCATGCAGGCAGTCACGTGGTACTGAGGATCACGTGGTACTGAGGATCAAGCAGCTTCCACCCATGCTCATCCTTACATTCTTCAGCTGTTCTTATTGTTGACAGGCACCTTATGTAGCCCAGACTGGCTCCAAACTTACAGTTCTCCTTCCTCAGCTTCCCAACTGTTAAGATTGCCACATCTGGTTAAAAGAACATGAACATAAAGGCACATTAAAAAAAATACAACTTGGCGGTACTAAGGATAGAACCCAGGGCCTCACACATGCTGGGCAAATGCTGGAACCCTGAGCTAGATCTTAATACTTTGCAATCTTATGCAACAATTTCCACATATACTCATCTGTATTCAATGATCTTCCCCCTCTACTGAGTTCACTATACCTTCCAGATGTCATTCTCAAAGGAAGGGAAGCGGGAGTCATGGGGGACACCTTAGAGTCCGTTTGTCAACTGTGACGATTGATGAAAGGCACCAGAGCCACACGAACATCCATCCTGAGTGTAGCAGTGTGTCTATGAAAGACTCCACAACTGCGGAGAAAACGTGGACAAAGACCCTGAGCTTTGGAAGTGGTCATTTTAGAATGAGGTTAGGGGAACACATTTGCATAACAAAGAAGAACATGAGAGGGAAAAGTCACCATTTAAGAATAAGAAGGCAGGGCTGGCAAAGATTATTTGCTGCTCTTGAAAAAAAAAAACAAAAGGTCAGAATTGGGATCCCCTCCCCCTCCCACATCAAGGAGCTCATAGCTGTCTGCACATCCAGCTCAGGAGATCAGACGCTGTCTTCTCACTTCTTTGGGAACATGAATGCCCATGTCATATCAACACACCGACACACAGGCACTCACACATACAAAGTGCATAACTGAAAATAAAAATAAATAAGTAAAAATAACCATTTATACAAATAATCAAACTTATTTTCTCATGTAACATACAGACCATATATATTTTATATATATATATGTCATGTATATTATATGACATGTATGAAGAAATATATAAATACTGTTAACAAGCGAAAAAGATTTATCCTTTCGTTCTCATAAAAATGTTTCTTTCATCCTGGCTGTGGTGGCGCACGCCTGTAATCCCAGCACTTGGGAGGCAGAGGCAGGAGGATTTCTGAGTTCAAGGCCAGCCTGGTCTACAGAATGAGTTCCAGGACAGCCAGGGCTACACAGAGAAACCCTGCCTCGAAAAACCAAAAAAAAAAAAAAAAAAAAAAAAAAAAAAGTTTCTTTCTAGTAACCTATGGGGCTTAAGTGTTAATTTTCTTTCAGTATTAAGTAAAAATAGCAGCAACCAAAGAAGAAAAATGTTGGCAACTAAAAACCATTTTTATCCCTATATTATTGAAGACTTCAGAATCTTCTATTGTTTCCATGGATGATGAGTGTTAGCAGTTTGCCTTTCAATCAGAGCTCACATGTGTGCACGCGCGCGCGCGCGCACACACACACACACACACACACACACATACACACACACACACACACACACACACACACACACACACACACAAGTTATACTATGCCAAGGCTATCGTGCTTTAGATTTGGTTTGCACTATCAAGAGATGGGCTTTGGTAAACCTTTGTTAAGATGCTAGAAGCTGAGTCCTATTTTGTAGTTTCTCAGGAAAAAACAACAAACGAAACTGCAGAACAGATTTTTGATAGTTCAGAATAATTAAAATAATCTCAATATGTGGAAGCCAATACTTTAGATAAGATGGATAATGATAGTATAGCTTACTCATCTGTAATTACTGCTTATCTTCCTTTAACAAAATGAAATGGTCAATTCAGAATTTCAGGGCTTTCGATTACAATGTGGGAGAAACAGAGTCCAGGGAGAGGAGTTAGAGAGGAAAGGCAGCTGGAGTTCATTCTCCAGGTCCCACATGGTAGAAGGAAAAACCTGATTCCCACAGATTGTTTCCTATCCTTTGTACCCAGCCTGGCTCAGTGGCTAATGGCACTGGTTGCTCTTGCAGAGGACTAGAGTTTGATTTGAAGCACCATCGTGGTGCTCACAACCATCCATTCTCTGGAAATCTGAAGCCCTCTTCTTAACTTCGTGAGCACTAGGCAGGCATGCTATGCACATACATACTACATGTAAGTGAACACTCATACACATAAACAAATAAAATGCATAAATCTAAAAGATAAACTTTTTGACCCTCATACCCAACCCTCATACCCAAGCCCTGGCATATGCATCCCTTCCCTGTTATTCACACAATAAAGGAATTGATACTATTTTATAACATATTAGAAAATTTTTTTTAACAGAAAGAAAAAGGAGGGGGCAGAAATCTAGATGTATTGCATTGGTAGACCTACAGACACTCAGCATCTTTGAGCTTCTCGTGGGTCTACTTGCTTTTAGAGCTCAGGGTCTTCCCTTTCTGCCCTTCCTGGCCCTCCCTTTTCTAGGGCATCAGATGTTTTGATACCTTTTGCCCTTTCCTTGAAGAGTTTCATTCATCCAAACTCTTTACGCCTTCATACATATTATTTATTTTAGTGTTGAAGAGATTAGCAGAGTATTATAATTTCCTTTATTTAACAGGCTAGAGGTTTGGCAGCTGTCATCAGTGCTGATGAGATTTCAGGTGCAGCTGGGAAGTCACTTTGTCGGCGGAGCTGTTAGTGTGGGGGACCTTGTAGGTCAAACGCATGAAGCGTTTCCACAGCTCCCATGAAGGTCTCTCTAAAATGGACCCATTGGTTTCCTTCTCAGCAAACTCACTGGGCCCCTCACCTTAACCTTTATTATTCTTGAGTTAGTGCTCGTTCTCTTTCTACAATAAACCCATGGCCATCGGAAGATATTAATTTGACACTCGTGACATCAGGACCTCCTTGGCCACCATAGGTCTTTTAAAATGTAAAAGCTTTGAACCCACAGGGACTTCAGTTGTCTCTTGGAGAGACAAGGACATGGTTATTATACACTTATGTCTCCAGGAAATACCTCCTGCTGTTGTCTCCCTTTCTCAAAATGTATTTCGTTCAACATGCTTTCTCCCATTGGCAGAATTGAACATTACTCACCGCCTTCCCGTCTCATCCCTGTGAGGACACATCACCTCTGTCTGTTAGTGTGTGTTTTAATTGGTCACTTCCAGAAAAATATCACTCACTTCATCTAGTTATCATCAGGTCTGCATACATACCCTGATGTGTTTATTAGCAATAGGTGTTGATAAAATGGATGAGCCTTTTAATTATTTTATAATGTATCTGTCCTCAATGACTTCATCCACTTAATACACTCTACTTTCTGTTGTTCATGACACAAATGCTTTATAGTAGAAGGAATCTTACAAACAAGACAAAAAAAAAAAGACAACAGTATTTCTAAAGTCTCTGAAGCCTCCTAGAGATTCAGGATACAGAAGTATTTATATATATATATATTTTGGCCTACAACTTAGACATACAGAATCAGACTCATTAGAGACATGTTGAAGAGTACACCTTGCTTTTGCTGGGTATGGTCTTCAATCCTAGCATTTGGGAGGCAGAAGCAGGTAGATCTCTGTGAGTTAACGTTTGATGCCAGCTTGGTCTGCCTAGTAGTGAGTTCCATGACAGCCAGAGATCTACATAAAGAAGCCCTGACTCAAAAATTAAAGCCAAACTAACCAACCAACCAACCAACGAACCAATCAACCAACCAACCAACCAACCAACCAACCAACCAACCAACCAACCAACCAACTAACCAACCAACCAACTAACCAACCAACCAACCAATCAGCCAACCAACCAACCAACAACAAGAAGAATAGTCCTTGCTCCCAAGTTCCTGGGTTATCCTTTTACAAATTTCAACTTGAGATTTACTGTATAGGATCTTTCAATTTTGAACTAGAAAGGAAAAATGAACCAATTTAGTATCCTTTACAGATTGATAAGAACTCTAGGTGTTGACTTTAATTCATCTGAGATTGGGACAAACGACCACGCATTTCTGAGCTTCTTTCTGTTTGATTTTATGCAACCTAAAGTGTACAAATAAGTATTAAATATTTGCATTTTTAGCATGAAATGAACTCCTTGTCCCAAAGAGTATGTATGTTGTTTAGACAGTGTCAGAAATTGTGTTTGATAAGTGGAAAAAATGCTTGTAGATCAGTATCTGAAATTGACCTGTTTAGAGCTGAGTATTGCCTAAGCAAACAGGAAACATTTATAATCATTTGATAATCCTTACTGAGATCAGGTCATAAGAATAAATTAATTCTATGCTCCCCAATTATATAGTATAGTATTTGCTCTCTAGATATTCTTTTTTTTAACACCTTAAAAAGTATGGAGTTTTGAGGCAAGATTTTAATCCATAGCCTGGACTCTCTTAGATCCTTTGATCCTCCTGCCTCAGTTTTCCACTTGCTGGGATTATAGGCAAATGCCACCACTCAGGAACTTTCTAATGTGTTTTACTGAATTCCTTTGTGTGTGCCTGCTATCGGAAATTATGGTTGGGCAGGAGCCTATCAGATTTACTGGTAGCTATGATGTCATTAGGTTGTTTGAACATGCTGCCTTTTAGGACTGTAAAAGGCTTTCATTCATTTTTCTCTTTCCAGGAAAGACACTGTCACAAAGTCATGTCCACACACAAACTGCAATATGTATTCAGCCGGCTTCTATTTTCTGTCAACCTCCTGATGGTTTCTTTTCCTTTCTTTCCTTCTCTCCTTTTCTGCCCCTCATGTGTCATATAAATACACCAATAAGAGAAAAAAATCCAACAAATTAATATCACTCACAAATTGTTAACAAAACTCAGATGTGCTTCTAATTTAAGACTCAGTTGCGGTCCCTTTGGGTTGATCCTCTTACAGCTGCACACCACACTAGTCCCCATCTTTTCTGTGCAAAGATGAATAAAGACTGACTTGAAGAAATGTGAGCCTGATTTCCTCTCATAGTCCTCAAATATCATCTTCAACATCTCACAGAATCTTTTCTTTATTCACCATAGTGTCCTGAATTACTACTCTTAAAGCCGTTGCTATTTATGTGTGTAAACAGGATTCAAATGCATTCTCTGCCAAGTCTTGAAGCAGGCAGGCTTGCTTTTTAGATTGTGCTTTGCTTTTGCAGATTCAGTGTTCAGATACTGAATACTGCCAATCATTATGGCCCTGGTTGTTTTTACACTTTCCCAGAGTATAGAGTATAAATATATATTACCATAAATAATATAAAAAAGGGAACCTAAAAAACATTGAGTAGCATGTTCAGGTCCAGGCCCCTTATAGTATTGAAGTCCATGTGGATAGTGACTTGCCTTTGGTTATAGAACCGACTACAACATTGGTTCTCAACCTTCCTAAGGCTACAGCCCTTTAATACAGTTCCTCATGTTGCAGTGACACTAAATCATAAAATTATTTGTGTTGATACTTCATAGCTATAATTTTCTACTATTATGAATAATAACATAGATATTTAATATGCAGGATATCAGATCTGTGATCCACAGGTTAAGAACCACTGGACTATCATGAGGATGGCTTTCAAGTGATGTCTTACTCTTTTAAGTCAATGATTTTTTTCTTTACAAGTTTGTTCTGATTCTGATTGCTTATGCATAAGTTTTTATAGCATGGTGGTTTTCATGGGCTGTGCAAATTAATACCAAACAGACTATATAGTTTATGGGACCCCACTGTTCATTAAATGCCAGTATACAGTAAGCAGACTCCACTTTTAAGTCTGTTCTTAATTGATGTCTTGGATAATATTATCTTTTATAACATCCATGGCTTTCTTTGAGGGACGTCTTGAGGTTGGGTCTATTGCTATGTTTTGTAGTACTTCATTCTATACCCAAAGGTCTAGGCCTATGAGTAACTTATCATGTTTACAAGCTTTTGTTGTGCAAATCTCGTTCCTTGACTTAAAACTATTGGTTAAATAAAATTGGCTACAGGCAATTTCCAGAGGAATTAGAGGTTGTTGGGTTTGGAGTGACCTTGTTGGAGGAGAGAGGCAGAGTAGGAGAAGAATGAAAGGGAGAAGGAAGCCTCAATGGGGAGAGAGAGAGAGACCATGAACACATGGCCAGGAGAAACAGTAAGTGCTTAGGAGAAACAGCAAGTATCTGGGGCACACTGCTGGGGAGGTAACCAGGTTAGCAGTTTGAAGAGTAGAATAGGAGTTAGCCCTCAGTAATTGTCAAAGCCAAATAAAATAACCATAGTCTGAGTCTCGTTTATTTGTAAGCCAGTTGGGGGATAAGCTTACCTTGGTTGTCCTATAGATTGATATGTTAAAATAAATTTTTGTAAAGCTAGTGAAAGTGAGGAAGTGCATTTTTTTAGCTTTTCTAGATCGATTGATGTAAACAAGATCTTAAACTTTATAAGGCAAGTTTGATTGTCCCCTTCATGTAGTTAAGGACAATCTTTAGAACATAAGAAATTAAACCAAGTTACTGAGGCTCCCTTGGTGCCTAAAACCTAAGAGAGAGGAGCTGCCACCACAGAGCTATGGAGAAGATCAAATGAAAGTGTGCCCCAGAATTCTCAACATAGTGCTGGGCCGTGATAATCCTTCAATACAGACTCACTAGTGTTAAAGGTATTATGTACTTTCTGCAGTTTCTCACTGGAAACCTAAAGGGAGACAGGTGTTCTAGAGGGAACTTTTGAGATGACTTTGGTTGGCATCTCTCTTTACAAGGAACTTTCTGACTGAGAAAACTCTGTTGGACCAAGACTGGGAATTTCAGAGGTTCAAGAAAATGAATTTTTAACATAATAGAGAAATTGTATGTAGACAGACAGACAGATAGACAGAAAACAAACAGATTTTCCATCTGGCATGCTGACATACTTTTTGTGATAAAGCCAAAGATCTGACTCTAGTAAACCCCAATGCAGACAATTAGAAATTATATTTGTTGCCCCTCCCAAGACAATGGATCCAAAGTCTAAATTAAAAACTACGAAGCAGTCAACTTTTGAAAAGAAGAAATGCCCCAACTTCAAAAGAGTGATCTGTTGTCTCTGGAGACAGATTGTAGGGAGTGACAGACTGGGAAGTTATCACACTCACTGCTTAGGAAGCTCGTTTCCAGATGCCCTGATTTTATTCATGTTTTAAAATTTATTTCCCCAATAGTCCCATAAGTAATGTACATTGTGCCCCTAACAATAGGGTAAGATAAGTAACAACACAGAAGGTTTTGATTACTTTTTAGTGGAGAGAACCAGGACGCCTTTTAAACAAAAGCAAACCCATTTCCCCATTTCTGATCATGTTCACTGTCTTTACTGAAAATAGATGGTCGAGACAGAAAGGTTAAAAAAAACCTGTGAAAAATAGAATGGAGACAGAAAATACCTCTGTATGGAAAAAAATGTTTAAAAGACTGAAATTGCAAAATAATACCAAACTTGGCGAAGTCTGAAGCAAATATGTTTTAAATTTGGCCCCGGGAGATTTCTGTGGTGTAATCCACAAAGGGAGACTGAAGGAAGAGCCATCCCTATTTTGATCCTCCTTTGATGGGACCTGTAATTTATGCCATATCTCGTTAGATCTGAGAGGAGAATTATACCCATTTGTCTTCAAAAGAAGGTTTAAAGCAGGAAGCCAAGCAGGTATCCAAAGGATTTTTACATTAATAAAAATGTAATCGTCTTTCTTTGAAGTAAAATACCAACATCCATCCAGAATGCCTAGTGCCACAAGTATTTATCTCAAGCATGCAACTTAAACAGTTTGCCTAGGGAGGGTTGAGCAGAGGTAAATATGTCAAGGCTGTCTGCCCCGATGCAGGTTAATATCAGAGGACCAGAATGCTCTCCCCAAAGTTCCTTTGAGTGGATTCTTACAGATGAATAGAGTGACTTTGAAGGCATGTGTGCCAGAGAGTAAGACAAGCATACAGTACGGTCACAATGCTGAGCCCGATGCTTCATTAATATTAATAATTTGATTTGAGAGACGACACAAGCAATTTGACTGTGTGACATGGACAAACCGTGCTTTGCGGTGCGGAATTCTAAAAGGATACTTTTAATGCTGGAGACAGTATGAGTCAGACAACTTTACGCATTGATCAAGGGCGAACCTGATCTCAGGTTCTCAAGGTGAGATATTCTCATCTGATTATCAAAGTCCAGGGATGCCAAGTGCACACTGTGTCCTAGAAATCATGATCGCTTTGGTCTTTGAGAATAAAGAAACAATGAAGAGAGGGCTCGACATTTTCATATAGTTAGTAATAAAGAAACTGGTGTGCACAACCGCACCTAGCTTTGATTTGCGAACTGTTCTGTATAATGATGTTTTCAAAGTAAGCAATGAGTTCAATATATATTCCGAGAAACATTTCAGTCAAATTTATTTGAAAACAGGCTACATCTTTAATTTTCATGCACCTTGATTCCAGGAATAGCTACAAGATTGGATTCTACATTTATTTATTTATTTATTTATTTATTTATTTATTTATAGATGATTTCTTACATGGCAAGAGGGCTACACACTCTTGATCCTTTTGCTTCTCATTCCTTAGTGCTGAGATAACGCATGTGCCCATTGACACCTAGCTTGCTACAACATTTCTGAAGAAGGGACCTAGGTGCCTGTAAGGCTAATCAGAAAATAAGTTTCTCTGGAGGTCATGCTGGCACTGTTTTCACTTCCTGTATTTAGTGTTTGTTTTGGAATCAGTCTAGAAAGGGCTGATACAAGGTCAACCTCAGAGTAACATTGTGCTTTCCTTCAGTGCTTTCAAGATGGACGCCCCATCAACCTAGCCACTGACAAGCTTGGGGAGCTTCACAGGACGTGGCATGGTGTTCCAGGTAAATAAAAAGCCAGTATTTAAGAATTGAGAGGGTATGAGAAAAGATGTAGAAGATAATAAAGAAACAGTTTTATTTATTTATTTTACAATGAAGTAAAAAAATCTCACCTCTAAAACTCTAAAGCTTTCACAGTACATTTGATTATCAAATCTTGGTTTCTGGGCTTGACTTTACACTAACTAAAGACATTTTTGCCAATTTTCACATTATTAGAAATTCATGTGTTTTTTTTTTCATACCTACTCCAATAAACTCTATCAAATGCAATGTGTATTCATCATGTTTATTATCCCTGCTCGGACATGACAAAGGAACCAGTGGATACTAGGGGACATCCCATAACCAAACAGCAAAAAGATGTCATATTGCAGACACAATCAGGAATTTCTTGGCTGTGCCTTCCCACTTCCTTATTTTTGTTTCTAGACAGAAATGGCCAACGATACATTCCACTTCCTCTTTTTCTTTCACAACCTAGTTTTAGCTCTGGTTTGTTTGAGGTCTGTCAAATAAGTGTCCTTCACTTAGAGGTCGGTGTGACCTCATTGCAGGTGGCTCAATCGTTCTCCACGTGGATTGCCTGAGACACATCGATGGAAGTGGACATTTCAAAACTACCCTTTTATCCAGAAGGCAATGCGAAGCGAATCTTGGTAATTTCCCCAATGCTGGCTCAATGTAAAGACAACACACACACACACACACACACACACACACACACACCACACACACACACACACACACACACACACACACACACACAGAGTTTACTGGTGTATTAGTGTCTTTTCTATTGTTATGATAAAACACCATTGCAACCCATAAAAGAAAAAATTTAGTTGAGCTTACTTTCCAGAGGTTCATGATACTGAGGCAAAGTATGGCAGCAGGAATCGCTGAGAGCTCATGTCTCCAAATGAAAGCAGAAGGCAGAGAGCGCATCGGACATGGTAGGAGTCTCTGGTAACTTCAAGGTTTTCGTCAGTGACACATCTTCTCCATCAAGGCCACACCTCCTAAGGCTTCCCAAACAGTTCCACCAACCAGGCACCAAGGATTCAAAAAACTGCTCTGGAAATCAGTTTGGCTGTTCCTCAGAAAATTGGGCATGTCACTTCCAGAGGACCCTGGCATACCACTCCTGGGCATATACCCAGAGGATTCCCCTGCATACAATAAAGACACATGGTCCACTATGTTCATATCAGCCTTATTTATAATAGCCAGAAATTGGAAGGAGCCCAGATATCCCTCAAAGGAGGAATGGATACAGAAAATGTGGTATATTTATACAATGGAATACTACTCAGCAATTAAAAATAATGAATTCATGCAATTTGTAGGTAAATGGTTAGATCTGGAAAATATCATCCTAAGTGAGTTAACCCAATCACAAAAGAATACACATGAAATGCAATCACTGATAAGTGGATATTAATGAGCCCAGAAGCCCCAAATATGTGAATCTATGGAAGCCATTTTCATCTAACCACCACAGTTATAGTCGTCCAATAAAAACAAACAAAACCCCCAAAATCTAGCTTGGAACAATAAGCATACAATCTCATGGATTTTATTTATAACTATGTGAAAGAAAAAGAAAAATTCAAAAGTTATATTCGTGGTTAAGGATTAAGCAAAATATACGATTTCCTGTTGACGATGCCTGAAGATTAGGTGTCTGCCATGCACGTCTAACAAGAGACACAGAAGTTTTAAAAATCTTGATAGGGGAGATGATTATATTCCCAACAATTTGTCTTTTGGCATTATGGTTTTTAATCTTTAGAGATTATCCATTAATTTGTTCACAGGAGAAAGAAGATAAACCTTTTTTGCAAATCTCTAAATATACATTAAAAATGGAAACATTAAAAAAAAAATGAAGCAATCTCATACTGCCTGTGGGAAGTTAAAACATTTTCTATGGAATCCGCCTGGTTTTAAATGACCTGCTTTCAAAGCTCTTAGCTTGATGGTCAGGCTGAGGAGCTGACAAATATTTGTACTTCTCAAATACCCTCCAGGTCATATCTCCAGACTTCAACTTTTGAGCATATAAAGCAAGAGCCTGGAGTGTATATCCATATACAAACAATTAAATAGTTTTACATGAAGCGTAGGAATCTGTTCTTTTATCATGAACTTTTATTTTGGTGGAAACATTGAATGGTAATGTTTCTCCTGCAGACAGCTTTACGGAAGACAGCAACATGAAGTATAAAAGCTGGAAGGCCCTTCCGCACCCGTAGCTCATGCTTTCCGTGTCCCTGCCAGCTTTAAGAACCTCACATGTCTTCACCTTGGTAATCCTCTTAACAGTGTATGAAGTTGTTGCTAATTATCCTGTCCTTGTTAAATATAAGGGAGGGGTGCAAAAAGATCCTAAGGACCTTGTACAAGGTTGCAAAGCCAGGGAGTTGAAGAGTTGGCCTTTTGAATCCAGGAACTGAGTCCAGGGTCTGGCTATTTATGTATGTGATTCACAGCCCCCTGAGACTACATGTCTTATTCCTCACAGTACAAATGAGAAAATGAGGGCAGTGTTCCTTTTCTTCATACAATCTCTAATGAATATATTTTATAAAATGGGATGGCAGGGCAGAAGAGGGGTTAAGGGGAGACTTAATTAACACTGGGCATTTAAAAAGTCAAATTTAAATATACTATTTGGTAAGTAGTTGGCTAATACCTTCTTAAATATATACACCTAGCCTTGGAGTGATTAACAATTGGTGGCTCTTGGGGAGGAGGAGAGTCAGTATTGTTAAGGATGTGGCTCCTGGTATGTTCACTGAACATGGATGGTCCCACATGTGAATTGCCAGCTCACACTGGATTCTGGGTTATAAAAATTAGAATAAAGATGACACAGTGTTTAGAGGGCATGTAAGAAACAAATTCAGAGTCCTAAAGAAAGAGAGCATGCCAACTGAAACAAACTTTACTCTTGATCAAGAGGGTGGGTTCCTCTCCAAAGCAGAGGAGCAACCCCCTATCCCATCCTGAAATAAGACACACACTTGATTTTAATTCTGTCTCAGCTTGTTATTCTGTCCTTTCCCCAGTAGATAAAACCTGATCTCAGTCTTCCAAGACGGGCTGGTTTTAAAACGATCAACAAGGGAAATGAAGAGGGAAGACTTAGTCACTTCAGTACGAGAACACTTCAGCCAAGCATTTGTGTAAAGAAAGGTCTTCTAAAGAGTTAAACATTTGCATAGAAGTCCTACAAAGTGCGAGAGATGTGAAAATATTTGAGTTCCTTGTTTTAAGTACATTTTATAATATTCGATAAAAATGATTAATATTTAATGTTTCTAACAAGAGTAAATATGGAAGGTGTTGGAGGAAGTAGTAGGTGGTAATTACAATCAAAATACTCTCTATATGAAAAGTTCAGAAATTAATAAAATATGTATTTAAATTTTAAAACAAAAATTGTAAACAGTGGCGATAACTATGGAAGATGGAGGAAGTAAGAAGAGGAAAAGGAATATTTTTGATAAGGCATCTGAAACACTCTCTCAGCTGATATTTGAGCAGCAACGTGAGAGATTTCGAAGTAGAAAAGTATAAAAATCTAGGCAGTAGAATTTCATATATAAGAAACATTAAGTATAAATGATTCTTTTTTTTATGGTAGTTTTTTCCTAAGAGTGGAGAATGGGGGGTGGGATAATCTGACCTTATTCATTCTAAGTTTTCCATTTTAATTTGTATTAAGAACAGACCACGGTTCTGTAAAAAGTAAAATCAAAGATGTCAGTTGTTTGTTTTTTTTTTTAAGGGAAGACCATTGCCAAGTTTTATAAGAGGATTATTTGAGGAATAAAAAGAATCAAGGATGATTATCAAGTGACATTAACTGGCCCAATGATGGCTTTATTAACTTGCCTGAGCAGAGGCTGAGCTTGAGGTTTCAGGGACTGATCTTTAGTGCTTTGGAGAGAGTTTTTGTGCAGAAGAAAGGAGAGAGACGGGACAGGAACTAGAAAGGATGTAAACATATACATATCTATTTTGTATGGTCTATTGACCATATATACAACCTCAGTTTGGGACAAAAAATGAGCATGTGATGTGGCAGAGCATACATGGGATTGTTTGGAAATTAGATCCTTGATGGAATGAGGGAAGCGAGATAGGTTGTGTGGTAACAGGAGTTGCCCGGCCTAGTGACATTTAGTATAAAAAGAAAGAGTTTGTTCACAAGATGATAGTCATGGGGGTTTCAAAGTAACACAGCACAGACTTTAGACATAGCTTTGACTTTACAAGTTATATATAAATAAAGGAGGATAATTAGCAAGGAAGCTAAGAGCATCCTTTTTAATTTTTGATAGAAAAGCAATTTGTCACAAAATAGAGTACAATTTGTGGAGAATGTTTGATGCGCGCAAAAACTTGGGTTTGCAATCCGAAGATGAGAACTCAGGATGTTTGTTCATTTTTCTCGTCACATTTACCTGCACTGGCAGACGATGGTGGAGTTGATATGAGCTGGGGTGCAAGGCCTTTCAGTACAAGTCTATACTGGTAAGAGAACTGAACTTGTGTGCAGAAAAAAGAAAAACAAGAGGGAAAGGGAGAGGAAGGAAGGGAAGGGGAGGGGAGGGGAGGGAAGGGAAGGGAAGGGAAGGAAAAGGGAGGGGAGGGAAGGGAAGAGAAGGGGAGGGGGAGGGGAGGGAAGGGGAGGGGAGGGGAGGGGAGGGAAGGGGGAAAGGGGAGGGGAGGTGAGGGGAGGGGAGGGAAGGGGAGGGGAGGGGAGGGGAGGGAAGGGAAGAGAAGGGGATGGAAGGGAAGGGAAGGGAAGGGGAGGGGAGGGGAGGGGAGGGAAGGGAAGGGAAGGGAAGGGAAGGGAAGGGAAGGGAAGGGGAGGGAAGGGGAGGGGAGTAATTGTGGCTTCCTACCATAGCAGAAGTCAAGTGTGCTTAGCAGCAGTAAGTATGAGACAACAGGACAACTTTGCTTTAGTACTGCCTGATGGCAGCTATCTCAGGCCCCATTTATGGGTAGCCAGAGCCACCAAGCCGAGAGAGAGAGAGAGAGAGAGAGAGAGAGAGAGAGAGAGAGAGAGAGAGAAGAAGAAGAAGAAGAAGAGAGAAGAGAGAGAGGGAGGGGAGGGGAGGGGAGGGGTGGGGTGGGGAGGGGAGGGGAGGGGAAGGAAGGGAAGGGAAGGGAGGGAAGGAAGGGAAGGGAAGGGGACAGAAGGGAAGGGAAGGGGAGGGGAGGGAAGGGGAGGGGAGGGGAGGGGAGGGAAGGGAAGGGAAGGGAAAGGGAGGGGAAGGAAGGGAAGGGAAGGGAAAGGGAGGGGAGGGAAGGGAAGGGAAAGGGAGGGGAGGGAAGGGAAGGGGAGCAAAGGGGAGGGGAGGGGAAGGCAGGGCAGGGGAGGGGAAGGGAGGGGAGGGGAGGGAAGGGAAAGGGAGGGGAAGGAAAGGAAGGGAAGGGAAAGGGAAGGGAAGGGAAGGGAAGGGAAGGGAAAGGGAGGGGAAGGAAGGGAAGGGAAGGGAAGGGAAGGGAAGGGAAAGGGAGGGGAGGGAAGGGAAGGGAAAGGGAGGGGAGGGAAGGGAAGGGAAAGGGAGGGGAGGGAAGGGAAGGGGAGGGAGGGCAGGGGAGGGGAGGGGAGGGGAGGGGAGGGAAGGGAAGGGGGGGTTGTATAGGAAGCTATTATGTGAGAAGAATGAAGTAATTGCTATCTTGAACTCTACGTGAGAGGCGTTGATGGAGAGTGTAGACACCCAGAGAACTCTGAAGGTGGGATAGAAATGTGCAGTAGCATCTATCGGGGAATCACAGTATGTTCCTAACTATGGCTGTGCTGAGTTCTTCTGTCTTTGTGTGTGTCTCTCTCTTCGTGTCTCTCGGTCTCTGTCACTCTCTTTGTCTCTCTCTGACTCTCTGTCTCTCCCCCATCCTAAAACCAAATGCTTATGTCATCCCAAGATCTATGTCAATGACTTTCTCACCAACACTTATTTTCAGTCACACCTCAGTGCCCCTTTACGATCATCGAGCTGCTCCCCTATTTTCCAAACACCTGGTCCAGCACTATCTTCTGGTATTTTTCAGAGGTAGCTGTAGTGCCTGGAAGTTCCTCATTCATCAGTCCTGTGACCCAGACATTTTCTTCCTCAAAGACCTTGCCGAAGACTCTTGCTCCAGCCGCTTTTCCAAACCAGCTTCTGGCCTGTGGGATCAGCCTTCATCGTGTGGAATGTTTATTGGTGTGTTATTGTAGTCTTGCTTACATTGTTTGTTTGTTTTCTTTGTCTCCCTTGGAGGTTCAACGATCTTGCCTCAGGCTCTTCACTGTTCCTGAGTGTAATTAGAAGACAGCTTTGAAGACAGGAGAATAAGAAGAAGCATCTTTGAACTCAGCATTGCGTCTCTGGAGTGGTTATCTTTAGTTTGAGGGCAAAACTAATCAGTAACAATAAAAAGTGTATCCAATGGAACTATTGCTAATAATTTTTTTTTGGATTTGATCATTAGATATGATTTTTAAAAATTCTTCTACAGATGAAATTTCGTTGTGGTTTGGCAAAAATATTTTGTTATGGGCCTTATCTTTATTGGAAAATCCAATGGAAATTTCAATGAGCCTTATCATGGATATTTGTAACTCCTTACAGATATTTATTATTCTTCATTTCCTATCTTTTGGTTCAAGATAAATAGAAAGGGATGCATTCTTTCTTTATTTGTACCTTCATCAGAAAAATGATAGTTCCCAAGCTGAGGTGTTTTAAGGATCACTTAACTCGATATTCCGTTGAATTCACACTTCTATCCCATGTGTTGTAGGATACCGGTGCTCTCAGACATTGCATTCTTGGTTCAACACACACTAAGAAAATTGAAGTTCCTCTTTATACTCCGTCTTCATCTTCAGTACTGCACTTCTTTTCCTTACTTGCTTCTTTTCTAGATCAAATTTACTAATACATTAACGGAATGGTGGCAAACTTTTAAGCTAGTATACATACCACTCTCTGTTATATACTCTTATATTGCATTATAACATATATATATATATATATATATATATATACATACATATCATGTGTGTTTATAAACCTGTAAGTGCATCCATATGTATATAAAAACAATCTCTGTTCAGTGCAATCTTGCTTAGGTAGCTACTCGAAAACAGTGTAGTATTGGGTTTACTTATATTTAGTATATTTTCATTCATTAACCCAATGTTTTCCTTCCCAATATGTTTACAACTTTATTTTTACTTTTATAATCATCAGATTTAGAAACATAAAGGATTTCTCATGCAACCTTTTTCTGAACTGTAAGAGGGGCTGGAGAAGTGTTTCAGCGGTTAAGAGCACTTACTGTTCTTGTATTTCAGGTCCCAGGATCGCATTTGGGTGCTCAAAATTCCTTTTAACTCCAGTTCTATGGGAGTCCACACCATCTTCTAGACCTGTCTCACTTGTAAGCACACACAAAATTAAAAATAAAAACAGAACAAAGACATATAACATGCATATATAAAGGAAGTCAAGCAGCCTCAGAGATAAAAGTAACTCTCTTTATCTGTCTCTCTTTTTTAGAGCATTGGAGCTAATGGCACACACACACACACACACACACACACACACACACACACACACACACACACACACACACACACACACACACACACACACACACACACATCCCAATAAAGGTTCTACCAAAACCCAAAGTAGTATGGGCCCTGGGGTTACACAATGTTTGTGAAGAACTTGGCTCTGCAAATTTCTGGGGCATGAGGAAGATGAATATAGGAACAATTGATTACAGTGCAGTTTTTTTTTAAATAATAAATTCATGTGCAATGTGGTCTGGAGTTCAGAAGGTTTTGGAGTATGGCTTTAGAGAAATTGTCATATATAACTGAATTTTTAAATTCAATGAAAACTTTTCGAAACTGAGAATAAGAAAAAGGACATCAAAACCAGGCAAGCACTTTAGTGACAGTATGGAGGCATTAAAGCCGCATAAATTCTTCAAGGAATGACTGTTACATTCCTCTGGTGTCAGGTTGGAGCACAAAGGAGAATCAGGAGATAAATGGGAAGGCAACTCAGACCTGGATTTGGAAGACCTCATTACCACACTGTGGGTTTCAGACTTTGTGTTGTTGAGACTGTAGGGAGACACTAAAATTTCCTATGTTAGAAAAATCGAGTGATGAGCCGGTGAGAAATGGCTCAGGGCCATTTCTTAACCGCTCTTCCTGGGGTCGTGAGTTCAAATCCCAGCAGCCACATGGTGGCTCACAACCATCCGTAATGAGAAACAACAAACAAACAAAAAACTATGGGCCAGAGTGAACGAGGCTGGAACAAAAGTGAGAAAGGGAAGGGGGAAAAACAAAAGAAAATCAAGTGATAAGTCAGCACATTATCAAGGTAACATGATTATAGGGAGCATGAATTAGGGTGAAGATGCTAATAGAGTTACTCAAGGTCTGCCTGATCGGGCTTTGCCCTATGACAGTTTTAGAAGAATTGGAGGAAAAGAGGTGGGCTTAGACGCTCGACATGTAAGCGAGGGTAAGATGTTGATGAAGTAGCTGAGAACGTGAGGAAAGTTGCCTTCATATTAGATTACATTGGATTAGCATTTGCCATTACAAGAACTTGAACTACACAGGAAGGCAGCTAAGGTTCCCCACATCACTCTTTGTGACATGCTCATGTTGGGAATTTTTCTACAATTAGCCCTTTCCTGAAGGTCCTCTCAGAACCAGATTTTGTCCAACTCAAGTTCTTTTTTCTTTTTAAAGGATAATATATAAATTCCTATCTACATCATAGTAGTAAAGAACAAATCTGAAAATTTAGGTTTAAGTAGAACAATGTTGTTAATACCTATTTTTTCAAGGGTGATTAAACACTAATGGATATAGAGGTTTGTGGATATTTCAATTTGAAGAAAACATTTTCAAAAATGTAGTGTAAGGGCCTCTTTACATGTGTATATAGCTATACATATGACTACATAATAATTTTATATACTCACATGCACACACTTACATATTTTATGTATTCACATAAGATTATTTAGGGCATATTTTGATTATATATATATATATATATATATATATATATAAAGAATTATTTTAGCCAGGCAGTGGTGGCACATGCATTTAATCCTAGCAAGACAGAGGCAGGAGGATTTCTGAATATGAGGCCAGTATGGACTACAGAGTGAGTTCTAGGACAACCTTGGTTGCACAGAGAAACCCTGTCTCAAAAAAAAAACCAAAGAAGAAATAAAATAATTATTTTTAATGGATTACAAATATTTACTGATTTATTTCACACCAAAATCAACTAAGTAAATTATTGGTTTTTTGCTGATTAAAGTGGGTTGATTGACAATTACTGTTAATTTAAATGAAACTTCCTAAAAATCACAACAGTTATTAAATGAAAAAGCCCAAGTTTGAATCTGGGTTATACGTTTTAGAGTTCTTGTGAAATTTATTTTTCTATCTTGCTTTTTATCCTTAAAGAATAAAAAGAACAGTGACTTCTCATTTATTTGTCTGTTAATCTTAAGGTAAGAAGTCAATCTTTCAGTTTTCATATGAAACTTTCAATCATAACAGTTTTCATACCGTTCATATGAAACTTTCAATCATAACAGTTTTCATACAACTAAAGTTTCATAGTTTAGTTGCATGAAAACTGTTATGGTCCAGGAATTGCCTGACAAAGGACACAAACACCAATCTCAGTCAGACAGGGATAGTTTATTAAGCATATGCCCTAGGACTGGTGGTCCAGATTTGGGAACTGAACCATGACCCTGAGTTAAGATCTTACAGAGTTTTAAAGCCTAAGACCCATAAAGATTTAGGCCAAGTTATTTCACCAATCAGGATTTAGGGATAAGGATATTTCCTTAGAGACCTGTCTTTGTCTTACATTTATCCTGCTCCCTGTGGCAGGGGACTTGTCTTGTTTAATGTTTATGTCCTTACTTGTCTACCAGGATAGGATTGGGCTTGTCTATCATTCATGTCTTACCTTGCCAACAAGGATGTCAGTTACCCATATTCATGTCTTCTTTTTGCCAAGTAGGATGTCAGTTCCTAGGGAAGTCTTGGGAACATAAAGTTTACTGGACCACTACTCAAAATGGAAGTCTTATTCCAAATAGTTTCTTATATTGGAGCAGGTGTCTCTCTTATGTTGGGGCCTATCCCAGGCCAGCTTATTACCATAAAAGCTTATACACAGGTGCAGGAACTGCTGTTGGGTGGTTGGTTTGGATCCAAGCTTATTGTGAGTAACTATATAAAATAGTTTTATTGACTTTCATCATGATTGGTTTCCAAGGGCACCAAATATAACAAAATATGTAATCGTTCTTGGCACTAAAAAGTTTTCTAATAACAGCAGAAACATATGAAAAAGTTTTCTTATAATGGCATGGTAGCCAAGTAACTGTTACCTAGGCCTTAACACTTTACCTAGATCTTAACTTTCTTCCTAGGACTTAATATTTTATCTAGGTCTTCCTTAACAAAAACTATATGTTATAGAATGGATGAATACTAATTATATTAGCAGATTGCACACGGTCTTCCAATATGTAGTCTAATTATGAGTAGGTGATCATTAAGTACTGGGCTGACTCAGACACGTGACTAATGATCCTTCTTCACGTCCAGATTCCATGTCAGTTCTATGAAAAAAGTTGGCAACAGAGTCAGAAAGCTTGAATATTAATTAGCAGTTGGAAATTAAAGTTTATTATGTGCATAAAGACATAAAGTTTATAGTCAGGTTAGAATCAGGCTAATCCTATGAAATTATTTATAAGTACCTTTTGTGATTTACAGCTCATCTTTTCTCTACCTCAGGTAATAATAACTTGAGGTAGAAACAGCATGTGGGAGGATCAAGCAGGAACTTTTCAGGGAGATTTCTCAGGAAATGGAAAGACCACAGCCTAAAGATCATCTGAGTCTTTCTTCTTAGCGATCCACACCAGTGCACGCTGATAATATTCCCCTCAGCTGTGGATTTGTCTGGTCTCCTTTCTTATTGATAATCTCCTTTCCCTTCATTTTTGTGACAATATTAAATTTTTCTTACTTGTGGATGTTGCCTTCTATAATTTAGGCCTCCTACCCAGGCACCTAGTTGAAAAGCCATGGATCCAAGGAAATACTTGCTACTTACATCAAATAGGCTAAGGAGATGGGTTCAGGAAGAGCGCGGTGCCCAGAGCCCCCACCCATGGATGATTCCTATTAAAGAACATCCACGTTCCTGATTCCTTTCCTTATGCTGATGAAGATTTGAAAGCTCACCTGATGACTCAGGGTGTGGAAACAAAGAAGGATTGATTCTGAGCATAAAGATAGCATTTGAATGCACTGAAACACGTGCTAGTAGTGTGTGTGGAGAAAGATGGTTTGGTGTTTGGTGTTTATCTGAAGTGTTCCTCCTCCCTATTCCCCAGAAAGAGTGAAAACAGTAATCAACTTATTGTGTGGTGTGCATTGGTTTGCAGAGCTGGGATAATAACTATAAATTAACTTAAGGGTGGTGATTCTATTAGTACATATTAATTATATAAAATGTTGGGTTTCATTATTATATTTTACACACACACACACACACACACACACACACACACACCAGTAACATTCAGTGTATGCTGATAATATTGCCCTCAGCTGTTGATTTGTCTGGTCTCTTTTCTTATTGATAGTCTCCTTTCCCTAACAATAATACCATTTCTTGCCTAGATTCCTCTTCATTTTTGTGAAAATATCAATTTTTTCTCGATGAGAGCTGCATGATATCGATGGAAGTTCGTAATCCCCCTTATTCTAATCTACAAAAATTCATAACACCATGTCTCATACTTCCCTGGTTATTTGGGATCACTAAACTACAGAACCAATACTTAGCCCAAGAAAATCTTGCTTTTTCTGAATACGTTGTTTGGATATTGAATATGCCACAAGGACCCATGTATTAAAAGCTGACATCTAGATTGGTACTATTGGAAATTAGTGAAAACTTTAAGAGGTTGTGCCTACTAGGGTATTTTTGGGTCATTGAAGAAATGGCTTCAAAGGAAATTGTGGAACCTTGATTTCTCCTTTCCTCTTCCCTCTCCTCTCCTCTCCTCTCCTCTCCTCTCCTCTCCTCTCCTCTCCTCTCCTCTCCTCTCCTCTCCTCCCCTCTCCTCCCCTCCCCTCTCCTCTCCTGTCCTCTCTTTCTCCCTCTTGCTTCTTGTAACAATTAATATCAGTAGATATGTATGTGGTAAATTAATAATACTGTGGCTATTTTTCCTTATCCTAGCTAGTTCCCCAATAAGGATACAGAGAGACCAAGATTTATTTGTAACTTAAAAGCACAATAATTAGGGTTATAATTCTATTTTAATCCTCTAAATTAATCTGGCTACCATAATTTGGCTTACCCAGCCAAAAACCCCAATATATTTGCTTTTTTTTTATTAGCCTGGCTCTCTGGGCTTCAGGTACATGCTCCTGCGATGTCTCTTGGGCCCCCTTCCTTTTAGTAAATCCTTTCTTCCTCTCTTTCTCTCCTTCCTCCCATGGCTGGCAGAAGTCCTGTCTCATTCTCTCTATTATAGTTATTGGTTCTTCCAGCTTTTCTTGACAAGGCAGAGAGAATAAATGGTAAGCATTGTTTACATAAACTTGAGACATGTGATTCTTAACATAAGAGTTACCACACTATGCTTAGATTGAAATCAGATAGCAGGATAGAGAAATTAGCATTTGAACAATACAAAGATGAACTTTATAAACTGTACAATAACGTTAAGCCTATACCCCCTCCCTCTCTCCTTTCCCCCTCCTTCCCTTTTGCTCCCTCTTCCTTTCCTTCTGTCTGTCCTTTTCTTCTTTCTAGCACCCCCTTTCTCCTCACTTTTTGCTTCTTGGCTGGGTTGGAGGAAAACAATTTTACTCTGCAATGCTTTCTAAAGCAGTAAGGCCAAATGATCACAGACTCAAACCCAAAAACTATGAGCATGGACAACCCTTATTTCTTTTATAAATTGATCATCAGAGATACTTATTATAGTGGTGAAATGTGATGCTACCCACTCTTGATTTTACAAACAAAGAGTACATTATCATAAATATTTATGATATTTATGATATCATAGATATCATAAAAACACCTAAATATTGCATGTGGTGGAATTATCTAGTACCTACTTTTAAATTTTAAGGAAAAAACATTAATGGTGCAATTAATTAGCTTTACCCACAAAAGATTTTCTTTAATTTCATAATTAATTAAAGCTGTGAATTAACAATCAGACTAACCCACAGTAATAAATTATCTTGTTTTTACTAGAACACTGAACTGGGGTCATTACTCATTGACTCTTCAGGAAGTACTATGACACACTTTCTAGCAGCATGATAGCAGGCATCAGATAACCATGACAACAGTGAGGAATATTAGATCATACCGCCAACCCTGGGCTCTCCACAGGATTTACTGCGATGAATCCTGACAACTGCCCCAGGTGGTAGAGGTCACTTTTATTTTCATTCCATAAACAGGGAAATGGAGCAAGGGAGATAAACTTTCCCTGGCATCATACAGGGAGTAAGGGGCAGCTGTGACTTTGACCTGGGTCATCTGAAGTCAGACTCTGGACTGTTCCCACTCTACTATATTTCATTCTGTAAAACAATGAGAGAGGGAGAGGGAGAGGGAGAGGGGGAGGGGGAGAGGCAGAGGGAGAGGGAGAGGCAGAGGGAGAGGCAGAGAGAGAGAGAGAGAGAGAGAGAGAGAGAGAGAGAGAGAGAGATTGAGAATGAGAGAGGGGGAAGAGATTAAGGGGGAGGAGAGGCAGAGGGGGAGAGGGAGGGGAGAAGAGGAGAGGGAGGGGGAGGGGGAAAAGGGGAAAGGGAGGAGGAACGGGAGAGGGAGAGGGAGAGACAGAGAGAGAGAGAGGAGAGAGAGAGAGAGAGAGAGAGAGAGAGAGAGAGAGAG